>OZ026627.1:59608020-59828020 GCA_964020975.1 Hermodice carunculata | reverse complement strand
ACACTTGACCTGTCACGCTCCCTGACCCTATTCAATGTTGGTCAACAATAGATACGCTGGAATAAATATTATGTTAAATCAGTGAAGAAACGTCTCAGCTGTTTAGCGTAATGGACAGCACGCTCAGCCGTGGATCACACAATTCCTGGTTCGAGCCCTACCAGGGACAAAATATTTTTTTCATTAAAAAGTGTAGACAAAAATTGTCGAAGTTCCATTGCAAAGTCCCGTCATGAGGTCACTTGCACTTCAGCGGATCTAATTCAATTAGACTCATAGGAGGAGAGGAGCTCTATGAAAATTAGACTCCGCTGAAAACAATAGAAATTGGGCGCTGAGGAGTATAAGTCAATAAAGTTCAAGTGAAGGTCAAGTCATGTGACCAAAATGACTTCCAGGAAAATAAGTTGACGTGTTTCAAGTTAAGACTCAATCCATTTGACGATGCGAGAACGGAATATCGAGTTTTCTGGCTTGAGCCTTGTCCTTGATACATGTGACAGGGTGACATAGCACTGTGGGCCAGGCTGATATATTTACCTTTGTGCTTCTACATCTCCTGTGTAAAATCAGGGATAGTTGCACTCAAGCATCCCAGCTAAAATCAAGAAGTCTGCATGGGAAGGAGTCTGCATTCCGGGAACAAAAGCCTCTGTTGGTGCGAGTCAGGTGTGAAAGCAATCTGGCGCCTTCGTGTTCCTCTTGTACCAATGAGGCTACACGCAAAGCTTCTTGGTTGTACGTACAGTTCATGTGACATCATGCTGTCGGTATGAATGTAAACTGTTGCGATCTTGCTTGCCGTATACACAAAAATGAAAATATAACTATAGGACATAGTAATCATTTTTCATGTTGCTTTCGTGCTGCAATCTAAGAAAGCAAGTTCATATTTTCATTAGCCTAATTTCACTTTTAAAACAACATTTTCTAAATGCTTTGAACAAAGAAGGGTGGTGGGGGGGGGGTTCAGTACGCTGGTACAGGTAATTATTTTTCTAGAGTACGCAGTACGGAAAACGAAAATCTTTCAAAATTTTGGATAGTACGAAGTACGTAAAACAAGAGGGCTTCCAGTACGCCAGTACAGTAAATAAAAAGCCCCAGTATGCCAGTACGGAAAACCCCTTACGCACCCTCAACAAAAACATCTTTCTGTAAAGTCAATCTCAATCTACCACGGTGATTCAGATTCAGCCAGTAAAGAACATCTAGAAACAGGTGATCGCATACAGCTTGACTTTGCGTGATGTACTTTTAACGCCGATCATTTGTAGGTTTGCAGAACGTTCAATGCAAATCCCTTCCTCCTTGCCCCCCCCCCCTCCCCCTTGCCAGCCTGTCGCTTGTGGGGTTTGGCGCTGTCAGGAACCATGTATATATAAAATGACGCTCTTTTTACAGAAAACGGCATGAATGTCAAAGAACGTGTGTGCTATGCTACAAAAGTTTTTTAATTGTTTTGTTTTTACGAACAAATTACGGGCAAATAAGCTATCACTTCGGCACAATTCCCCCCACCTGCAAGTGCATACTCCTTCCATATAGACCTGGTGGTCAAATCTGAGAACAGGACACGAAAAAAAAAGTTGAGTGTGTCACGCAGGTAGACTTATTTAGGGGTCGAATTAATGTCCCCCCCCCCCTTCAAAAAAAGGTAATAGTGCCTCACTGATATTGCTTTTTATTTGTTCTTAGGCGTCTTGAAATACAGGTTATCAGTATAATTCAGTACCTCGGATAAGAGATAGGAGAGTGACGGGTTTTTTTTCACGTTCCAACGACATCAAAGTCCTCGCTTAACATCTGGACGACCATTCTATTGTAACTATTACGCCAACAACTGGGACTTATACAAGAGGGATTAATATAGGGCTCCGCCCTGTTTCCAAATTGTGTTGTAATAAAATATGTTTAAACCAACAACGGGGGAGCGGGTGTCCAACTCGTGGCTTTTATAGCGGTTGTGTTCGCATATCCTACACATACTAGACAAATATAGGATTTCTGCCAATGCTTTTTACTAATTTTCACATTTGCTTAAAGAAACATTTCCCATATACCTTCACAAAAAAGTCAGCTATATGCACTTTGAATTCGTGCAAGAAAGTTTCTTTGCATTGTCTGCTTAGCTGATTCTCACGCCATTCATCCATCTGGTGGTACGGTCTTGGAGGAATAAACATATTGGAGAGGACACTCCCAATACACACCTCGCGTGGCCCATTAACATTAGAAGCGACAGTACTGATAAGCGCTGATAAGCCAGTCTTTTGACCCGCAAGCTTTCCCCGTCAGCCAGTCTGATCACCGCTGTGCGGTTGTAGTACGCTTTTTCGCCGCAGTATGTCTCAGCTGTTCGTTTATTCCTGCAAGATACGGTCAAGAGTCCTAGGTCTGCTCAGCGGGCAAGTTTGGCTCGATTTTGTACCCATTCGCTTTATACGATGTGGTGTTCAGAAAAATTCCAACATTCCAGTAAAACCATGAGTGGAAATATAAACCCTGCCTCCCTCCCCTATCCGTCATCACCACTTTGATGGAATATGTCCAAAAAAAAAAACAACCCAAAAATATGTAGTTTTTACATAGCAGTGGTTTTATTCCACATCAACAAGACAGGAATGATAATACAATTTTGGCATGAAAAAACATTACTGGAATCTTTCATACATACTTGAATGTATCGATCGCTGTTGTCTTATTTCATGGACCGTGACAGTGCATGTTCCAGCTCAGAGACTCGCGTTACGTAAGCTTGCTGTGGTATCGGCTTCTGGGCAGCACGGACGAGAGACCATGGACTAAGCTTGGATGGAATCAGGAATCAAGAAGCATATATTTTGACCAATAAATATATGATCAAGGAAACTACACGAAGTCTCCTTGATATGATCAACAAGACATACAAACACAACATTTGTAAAAAGGTCAGGTCACGGAGACTTACTCTAAGGTCATAGGATGATCGCTATCGTGTAATATAATTTCAGCAATGCTGCTGCTGCGTCCTTTTTATCTACATCTTTCATTACCTTTATCGTAATAACTTTGACCGTCTTGTGCCGGGAACGAGGGTACAGTAACCCTCCTCGGTGCCAGAAGGGTTGTAGTAGAGAGCCCGGAATAACTTGTCCCCGTGTGTGTATGAAGAACTTTAATAAGCAAAAAAGTAACTACTAGTATCCGCTATTTTCTGCATGTATATATATATATATATATACTTCGTTTGTCTTGACTGCTTAGCTGATCCTCGGGCCATTTTTTTGTATCTGGTTGGTGGCCCAGCCCAACAATCAATAGTTCTAAGTCTGCTAAGCAGGCAACATTTTGACATGTGTTACAAAAATCTTGACTACAATACCTAAAATATGCTTGGCTACATTTACGCACATGTTTACACACACATATGCAATGACCATAGGTGGTGACTGAAAGGCAGATACTGGCCCGACCATTACCCACCCACAGGCGCACGTAACGTTCAGTCTGTCAAGCTTCCGTGCTAATATACGCGGGGGTGGGGTGGGGTGAGGGGAGAGTGGGTGAAGAGGTTGGACCTGGAACATCTATGCGTTCAATGACCCACATAGGGCCATATCTGCAATAAAATATTGTGTATTCATCTGTGCAGTCAATTGTTTGTGCTAATAAGATGGTGGCGGGTGGGCCTAAAACCACATCGTGGCCACACGGAGCTCCAAAAAGAATAATGAAGGTTTGAAACGAAGTTCACATCTGGACCACCATCCCGCTTCACGTTTGGCATGATTTCAAGCATCATGTTTGAATCGAATCATGATAGTTGTTCTTAGTCCTTCAGTTTTTACATGTGAATGACTTGAAAGTAGGCAAATGAAAACTCAGTTACCCGGTATATGCCTTTAAAATACGAAGTTGAGCATTATCGTAGATCCAAGGGTTTGCTTTTTCAATGGACTATTCCGGTGCGCAACTGCCCAGCCCCACTCCAACCCCAGCTCCGCTTGTTGGGGGGTACCAGACAAGTTGTTCAGTGTTCAGTCAAGATGTGCGTAAGATTAAGAATCAGATAATTGTATTGGAAATATGCTACCTCTTGTCATGGGCGGGGGGGTGGGGTGGGGGGGGTGATCACAGGTCAGCGTACCCCCGGTGATGCGTCCAATATTATGTACATATTAAAAGACATATGACGAATACGTAATATCTAAATTTCTACTATCAACATAGTGCACATTCACATGCAAATAGTGAAAAGGAAGAATGTATACATGCCAGGCCCCATCAACCAAGGGCTTGCGGTAAATCCGTATTTCGTTCCAAACTTTTTGTATGTGTGGTCATATGCATGTTATCCTGAACTCATGGAGGAAAAAAAGTTCAATGGGGAAAAGAAAAGAAAAAGATGTTTGGAGTAGACTATTTATTATGTCTTGAGGGAAAAATGGCTCCCCCTGAGTTTGCTGATGTTATTCTCTATCTCTTTCTCACACAGTCCCATAATGTTCTGAGTTTCAGAGAGAAGCAATTGTTGGCTTCAAAGAAGAGCAAAAGCTGGTTACGATACCCATTATATCTCCCGAAATGGGAGAAACATATCACTATACATGTACACACAAACTGTAGAATATCATGCAGGGATGCAGATGTTGGGAACTTCACCTTGGCATAGCCGAGCTCGCGGGCCACAGTGACACGCATTGGTGCTCGTGGGCAACCCATGTTTGCAGTTGCACTCACCCGCATAAACTCAGGGCTTGGTCTGTGATCACCCCGCGGGTTGCTCGGCGGCATATGCTGATAGCGTTCGCAAATTGCCCACGAGATGCTCGCAAGTAGAGGTTACATTACTTTCTTTCGCGTTTGCAAATCTTAACATTACATTATGTTGTATATGTATGTGTGTGTCTGTGTATGTTAATATAGCAGGGCAATAATCAGAGGACGACATAGCCAGCTAGTCCTTGTCCATGATCAACCTGTCAGAAGCTCATAAGTAGTTAAGCGTATCTCTTTCATAATGAGGTGCATTTAACGGATTACTTTTCCGATTCTGCGTTTTTTTTAACAGTTTTAACTGTTAAAATACAAGGTTTTTTTTTAAATTGACCCATAGGTTATATTTAGAAATATACAATCAGACATCAGGCATCATTCTAACATGGCCGGCCCATGTAATATTCCAGTGCCTGGTGAATTAGTTTAATTTAAACATATTTATTTTCGCTGGATTACCCAATAGTACATGAAACATAACTAATCTAGGGGTTCCAACATGGAAAATAAGATAATTGTATCATAATTACCTGAGCTTCCTTTTTTTTGCATGACTTTGTTTTTTTTTTTTTTTTTATTCGCAATATTTGTATTTTAATTGGGTTTTAGCATTGCAAACGTCTGTGAAGCCCTTTCGCCATCGTTTTCCTGCATGACAGACATCATTCCCTGTATTCTACGATCTACACTATCTGTCGGCTTTCTTTGTGTATGGCGTTTAGCTTTGTAAAATGTAACCAACCACGGATTGGTCATCCTGTGTTCCTATGGTAACCATCAGCAATAAATCTAAGAATACTAATGACCACCAGCCACGGATTGGTCATCCTGTGTTCCTATGGTAACCATCAGCAATAAAATTTAGAATAATGATTACCACCAGTCACGGATTAGTCACCAGACGTTAATATCTAAAATAATATTACATAGATACGAACCTTCGTATGAAGATTTAGTAAATATGAACTTTTTGTTTCATTCATTCATTCATTCATTCATTCATTCACACACAATCATTTATTTATTTATTTATTTATTTATTTATTTATTTATTTATTTATTTATTTATTTATTTATTTACTTATTTATTTCGTTGTTTATTTTATTTATTTATTCATTATTTGTCAGATAGATATAGTTAGTTATTTAACCATTCATTCATTCACTTCCTTATGTATAAATTTCAGTACTTGTCCATTTATTGACTTACTCCTTATTTTACTCCTCCATTTATGTATTTAGTTATATATTTTGTCCCATGGAAAACATGACTTGCAACATTATGCCAGCAGCCCATACTGAACTGGTTCTACCTGCAAGGAGGTACACGTGGAGGTCTTCACTTGTACGTGTGTATTTTGTTGTGAACGTGTATATATCCTGGATTACACAACAGTAACAGTTAAGAATGGAAGAAATCCGCTTGCACATGCACCAATAGGACTGCATGCGATTTGCATTTTTTTCAAGTGTCCAAATGTCACTGGTCCAAGGAAAAACGGCTGAACAGCGTCAGCAAGTGAACTCGCCAGGCGTATACCTAATCTTCTAACCCACTGAGTCAACGACATTCAGCGCGACATTTTTACCCATAGTGAAGCTAGCTGAAGAGAGTTGACTGGTACAAAAAAAAAAAAAAAGCAAAAAAAAAAAAAAAAAAAAAAAAAAAAAAACGAAATTAATATTTTATAAAATAATTAAATAAATTATTAATGATGATAATACTGCTAATAATAATAATAATAACAATAGTAGTAGAAGTGGTAGTAGTAGTAGTAGTAGTAGTAGTAGTAGAAGTGATAGTAGTAGTTGTAGTGTTTTAGTTGTACCAGCAGCACTGCACCCTGACTTTGTATACAATTGTCATGACGCCCTGGCGCCACGACGTGCTCCCATGAGTAACCCCAAGGTGCGAACACTATTGCCCATCAGCACATAGCCTTCTTTTGTACTCAATGCAAAAGACAATATTGTTAATTTAAATGAAAGAAGCGAAGGGGGCCTAGAATAGAAAGGGGACAGGCAGCTTCAATTCCAAGCCATGGCGATGACTGGCAAGTGAGCACATGGTCAAGTAGCTTTCCACTCAATCGACTGTTGAGTCTGGAAAGCCAAGCTGACAGACCTTCGAAAGGGCGCTTTGTACCAAACCTTATCAAAGGACTTGGAGACATCAAACAAAGCTATTTTCGCTTCCTTGCTACACTGGTGTCCGTTGTAGAGATCATGTACAATGTGCTGGAGCTTTTTATGGCAGAGTAATAATTATTGTCTTCATGACCAGATTTTTGCAAATAAAAATAATTTCCCGAAAGGGTAATACTCATATTGTGATGGGAAGCTTGCACATGCATAGTTCCATTATTCGCACTAGGGCGGCGCCACCATGCTGAGAAGTCCTGGCCCACAAGCACACCCACCACAACAGTGAAAAACCAATATAGTTAGCATTAGAGCCATTGCTTACGCACTGATCATATTTGTGCTTCTTTCAGTTAGATGTTATTAACAGTAGGAAAAACAGAATAGGCATCAGCTATTCTGTGAGTTCCTTTGTCTGGTACAGGATCAGTGTTAATTAAACTGAAGGGGAGCCTTGATGAGTCTGTCACAACTTTTCTCAGAAACCGCTGTAGCTAGAAATAGTTTTCATGCTCATATAACTATTATTGAAATTATGCAAACTAGAGTCAATTAAAATTTGTAACTTTCCAGACATTCAAACCTTTTTTACATGGGGATGTCAGTTTACGTTCAATATATTGGCTTGTGCTATGGGCAAATTCAATGGCATGTATGCAAATCAGCTATAAAATGCCTTTGAAATCATATCGGTCGCTCCAGCTTCCAATACGAGATTTGTGCTAAAATGGAAATGAAAGTTGTGAAATTTAAATTTATGCAAATTAGGCACTCGTAGAAATTCTAAATGTCCAATAACTTCGCATGTATTACAAACACGAGTGCCAATCCAACCTCCAACAAAAAGCTGGTGCTGTAAACGCAACTAATCAAGCAAAAATAAAAGCTGTAGGATCTGAATCTGTGCTTATTAGGCAACTTTGAGAAAATTTTAAAGTTCAAGATCGTAACAAGTATTATAGATAGAAATGCTAATCCGACATACTCTATTTCTAGCTTTTTTGTCCATAGAGGCATCCAATGAAAGGGAAAGGAAGGTTGCAAAATTTCACATTCAGGCCAATTAAGCACACTTGGAAAATGTACAAATTGGATATGTTCAAAGGTGTAATAGTGATAAGTGTCAATCCTACTCCAACGCATAGATTTGTGCTCCATTGATATTCAATAGCTGGTAATAAAAGCTAAATATATTGAATTTATACTCATTATGCACACTTTGAAAATTAAAAGTTTGAAAGTGTTGAAACTATCATTAACTCATGGACGATTAAACTTTCACTTCAATGGATTATGCAGGGAACATTAGACCGCCATGAAACAAAAGTTCTAATATTCTGATTGATGCAAATTTCAAATATAGATTCATGTTTATTCTCCAGAAAATATGATTGCTTTTTTTAAAAACTTTTTATGACAGATCATTCGTTCAAAATGAATTGGCTCGTTGACACGCGTTTTATTACCTATTCATTAATGAAAAAAATAAATATTAATACATTTAAAATGGTTCGTTGCTTCTCTCAAATTATGATTATGGTACTGCACATCAGGGTGTTTTTCATTAATTTTAATATCAAATGTGTAAATTTTAGAGTGGGGTGAGATAGATTGGAAAAACGGCAGCTCCATTTGCTCCATTCACGGCACTAACTTTATTATTTGTCTCTTAAAATTGTACTTTTCAAGGAAACGAGAAAATATATCAAGCTGTAGAAACATGCATCAAATCAACTGGTGGCCATGGGGCTGTTACATAATTTTCACAAATATTCTTAACTATGGGTCTAAAGTAGTGCTTGTTGATGATGGTTTGTCCCACTATCTTCCTCTATCTGTGACACCATGTCCTGTCAACACTTATTGTGTGGTGTTTCTGTTCTGTCTGCGTGTAGTGGTGGTCATTCTGACAGTGGCATTGTACTGTTCTACCCTGTCTCAATTCTCTTATTCTTTGTGGGTGTGAAGGGGATTCAAAAAGGGCTTTGCCCTTTTTTCCAATCTCTTTTAGGTAATTAATAAACTTTTAAGACAAATGACATGAATTAAGGTAAAGCGGAAGTCACAAACATGATGGCATGACGTAGTTTGCCCAGGTGCGCGGCAGTGCAGACTGCAGTTTGGAATAAAGTGAGTAGGCCTGTTTACAACCTGGCTAGCCAGGGCCTGTGGCTGAGAACAGAGGTGATGAATACTAAGCGTGTCTTTTGCGCTTTAATGAGCAAGGAGAAGTCGCATTGAAAGACATGTATACATGTGTGTGGTTGGTCCGCTTTTGTCACTGACAAATGATACACTTAGTTTCAGTTCACAAAATTGAAACATCCAAACTGTGTGCTCATTCAGATAGGGTTCGACTACAACGCAGTAAAGTGCAGCTGTTCGATTGTCTCCCACCGCCAGGATATATGAAATTGTTTCATCAGGAAATATATTCCAGCTGAAACATCTCCTACTTCGTGTATGTGGTCAAGGCGCATCATCATGAGTTAAAACACGATGTGTACGTAGACACAGACATAAAAAAATGTGTGGTTTTTTGTTTTGTTTTGTTTTTTAAAGGTGTGAGTGTGTGTGTGTGTGTGTTTTCATTTTGGTGGATTTCGATTTCTCTAGCACTTTTTCTCAAAACAGAAGTGTTGCAGGTGAAAGGGAAGTTATGTTGAAACATTCCATGCTGTTTCTTCCCGCGGTAAACCCTATGAGCGTAAGGTTGATGCTGCTTACATCAGGCCATACATGTTGTCAAAAACTTGCAAAATTAGACCAGCAGCACGCCTGCCAGGTGTCATTAAATCAAATGGATGGGAAGTCCATCGATAAAATTTAATTTAATTATCACGTTACTCTCACCTTTGGCTGTAAAAGGCAAAGCTTCCCTCCCTGGCTGTATGAATCCTTTAATTATCTGATATAGAGCTGACAATTATGCTTATCTTTCAGACATTGACGAGTGCGCAAGTGATCCCTGTCAGAACGGAGGCCGCTGCATTGACGTCTTGGCGGGGTATAGATGCGATTGTCTCGCTTCTTTCACGGGCAAACACTGTACCACAGGTATTCAACGAAGAGAAAGAATCATTAAAATATTGTACTTTCATTTTAATTACGTGCGTCTTGCATAAGTATGCCAAACTCATATCTATGTTTTATTTGAAAAGAAGTGTATTCAAAAGGTTATCTTTTTCCTTCATTTGATTCATCCAATATGTGGTCCACGAGAAGCCGAAGCCGTGTATCGTAAAATTTACTATTTGGAAGCAACCTGGCGGATCAAGGCATACATTCCTTATAGGCCTACACTGAATTAGAAAAATATAAGTTGAGCTATTCATGGTTAAATGTGGGCGTGTCATGAGAACATTGTATGAAGTTATTGTATGCTATTATTGAGTACATTTGAAGGAGGTAACACAAGCATTGACAAGATAAAGCAAGTAGAATGAGTGCTTTTATTTGTGACAGTGTTAGATTTGGAGAATCAATGTGTTTCATCGCCATGTAAACACGGAGGTACCTGCCGGGACGGCTACTTTTCGTACAATTGTTCATGTAACGTGGGATTCAGCGGGATACATTGCGAGGAAGGTATGTAAGGTGCATAATGTAGCTGTCAGCTGACTATAGAGTCAATGGACCATAACACTAAGCTGCCAATTCTAAATATATGAATGAATGGACGGATAGATAAACAAGCATAATGGAAATGAGAAAAAGAGAGACAGGAAAAAATAATCAAGGAAAGAAGATAGGCAGAGATGGAAAAAACAATGAGCGAGACGGATATGGAGCGATATTAGGGCAAAAATTCCATTCCACCTTATGGTAAATTCTATCATGTGTGATGTTATATTCTATTGTGTCTGATGTTATATTCTATTGTGCCTGATGTTATATTCTGTTGTGCCTGATGTTATATTCTGTTGTTCCTGATGTTATATTCTGTTGTTCCTGATGGTATATTCTAGTTTTGCGTCATTCAATATTCCTTTCTCCTTACCACTTTCTAAACTCTAAATTCCATATATAATATCCTTCGCGTCATCTTCGCTTATATATTGTCTTGTATTGCCTTATTCTTGTTGCTACATAACATTTTAATTGATTTGGAATTGCCTCAAATTATTAAATCAATTATCACTATCAAGCCAAATTAGATTTATCAAAATACAGAAAAACATTGCAACAAGGCAAAATGCAAAGTATCTCCAGGAACGATAGAATGTGCAATCTACCAAAAGGCAAAACAGCACCAGGCAAAATGAAAAGTATCCCCAGGAACGATGAAATTTACGATCTAAACAAGGCAAAATACAAAGTAACTTCAAGGATCTAGCGCAGTGACATCTCACATTTGGCATTGAGCATAAAGCCTCCAGAACAATGATGTGAAGCTTGATAACATTTACCACATCGCACAATACCGCACAGGAGTAGCCAAAAATCATTTACCCACAGATCATTGCAAAGATCATTGCAAAGATCAAGTGGCAGTTTCAAATCTCGCCACCACGTGGCGACCAGACAATGACTGCTCCCTGGCTCAACTATGAATCGCTGTGATTATTTGGGGTCCATACACTTATTTGAACAAGCACAGGGGCCTATTTACATGGGGAGTGACACTATCTGACCAGAGCATTATCGGTGATTATCTTGATTACCACTAATGAACCTCCATCCCCATCTGCATCTACACATGGACCTACTGTCTGATAGTAGGTCCATGATCCACATTTGTGCTGTCCGGGGCTAATCTAGCATCGTGGCTTATCGTCAAGTCCAAGGCTGGATGCAGACTTTCTAAAAAAGGCGAGGGGGGGGGGGTCTCGAATAGGAGGTATTCATATTAAACTATTAACTGCAGGCCTGCTCTGGTCCCCTCAATTGCTAGGCAACAGAACTATGCTAAGCCATGATCAGGACACTTTCACAAGATATGTCACTGAACCATCCAGGAAAAACACTTTCCTATCAAAGAAATTAATTTTTTCTAAATATGTTAAGCATCTTGTATGTTTTGAAACTTAGTGCATGACTTTTCTGAAGCTTTTTGCTTTCTCAAGTTGCTCCTTTTATCACAGAAGCTCATTTGGCCCTGCTTTAACACATGAATGTGCCATCCTTCCTGTCAAGTTCCTTGCCACTGTCTACGTGGCAGCACAGGATCCCAGTTAATATGCATACCTCCTATTGCGGGTGCTGAAGGCACAAAGGTCACAGTAGGGGATGGGGGGAGGGGATGTCCCCCGGAAATATTTGAATAATCGATACTCTCAGACGCGTTTTCCTGGCATTTGAGACTATTTTCATATGGGCAATTTGATTTCTGACACACAAAAACCTCCCTACCGTGACACTGTGCCAGCCCGTTAGCCTTCACATTACCTTTCAGGGTATGGCAAACTAGTCCCAAACATTTTACAGGATGGCTGGGCGAGTGCTTCAAAATTTGTACTGGCCCTAGCCTGCGCGATCCCCCCTCCCCCCGCACTTATTCCATTGAGCACATTATACGTGACTACGACAACATAGTGACAACAGTTATTTCATTCAAATTGGTGCATCACACTTTTTTTTGCGTTCACAACATACAAATCTATACAGTGTAAATCTACATCTTGACACGCTCGGTATTTTAAACTTCATATGCCAGTGAATAGAAATATCATCTAAAAGACTGAAAAATGTATATTGTATTCGTATGATTCCTAATACTACCTCTAGCATTAAAATATGTTCTAAGAGCCAAACCAAATAGAGCCGCTACAACCAAATCAGAAAAGAATTACAAAGATCTAATAATTTTACGAGTATTGTATATACTCCCAGTTAAACTTCTGAAAGTTAAAATTCGAGTTCCTAAGTAACTAAGGTATCAGGATACAAATTAGTACAGCTACGTTTTTGCTGCTTTTTACATTTTGGTGTAGCTTGATGAAAGAACACAGTGTTGAAGTTGCACAGTCTGTCTTGCTCTCTCAATTGGTACACATACAGATCAACGAAATATTGCGCTAGTTGAATAAATTTGCGAGTATAAAAGACCTAGATATAGAAAAGGAAGACACGTACTTAGTATTTATCCGTTTCTTAATAAAATCCAGTCTGAAGTTCTGAAAGTAATGATCTTTTGTTCCAAATACAATGAACCTTAAATTAGTCCTCCAAATTGTCCCTACTAGGCCCATGTTCGGATATGAGTATTCCAATTTGAAAATTAAAATTTTGGATATACAAATTAGCAAACTCTAACTTGGTGGTCTCATAATTTCACACCTACTGCAGAAGAGAACAATTCACGGACATTGTTAAGTTTCATAGTATTTTGAAGACATAGACCTTGTTTTCCCTGTTTTCCATGGGGTGCTATTCTTTAAACAACAAAATTAAAAAGTCACTTGAAAGCACTTCTCTATGTTTTACTATATTTAACAATTAGCACAATAATTCTCTGACATGCGTCTCAACTGACAGATTAAGACCATACAATTTCGGAAATTATACTTTCATAAATAGAACAGATATGGAGAGAGACACCTCTGAAGTAGTACTGTACGAAACTATACGGATCAGGATACGTCAAGAGGCGAAATGACTTGCCTCCTGTATTATAATTATGCGTGACTAAATTAGCGATCCTGCAGATCTGTCACTGGTTTCAAAACAAAATGGACAGAAGTCATAACCATAATGACAACATCAGTAGCACGAGCTACAATATTGCGCAGACCAAGCCCTTGCTGTAATATATAGCATTTTAAACACACACACACACAAAAAGCACACAGAATGTATATTGAAACGTAACGATTATATGTAAAAGTATAAACAATTCAAACATCATAGATGTTTGGATATACTTCCAGACAGTAAATTTAATTTTAAAGCGGCGCTAATATGCCAAGCTGTTGAATACTATCTTATCAATATTTTATTATGTTTCACATTTTTATCTACTTATTTGTTTATTTTATAGGCCACCTGTGTCACACAGGACTGCGGCAGACACCCGGAGAGCCACATTATTATCATTATTATCATCATCATCATCATCATCATCATCATCATCATCATCATCATCATCATCATCATCATCATCATACTTTGAAGTTATTCAATATTTAAAATTTCCAGTGGTGCTGCTTAGCATAATTTAAATTGCTACAACTTTTGTTTTAGATTCATGTTATGCGCAATGGTCAATAACGCCCTGGTAGAAGTTTGAATGACATCTCTATCTATAATTGTTTTGAAGATATTCAAGATTTCAAGTTTTCAAATGCTGCTAATTAGCATAATTTCAATTGTTAGAAGTTTTGTTTTAAATTTATTAGATGCGCAATGGTCAATTACCCCCTTGTAAAAGTTGTAATGAAATCTTATCTATTATACTTATGACGATGTTCAAGATTGAAAATCTCAAATGCCCCTAACTTACATAATTATAAACACCTTCGTTCCTCTGCATAAAAAGGGCCAAACCCATTGTATGGAGGTACAATCATGCCAAGTTTGGAGTTTCTTGTGTATAATAGTATCAGAGAAAAGTGTTGCACATATTCACTGGTAAAGAAAGAAAGAAAGAAAGAAAGAAAGAAAGAAAGAAAGAAAGAAAGAAAGAAAGAAAGAAAGAAAGAAAGAAAGAAAGAAAGAAAGAAAGAAAGAAAGAAAGAAAGAAAGAAAGAAAGAAAGAAAGAAAGAAAGAAAGAAAGAAAGAAAGAAAGAAAGAAAGAAAGAAAGAAAGAAAGAAAGAAAGAAAGAAAGAAAGAAAGAAAGAAAAGTCTGTGTTGACACACACACACTTGAACAAGGCAAAATGAAAAGTATCCCCAGGAACGAGAGAATGTACAATCTACCACAAGGCAAAATAGTCCAAGGCAAAATACAAAATAAAAAGATTTCATTCCAACTTTTATTCCTATGTTATGGACTAGTATGTAGCAATAGGCTTTGAAGACACACACACTGATTTGCTATGCAACAAATCATCTTTTCTAGTTGCAAATGCTTTTTGGATTTTGACAAGTCTTATTTGCCTTGATAATGATTATTGATCATATATTCTGAGGCAATTCCAAATCAATGAAAATGATATGTAGCAACAAAAATAACGCAATACAACACAATATAACACATCATGTTAGAGAACATGGCGCGAAGCATATTATATATGGAATTCAGAATTTAGGAGAAAGAAATATTGAATGATGCAAAATAGAATATGCCATCAGGAACAACAGAATGTAACATCGGGCACAATAGAATAGGCGTAATGGAATTTTGGCCCTAATATCGTTCCATAGACGGAGAGAGATAGAAAGAAATATATCATTAGATCTTTTCCATTTTCAACCACTTTATCTCAATGTTTCGGTAAAACCGGAATTTTTTTTTTTAGGTCATACATATACATGTAACATAGAATTAAAGGCACAACAGGTTCTTCCTGAGAGTGAATGAAAACAATCTTGGTTTAGGTACATCCGCTTGAATGTTAGCAATGTCATTCATGTATATAATATATTTCGCCTTTAATAGGCAAAGATGCATACATTTTAATTTTAGTCCAGAGAGAAGAATTATATCCTTTTGGAAGTTCACAAAATCAAATGTCATTCACTGATGACTATGGGACCGTACGGTATGGTGACTCACCGGGCATTTCCATTGACGGGTTCAATATGTTCGGGAAAGTATTCACTGAACTATGGGTAAGTGTAATACAGACGTAAATATTATATATATATATATATATATATATATAGAGAGAGAGAGAGAGAGAGAGAGAGAGAGATAGAGATAGATAGATAGATAGATAGATAGATAGATAGATAGATAGATAGATAGATAGATAGATAGATAGATAGATAGATAGATAGATAGATAGATAGATAGATAGATAGATAGATAGGTAGATAGATAGATAGATAGTGTATTTGTTTTTATATCTTCACGCCTTTATTGTCAATAATTAAAGAATGGTTCATGCAATGTTCAAAATAAAGTTTATCGTTGCCATCATTAATTCATTAAACTCGTGCAATCAAACATGCAAAGACAGCGCCCCTTCCTGATAATATGTGTGCAGTGCTCGGGGTTCTACAGCGATGTTTACAGCGTATGATTAAATTGTATGGAGTTTGTACTTGTGAAATACTCTGCTCAAACGCGACAGGTCAACGGGAGAGGTTATATATCTCTGGGCGACAACATCCGCACCAGAAATACTCGCTTACTGCCTCTTTACTCTTCGACGCGGGATTTCGGAATCATTGCTCCTCTCTGGGCCGACGCCGATTTCCAAAGGAAATTCTTCTTGGACAGACGGTCAAACCATTCTACCGTGTACTATCAGCAGTACAATAGAAACAACGCCATCATGACAGATGAGGGAAGAGTCATGTTAGCTCTTGCCGATGAAGACGTCAGGAAATATGGGGGACACTCGGGATTTACCGCTACTTGGGTAATGGTGGTTACGTGGTATAAAATACTACCCAGATCAGGATTCCAATATTCTCCAAACCACAGAACGGTAAGATGGGCTTTTTTTTTGCGATTTTGTGTACTCAAAGCTGCATCATATTATTGGAAGTTTTAGATATCAAGGGACTCGGGCTCGTCACTTGATACAAAATGTACTTTAAACAATTGCCATAGTAAAGAAGATTTTAGGTATATAGTAAGGCAAGAAACTTTATTCAGGAGGGGTAGCCTGACAAACAAATTGTCTTCATCAGGGCCAAATCAGCAATACATAAACATAAGATGTGGGTAGATAACACGATTCCAATGATAAGGTGAAATCGTACACTGATGTGACCAATGATAACTAGAAAATACGAAAAAAAAAAATAGCTGAAAAATGTATACAGTTACAACAGCCCTAAAATCATCTGTTAGACATGATTATACATGTGCAGTTTTCAAATCTGGTGGCCTAATCTTGCTGTCGTGAGCTAAAAATGTTCAACATGATGTTTGCAAAAGAGTTCTTTTATGCTCCATTCTGCTGCAGGGGACATTTAGACGGTCACTTTTGGAAGAACATATGGATGAATGGGCTGGCATGCTTTGTGTATCCTGCATGTCCATATCCGTGTCTCTCATATTTTGAAACGCGTGATCATTAAACACCTGTAAACCACGAAGTCCTTTCTGTACTGAAATCTCTTAAGTAAAGGCATCACACAAATGCAGAAAGGCAGCAGTTGGAACTCGACAGTCATGATCCACACAATTTTTTTCTGCAGCTTAACATGTATATGGGTGTCACAATATCCATACCACCTTGCACTACAATAGTCTAACTCTGGTAGAATGTTGAGCATTATGTGAATATATATATATATATATATATATATATATATATATATATATATATATATATATATATATATATATATGTGTGTGTGTGTGTGTGTGTGTGTGTGTGTGTGTGTGTGTGTGTTTGTGTCCGTCTCCGTGTCTGTGTCTGTGTCTGTCTTTCTTTGTGTGTATATGTGGTGTTTAATCAGATAATACACAGGTTTACGGGTTAAATTTTTCTTTCAATTTTCGATATTTTGTGTGAAGTTTCAAGCAAATGTCGGGACATTGCGCGAAAAAGTATGAATGTGGTATAATCTTCAAATAATTTCAAGACCAATATGCAGCCTGTTGCTTTGACGTTCACTCCATGGCTTTGTGCAGTGTGGGTTTTAAAGCCAAATGTGTATTTGGTGCAATAGTTCAAGTAAAACGGGCCAATCTGTGATTATTAGGCCACAGTCTGAGTGATGTTTTAATTTCCGTATAGAATTTTTATGTTCTTGGAAGCATGGCGTGATTTCGATGTTTTTGAGACACGCTGTATGGGCGTAAGCTTAATCGTATGTCCACACAAATAGCTCTGACATTGCCCCTATGTAAACTGCTGTCGCTTTAATATTTTTGAACAAAAATTTTAATGACAGAAAAATATTTTACTCAATATTATTTATCAAACATATAAGGGGATGTTCCAGGTCACCAACTTGTGTAGCCATAGGGTAAAGCGCCAAAGAAAGCCAGCTGTTTACTAAATCTAACTGGCTTAATCAGAAAGGGCTAAAATTAAACCATGGCGGGTCGGTGCCTCAATTTCACATTTTAATTTTGAAGCCCATGACTTTTCAAGCGGTGCTCATATCGGATGGTGTGTACGGCAGAAGTTTCGTGATATTTAAATACAAGAAGGGTCACATGCAGTGGAACAAATACGGTATAAGGAGACGTGGAGTGATGGGCTGGATGGTCAGGTCATATGGACGTTACACGTACTACAACTCTCCTCACTGTCTCCGGTACAGGATTTTTGAGCTTGATCAGGTGCAGGGCAACAGAGGTAAGCGTATTTGTTTTCTGGCGTTCGGCCTATAATGACACGCTGAGACAAAATATCCCTCTTTCTGTTTTTTTTTCTACAGTTTGAATATATTTTAGATATTTATATCTGATTTTATCAAATATACAACGATTTTACCAAAGATAGGGCATCTTGCGTGTGTTTCAATGATAACAGTTTACTTATGACATAGTTGCATGAGTCTATTTTAATAAACGACAGGGCAGGGGTAATATGTCATGCTTTCTGGATATCTCAGCAGTTTGGATTTTTAGCTCTTTTAGAGCCAAATTTTGACTAAGTCAACAAGTTTTTCCGCGCAATCCGGCGAGCCAAATTAAGCACCGAGGCAAGTTGTTGAGTTCTATCATTTACCTACCATTGTCTTACTAGTTTGGAACCTAAACATCCGTTCTTTGTCTTGTGTTGCTAACATTAAAAATGCAAAACCCACACACAAGATCATGAAATTTTGTGATGAATTTGCATCGGCTTAAATCAAAAGATCCTTCATTACAACAATTGAGTTAATCATAGGTGTCACACGAAATCTGGCAACTGGTCTCCTTTGCCTTGATTCTGCACTGTGACTTGAATTGCAGAAATCACCAACGAGAGAATTTGGCAGACTTTGAAAAATAGAATTGGAAAATTTCTGGTAACCAAAGCTGGAAACATTCACTAGTCTGTGTGTTTTAGACCTCCCCTGTCCAGACAATCAGCACCCCTATAACACAGATGCAGATAGTGGTTTCAATATATGCGCTAGTTTTGTTCGGAATTCCTGTGTACACCACTTCTTGGAGTAAGCCAGTGTTCTTTCTTTGTGCTACCAGGGGAAGCCGGATTATTTTTCTTCAGTGTCTACAATACAGGTCAAGGGTACGCTATTTCCATCAACTACAACCAGCTGTGCTTAGACTGGTATTACCAACAGCTAACATACAAAAGAACCTATAATTGGTACTGGAACAGGCAGCGACTGTATTGTCCTAAGACACTGCAGTGGGCACGTTTTGATTATAACTTCCGTTGGTTTCGAAGCACTTTCTCTCTGGAATGTTACGTACAGCGGTTTTTACCATGGTGGCACTCCTACACCACAAATGTAAGATTGGATAATAAATTTTGAACACAAATTCTGATTTTTAAATGTACAGAAAGCCAGATGATTTGTTGGTGTTGTTGTAAATCAGGAAATATCTAGTGTGTTTGTTAGGTTGCAAATGTAAAACAGCTTTATCCGGGGCTGTGTGAGAACGCTTTTTACGAGAGAGGATTCATACAGGCATTGCCTCCTCCCTAATCGCTTTTTTTTTCTTCTAAGAAATAAAATAAGTTTAAACCAATACGCTATGAACTACTGGCTAGCATTTCGTTGTTAATTTAATTTTTTGCTTGCTACCTGATACAAAGAAAGAAAATAAATGTAATCTCGTACCGGAAATTCAATTGCGCTCGTCACGCGAGTAGCGAGCGAATTATGGCTTGAGAGCTCTAGGTGCGTCCAGTTATATTTTTTGGAAAGTGTGATCATCCTAGCTTTTAATAAACGACTGAAACTCCATTGTGCAAGACTTTTTTTGCGTCTGTTGTTATACGGGTCATTAATCTTCTATCTTCCGAACAATGTTTTGACTTGCAATTTTTTGTATCTTGATAAACATGTTTTAGGACACAGAAGTCATGTACCCATATGTGAATGAGTAAATGGTAGTTTTATCATGCTAGACTCAATTGTGTACATGCAGATTATTTTCAAATACGGTATTCTGAACACGTAGGAATAGTTACTTGGCCAAATTAGCCCCACTCTGTCTATTTACCTATTAAAAAGTGTCTTAATTTTATCTACATGCAAAAGTAATGTGTCCTGTTATAAGCTTTTTTTGTTGTTGTTTTTTTGCTTCTTTGCTCTTATTAATTTATTTTTTTCCTTTTATTTAGGAATGTTGCTACAATGTGTTTTACTGGCCCTTTGGAGCAATGGAGACTTCCACCACTGGAGGCCAAGCTGGTTCTGTCTTGCCATTCCACCCTTTCTACAGCTATAGCTGGTACTACAGAATCAATGTGTTGGGGAGGATCTACTGCTGCCAACGATCCTCGCTGTGCTCCTTGTATTACTCTGTCTTGCCACGCAGCTCCAGCGACGGCTACGAGTCCCCCGAAAGAAGTACGCCACATACTATCACTATTGGCCTATGCAGACACGATTATGAAGTCAGGAATTCTTAAAAAACGTATATATTATGGAAGTCAGGAATTTATCAAAACCTATAATTATGGAATTCACATATACCTGCCTTCATTGAACCATTCGTTTTAGGAATGGAGTTTTGGTACAGTTGGTATGTGCATTTCCCATTTTTGGCTAGGCGATTGGTGCCGAAAGTTGCTGGTTAGAGACCCGTCCGGTCCGTGGTCACAAACATATACATTTTCGGTGCTCCTTTGATGTTCGTGGTCCCCAATGTGGGACAACTCCGACAACAGTTCTTCATTTGTACTGGGATAGTTATAATGAGCTGGGCCGTATCGATTATGAAATTCACGCATATCTGTCTCCAATGAACCTTTCTTTTTAGGAATGGAGATTTGGTGCAGTTGGTGCGTGCGTTTTTCATTTTGGGGGCTAGGTGATTGATGCCGGAGGTTGATGGTTTAAAACCCTGCCGTTCCGTGGTCACAAATCATACATGCCATTGATACTATCTACCCAGAGAGTAAGAATAGGATACTTACGGACGTGTCACATGACCCGACTTTCCCTGTTTCTTCAAAGAGACCCTATAATAGAGGCTATCAGATGAAAATACAAGGGTTTTGCAAATGCATGGTTTCTTATAGGCAAGAAACCATACGAAAAACGCTTGTGACGCCCGGACAGAATGAGTGCTTACTTTATATTTGATTTACTAGTTATGCGCTTTGCGGTGGAAATGTACATTTGCAACATTAAAGTGTCCGTTTTGCAATTTACTAGTTTGTCTGCACTATCTGGCTTGTCTCCGATAGATGGTGACGTGGAGCTACTTATTGTTTCTCAATACATGTGCGTGCTCATATCGTTCAACTCGGTCACACCTGATTCTACGATTACTACATGCAGATGACAACCTCATGTCCATCCACCACTGTTTTCCCAAGGACATCCATTGAAACAGTGTCAATAGTTATAAACATTGAGGCTTGACAATTAGATCTCATTTAAAATGGACAGAACACATAAATAATTTAATTATTAGGACAAACCTAATATTCTAAAATAACTAAAGGAAATGTTCGAGTGATTTATGTTACATTTTAAGACCTCTGTTCGAAATACTAATATGGTCTGGCAAGGCGGCGGAAATAGTGACCAGCTAGAAAGCCGTCAAGTGTCTGCGGCCCGGGTAATGGCGGAGGCAATGAAAACAACACCTTAAGGGCTAAACCCTCTTGCTTTTACGGGTAATGCAAGAAACAGACAAGAAACGCATTTTTTCTTTAGAACTTTATAGTGGCGTCAAAACTAACTACAATGCCCTCAGAGTGCGCGTAAGCTTTGGCCTGATGACATATTATTCTGAACGAATGAAGGAATGAATAAATAAATAAACAAATGGATAGATGGACGGAAAAGCAGATAGGGATAAAGACATACGGGCAGACAGATAGGTAAGCAATGTTAACACAGGAAGCTTCCTGTCAGTTTTAAATTGGAAAACATTGCATGCTGGTAGATCGTTGTCAAATCTGCACAATGTGTCTTACTGGTCTATTGCTAACTCTACGGGGTTTTTTTTGTTTTGTTTTTAATTTCACTTTACAGTGTGGGCTTACGGGGATCCTCACATTCGTACTGCTGACGGACTTTTGTACACGTTCAACGGTCTTGGGGAGTACAAGTTAGTTACGACAACACTCGGGAACTTTACCCTGCAGGGTAGAACACTCCAAGCCTTAGACAAGAACAAGAGCCCTATACCGGCCACAGTTTGGGCAGCGTTTGGCATGAAGGATACAGACTCGGATACTATTCATATTCAGATGAATGATAACAGAAACGGTATGACAAATTCAGCTGCCGTGTTATTAGTACATGTTTAAGCTATGAGTCACCTCTCTGAAGAAAATATGTGTGCTGTTCTAAACTAATGAAATGATGAGTGGAATGACGTCATGCGTATGGCCTTTGTACAGCTGTCGATACAAATGTATTTGTCTTTCCGCTTTTCCGACTAATTGCGTATCGTCAGCTTATTATGTGACACTTTGTGTCAAAAGTAAATATTATTCAAAATATATATGTATATGCCACATCGACAGCACAGACCTAACAGGACATATAGTTCTATCTCAGTTGACGCCCATTCAACTCAATACCCTTGGCATGAGAGAAGAAAAAAATCGGGGGCATGTATATTTTGGCTAAAAGATAGAAATGCACTCCAACATTTAAACTCTGTGTTGTGATAAGTTTTTGTCCATCATAATTTTGTATTTTTGCAGAATTAATTATATACGTGGAGGGAATAAACCAGACAGATTGGTTTAATTCAAACAAGACCGTTGCAGATCTCTCTGCTGAGGGAGTTTCCTTGATTAAAGTGAGTCAAACAAAGATATCGGTGTCTTTCAGATCAGGTATGTGGATGATCAATTTGCTTTATATATTTTTTCATATAACTTTCACTAATGATAATTATACCATAATTGAATCTTTTGCTTTATTCCGACACTTCTATCAATATAGCTGTACACATGAAGTGACTCTTTAAAACAAACTTAGGGAAATAACAATTGGGCACAAATACGTACATATTCATGGGCGGATGGGGAAAACATATTTTCATTTCAATGGTTGTTCTTTACAGTAAATGTATTTTAAGTCACGTTTGTGATATCTGGTCAACACACCCTTGTTTCCTAGGTCTGATTTGTGTGTTGGTTAAAGTCCAAAGCAATTCTAACTCTTAAAGAAAATGAAACATGCAATCAGTCTGTCCCAATGATATTTATATGGGGTCATACACATGAAAAACGCCAACAAAATCCAGCAACAGTACGTCGGTATTAAGTGTTCAACGAAACTTTAAGTTTATATGAGTGATAGGTCATATGTGGTCAATGGAAACGCACTGACAATTGATATTAACCACTTTAATAACAAACATATCTTAAAATTTAGTAGTGTAGTATATGTACAAAACGTAAAATTTGCAAAATACAAATATACACCGGTATAGTTACTTCAGTACCCCTTTCGAAAGAGCAACATGAACTATACTCGCCTGCTAATTGTACATAATATTAGAAAGGCCTCTTCTTTTCCACGATACTGCAAAAATGGATACACTTTTATTTTTTCAGTGTTATCCAGCTCCATTAAAATAGAATTTCTGCATGCATATTACAGAAATACAAACTAGAATAGATGATTTGCTCCATAGTACATCAGCGTGTGTGTCTTCAAACCTTATTGGTATGACAATGTACAATTGGTATTTCAGTACCAGTGTTTTCATTCAGCCCCACACGGGGGTATATTCACCTTTCAAAACCTGCAATACCCTCTGAAAAAATTCTCAAGGGTATTGTTCATTTACTTATAATACTGGTGAAAATCTCGTTTTCTTTCCTGAGTATCCCTTCTTGTGACTCCTTGAAAATTCCTAATGGGAACACTGAGTACTACAGTGTATTATCGGACGACAATGTACAATGGGTACTTCAAGTACTAAAGTGTATGATCTGTACGACAATATTACAACAGTGTACAAAGGGTATTTCAGTACTGCACACTATAAGTGTATGATCGGTACAACAATGTTATGACAGTGTACAATGGGTACTGAAGTACTACAGTGTATGATCAGGACCACAATGTTACGACAGTGCACAATGGATACTTCAGTACTGCAATGTATGATCGGTACAACAATGTTAGGACAGCGTAAAATGGGCACTTCAGTACTACACACTGAAAGTGTATGATCGATACAACAATGTTACGGCTACACTACATTGTATGATTGGTGCGACAATCTTATGACTGTACGCAATGGATAATTAAGTCCTACAGTGTATGATCAGTACGACAGTGTTACGACAGTGTACAATGATTGCTTCAGCACTACAGTGTAACTAGATTTAGTCAGTTTGCATAATCAACTGGTTGTCAGGAACAATGTTGGAAAGCCATTCTTGACACAATGCAGCCTCAGTGTTAGAAGCTCAAAGTCTTACTTCAATGCACCCAACTTATCTCTCGGATGATAGAAAATACTTTTTCAAATGGCCTCATAGTACTCTGACTCTCAACTGCAGTCCAATTTTAGTACATAAACCTCTGTGTAATCGCAGCTGTATGTCTTACACAGCCCAGCCAAGCTTATGTGCAATCCACTATGGTGTACGTGATGCAGGTACAACCTGTCAGTGTGCATACACAAGTCAGCAACTTTTATGCATACTAATTGGCAACATCTAAAATAGAGCTCTGTCACAGCTGAGGTAGACAACATTTTACTAAGAGCTGCACTGCATCTTCCATCCCTACCCTATGGTTCCACTTTCACCAACATACCCGGTGTGTTATTAGACAAATGGCCTTGCCCCAATCTGAGAATAAGAATTCCCAGTCTTAGCTCCAGTTCAGATCCAATGCACGTATACATACACCCAGAAACTGAATTTGCTTCATTTCACTTCATTTAACTGGATCCATCAGCTACACAGTCATAAATGATATTAGTGGAAGTTAATGGTAGGTCTAACTATTATATTTTTGACGACAGATTCAACCTTCAGACTGTATTGCATTTTTTATTTTTCTCGCCAGGTGTCACCACCTATCAGAGAGCTCAACAAATCTGTCTTGTGTGCATATATTAAAAGATATTCAAGATTTAAAATTTCAAATGCCCTCAATTTGCGTAACTGAAATTTGTGCAGCCACTGTTAGCAATTCATCAGATGCTTACTAGTCCAGAACATAAGAGTATAACGTGGGATGGCATTTCTATCCATTATAACTTTGATGTTATTCAATATTTATAATTTCGAATGGTGCTACTTGATATAATTTAAATGGCTACAACTTTTGTTTTAGATTCATTACATGCTCAATGGTCACTAACCCAATAGTAGAAGTTGAAATGATATCTCTATCTATAATAATTTGAAGATATTTAAGATTTACAATTTCAAATGCTGCTAATTAGCATAATTTAAATTGCTAGATTATTTGTTTTAAATTCATCAGATGCACAATGATCAATGGACCTCTAGCAGAGGTAGGAATGACGTCTCGATCTGTTATACTTTTGAGGATATTCAAGATTGAAAATTTCAAATGCCCCTCATTTCTATAATTTTAAACATAATCATTCCTTTGTATAAAAAAGCTAAACTCCTTGTGTGCAGGTACAATCGTGCCAAGTTTGGAGTTTCTATGTATAATAGTGTCAGAAAAAAGTGTCAGGCAAATTCACTTGTAAAGAAGCGAGAAAGAAACAAATGAAGAACTTTAGGAAAAACAGAAAAGTGTGTTGACACACACCCTTTTACAAATCAAATTATACACATTCACACACATGCGCGCGTGCACACACACGAAATATTTCGTTCTGATGTGGCGCGAAATTGCTAAAATAATCTAATTGATATTTTCAATAATTTGGCAATGCTGCAATGGAAATTCCAATCTGCCATCGGTCATTACACATGACAGGCAATGACAACTGTGACCTTTACATACATATGTTTTAATGTTTTCAGTAGGGTACTATTGCTTTTAACTAAATTCCTAGCACGACGCAGAACATATTATTCTTACAAATATTCACGCAAAGTATGTATATGCGTATGTATATTCGCTTATATATGAGTATCATTTATTGCTCTTTAATTTTCATCTGAAGGGTTTATCGTGACCGTCGACGTACAGAGTGAGCAATTAGACATCACAGTGTCCGTACCACAAAGATATAAAGGTCAACTTAAAGGTTTACTGGGAAACTTTAACTCAGATCTCAATGACGATCTGATAACACCGGACGGTGACAGGATAAGCACAAATGCTACACAGGAACAAATCTACCACAACTTCGGTGAAAAATGTAGGCCATGCATTAAAATGCGATTTTACTTTTCTCTATTCGAGTTGAGTAGCAAATCATTAAATGACATGTGCTTTTGTTTTGCGAATAAGGGTCGTACAATAAAGCTTGGCAATCAATTGATGCGAGTAGACTTACAGACCAAATGTGAAACGTAGGAAGATTTATAATTCCTGAAAATGTCGAGGATGAAACTGTATTTTTTGTTT
Source organism: Hermodice carunculata (assembly GCA_964020975.1). Classification (NCBI taxonomy): domain Eukaryota; kingdom Metazoa; phylum Annelida; class Polychaeta; order Eunicida; family Amphinomidae; genus Hermodice; species Hermodice carunculata. Next base: position 59,801,438 of record OZ026627.1, on the reverse strand, counting down.
ATATGTACAAAGATTGTCTATCCCCATAGAACTGGTTTTGACTAGTTTTTAGTTCTGTGAAAAGCCCATAATATAAACAACTTGTAGAAAAATTGTATGCACTAATCACAATCTAGAAACGTTTTTTAACCACAGAAGACACCCTTCATTTTTTTCTCTTCTGAATTCAGGGAGAATTAAAGAAGCAGAGACTCTTTTCCAATATCTAGAGGGAACAAGATTCATCGATTTTACACGGGGCAATTTCACGCCAATGTTTGATACAAAGTTTGAGGACAAGGCTACCAAAATTGAAGCAGAAAAGATATGTGGAACAAACAAGGAATGTATCTTCGACTTTGCCGTAACCAAGAACACAGATCTTGCGAAGAGCACATCAAAGATCGCAGATGAGAACACGAAAGAAGCTGAAACTTTGGGTACATACACGCACACTACCACACATACACACACATCATCATCATCATCATCATCATCATCATCATCATCATCATCATCATCATCATCATCATCATCATCATCATCATCATCATCATCATCATCATCATCATCATCATCATCATCATCATCATCAGGTGGACCAGTGTCTAAATTCCCGTATGATGGAGACCATACACGTTCCTACTATAATTGGTATAATACTAGGCAATAAATATACAACCATTTTTGTGTGTGTGTTTTCCATTAAGTAAGTATCAGATATATGTAGGCATTTTTCTCAGTATTAGGGTGACAATGCATATATATACATATATATATATATAGATATATACACGTGTGTGTGTGTGTGTATGTATGTATGTATAAATATATGCTTATGTTCAACGGGGCATTTAGAAAACACTACTTCCTGATTGCATGGATTCAAAATGAGTGATATTCCATCGTTTTCAAGGAATATCTGCGTACTTATTCTCATATCGCGTTACTTATTATGAGAATGTCACATCTTCTTTCATGAATAATTATTGAGAATTAACATCCGCTTCCTTTAGCCCTACACAAAATGTCTGTCTGCATGGATGACTTTACATTTATATATCAAAACCCAACTCACACCCACGAAAACAATTCACCCAGCCTTAACTCTGGGAGAATATAAGAAACACGACCATTTAATGACTTCTGAAGTATGTTTAGTTTTATTTTCCATATCGCTAGCCATTTATTCTTTCATCAAGTATATAAATGAAATACACGAAATTATCTTTGTTGCTGGAGTAGCACATATGCAAGAGATAGAAGTATATAATAACAAAAAGGTAAACTGCATATTAAATAGTCCACATGTATGACATCTTGTTTGTGTCCATATATCGCCTTAAACACTTTGTACATCGGACATATTGAGATATTATTTTCATCATTCACCGCCCTTCATATATCTTTGTATCCATTTATTGCTTACCAGAGGTAGAATACGCATGCATATACCAGTGTTGATTGACCTTCTACTTGTAATTATGAACGAATGTGTATATTGAACAGGGGAAAGAGAACAATACCGGAATGATCAAACATCATACTAGTCAAGACATTATTGCCTGTGTCAATGTTATAAGATCGTAATGATTAGCACAGAACCAACAGTGTTTAGCTTACTGGCAAATGAAAGAACTCCGTATTTATGCATAATGAACCGCTAGCTACCCACTGGCACCCCACTCATTGAGATTTTAAAGTACATGTCACCCGTATGCTTGCCACTATTCAAAAATAATAAGTAGTCTGGTGTTAGGCTGCCCATCACAATGTGCAGAAGTGCAGCGAAATGGCAGCAGCTCACCTTTAATCCAGCGGCAGCCCAGTTGTCCGCGTATTGCCAAATACGTCTTTTTATTTGGAAGACAGAAAAAGGGTGTGCGGTATGCAGGAGCAGAGCTTTGGACCTTATTCACTGCAATTCTCAAATACTTAACGTGGACAAATGTATCCGCGTGCAGCCCTTTTCTCACTAAAATACCGGAAATGTTTGCCTTTTATGGGTGACTGTCTCAATTCAGGAGTGATATTTGTTTCTGCACATTGGTATTGGAATATGGATATTGATACTTTGGTAACTCTGGAATCTCTTTGCTGTCATTGTTGGGTTTGAAATTTAAAAACCACCAGTTGCCTTTTATGGGTGACTGCTTGTCTCAAGTCAGGGGTGAAATTTGTTTCTTCACATTGGTATTGGAAGATGGATGTTGATACTTTGGTAACTCTGGAATCTCTTTGCTGTCATTGTTGGGTTTGAAATTAATGAATATGGGTCATGTTTTTCTAAACTATACAAAAATGTGGCGCCTGTTCTCTATAATCAAGCATAACATATATTATAAATCAACAGCTTTCCCCAGCATGCTCTTGGCGTCATACACCCGGAGTGCTCGAAGTAAACCTCTTGACTCACGCCGCAAAAGGTTAAGAATCATTAAAACTATGGGAAATAATCACAGCTAAAAGGAGAAAGGATGCTGAGAATATAATTTTCAAATACATTTGTCTGTCTTCCTTACAGCCAATTCTGTTCCTGAAATAGATGTACACAGCATATTCAATGTGACCTTTGGTGAAAGAAGTAGCTTGAATATTACGGTTTATGATGGAGACAACGACACTGTGATCTTAACAGCTGATAGTTTACCAAGTGGAGCAACATTTGACAACGTAACAGGCGTGATGGCCTGGAGTCCTGGCCCAGGGAGGGTCGATCCCGTTAACTTGACGTAAGTACCGCCTTTTAAAGCCAGTGGTATCCAATTGTTCTCGGTTTTGATATGATGATATGAACGCTTGTGCAAACAGCGAACCTAATTTTGCTTCATTTTCTTGTTTGTTAAAGATGAGTACAAAAACTTACGGAGCAAAAAATCAATATGTTACCAAATATATGCCCCGCCCTTCCAACACCGCACGTACAGTTTCCTTTGCTGAAAGACAGGTATTTTATGTTGTAATATGCAACGTATGAATGTTACCAAGCCCCCCCTCCCCAAAAGTGGAGCGTTGTTCCATCATCATCATCATCATCATCATCATCATCATCATCATCATCATCATCATCATCATCATCATCATCATCATCATCATCATCATCATCATCATCATCATCATTTGTTCTGCTGAAGCACATGCTTGGATATATATATATATATATATATATATATCCCAAGTGTAATTACATTGCAAAAAATGGTTGATAGTTTTTTAACCCTTCTGTAACATTGCAGATTCTCAGCAGTGGATTCTAAAGGAGCACAAATCACCGTTACTGTGTCAATCAGATTATGCATTTGCTACAATGGGCTGTGCGATTTTGATACTCTCTCAGAGGGTGAAGACACAACCAGCAGCTTTGCCAGAGTGGTGTGTAACTGCACTGAAGGCTGGGAAGGTGTGTATAAGGAAAATGTATTTGGCCATGAATAAAGCATTTTAACTTTGAATACTTGACAAATAATGTTAACAGTTTCTTTTGTTTTAAAAAAAATCGGGCCACTACAATTATAACAATTGTAGATTGTAATTCTGCATAACATATATCCTTGATTCAAGCATCAGCTTGTTTGTTTTTCACAGAAAAGAGGAACTGTACAAGTTAACGGGTTTCTGTGGCATGCCTTGGTTGAAAGCGGCCAATTGATTGTTCTGAAACGTAGCACTAAAATGGAAAAGCATCAAATGATAATGCATAGACATTTTTACTGGACGCATCTTGATAACAGCGGTTTTTATATCATATTTTTTGTAACACCTCATGGTGAATATCTTCAAACATAATCTTCTTGTTTTAAAAACCAATGCTTTAGTGCACAGCTTAAATGATCTGGTTGGATCTTTTGTTGGCTGGTATGAACAGAAAAAGTCAGTAACATATTCCCAATACACTCTTGGCCTGAGTTTAGTCTTTGTAGCATCATTTTTAGTGGCGTGTGTGCGATAAATTTGCACTGTGGGGCTTTATTTTTGCCCTTCATACTACTGACTAACCATGTGAGGGTGTAATACGTTTTTGCTCTGTAATCAGTGCACTAGAGTCTGGGGGAAAAGCTTTTAAGCCATGCTCCCTTTAGTCCCAAGTAGCATTCTGGTTAAAAGGTGAACCACGTCTTCCCCAGAAACAAACCTACTCCCATTGTCCAGCAGGAGGAGGAAATAATCAGTTGACCAAAGGATAAGTTGATTCAATTGCCTGCAAGCTTAAAAGCTTATAAAGCAGATTCAATTTGGTTTCCCAGGTTTCATGAGCATCAGAGCACAATTGAGGGCAAAATATGAAGATGAAAAGCTTCTGCTTCTCCCGGCTCCAGTCCAGCACCATATTTATTCCATCCCCAGTTCCAGCCAGACCCAGAGACTGAGGCAGAACAAAAGGCTAGAACTCGGGCAGCGTCCATAGCTGACCCTAAACAAGACCCAACCAGTCTAGTCGCTAGTCCAGCCTTGATCTGTCTATGTCTAGCACTTTAGTTTGGCCAGTCTGCTTCAGTAAGCCTCATCCTGATTAAGTCTGACACGCCTAGATCTCCTTACCTTGCATATGCCAGCTTCTGGTCTGTCTAGATGGCTAGCTCAAGCAATTGGTCTGACTTCACCTGCCCCAGGTTATACCAATTATCCACCCCAAGCACTTGGTCCAGCGTCGCCAGCCCCAGGCACTGCCAGTGGCTTGGCTCTGTCACCTAATCCAGGTGCCAGCCAGGTCCTCGATTGGGGTCTGATCCTATATTCACGAAGAGTTTTTCCTTCCTCTACTGTGTTAACCCAGCAAGTGCCTTTGGATCCAGCACCAGCAATGCAGATGTTTGGTTGATAATAAGCCGCTGTCAGTAGAAAGGCTTTCCTAAAGATGTTCAACTAATAATGTGAGTTGTTGGTTCAGCTATAGGTTCAATTCAGGCCTGTATTCTTCAGGAACAGGAGGTGGCACTTCCGAAACAGCCTCTTCCTCATTCAGGAATTTATCTTGCCTTCCATGCTATATTAGTTAGAAGTGGGTTACCTGTGCGCAGAGAGACGCTTACTCTTTAGGGCTCACCAACTGTAGGTCTATTCACTGTTTCGGTCTGTGCTTTGGACAAAAAAATGTTGGACCATCTCTATATATAATGAAGAAAAATTAGTGATACAATTTCCAATATAATTTACCAAAATCTAACATTACTTCGGTTTAGTTATCATTAAAAATTTAAATGCTCCTGTGTTTCCTTTCCCAATATGCCCGCTTATATTCACAGTGACTCCCGTCCTACATATTCAATCTCACCTTGGCGTGCAGTATGGCCGATTATCTCTGAAAATGACAACATACATAAGGTGTGAAAATTCCTGACAAATACATCATCAAGGGGATTTCATGGGCTCTTTGTAACACATACAGTCAGTGGTGGCTCTGCACTACTGCTCTGAACATGGTGAGAATCAGTGTGAACAGTGTTGAAAATTCATTTTCATCCAGGCTCAAATTGTGGCCAGCAAAATGTCAAGTACTTTCACTGGATCGAGCAGTCACTGTCCTGAGGTCATATTCATTGCTTTTGAACACAGACAATGGCAAAAGTACAGAAATATTGCAATTAACAGTTCCTGGGCAGATAGTGGTTTACAAACTATGAAAAAAATGGTGGATAAACAACAATTTTATTTCCGTGTCCTGCAACGTGAAAGTACAAAGTCAGAATGTTTTTATCAGGAGAAATAATACCGTGACAAACGTACCAGATCAAAAACACAACCTTCAGAACTTGAGCACTATAAAGGTAAATTAAAGGGTAAACAATGAAAGTTTGTTCCCAAATAGAAATGCCCTTAATAACTTGATATTTGTATGTTGAGCTGGTCATCCGGTTTTCCCCAAACAAGTGTATGAACAGGGATCATTGTACTCTCATGGTACTTTCGCCTGCCTCCTAGCTCTTTGGCTTCCCATTGGTTAGTTCCTCATTGATGATACCATGACAGAAAACATTTCCGACACCTACTGCCCCAATGTCATCTTAGGGCCTATTTGGTGATTTACTGAGATTATTGCCCTCCACTGGTCTGTAGGTATATCCCTATAATGTATACTTACATATGGAAAACCACAAACTCCATTCTGCCATACCCAACATGGTCATTGCATTCTCCAATTCCGTACCATAAATGAAGAAAACTGGATGTCATGGTGTCACAGAAACATGTTCCCGATGCTCCAACTGCGATAGGCCGTAGGCCAAGACATATCAGGCAGGCACTACTATTTTGCTTCTCTCCTGCGGAAATTGATCGCTGAGCGGATTAGCTGATGCTGTTCCACTGGTGTTATTCGCCCATACAATTGTACAAGGTTTAAACTAAGAACATACAATGAAACATCATTTATCTATGTTTGCGCCATCGCAATATTCTTTGCTGACATTTGTTGACATGTTCGGGCTGAGTATATACATGAATAGCAAGGTTCTCCATTGATGACACAGTGCAACTGGTATGAGTCTAGGTTAGAATACCAGTCAATCTAAAACAATTTCATAGCTCGAACACCACGGCTAAAGACACCCGTCCTCGAGCCATTTTGTAGGGTGGATCTGATCCGCGGTTTTGCTTGCCAAAGGTTGCCAATGTGGTGCCACACTGACCATCTATGTAGTCTAATTAGCATTACGTAATAATTGAGACACCACCTAGGTCAACTGATTATCATTTCTGTCTGACTTTCTCTGTGTGACATCTGTCAGTCTTAATTGAGAGAAATAAGATCTTCCTGTTCATTTTGAGAATAAACTACATAAAACGAACATGTTAACCATCAAAACAAGCCTATGAAAACTGCAGCCATACATGTGTTTTATCTTAAGACCTGAGCACACAGTGGGTGACTGTATGATAACTTCAGGTTGCCTTGACAAGGTAGGGTTTCCTGTAGCAGAAGCCGTCACAGCATGTAAAATTAAATCTCTTGTTTTATGATTCTGTCATGTTCTCAGCTGCTGATACTAACGTACTTTCTTCAACAAAACGGAGAGACCCGGTAATGATGTGACATTCCACTTATTTGCCGTGGTCCTGTATACAGTTGTCAGAGCAAAATATCTTTCATTATGATCCTAAGCCCACCTGCGAGTCTCAGGCATTTCCCATACCCTGTGCAAACAGTCATGGGAGCCGCGATACGGAATACCAAGTTTCCCTATCTTTGCTAAAAACCTGTTACTCCAGTTAACTCTGTTCCCTTTTAACTCTAACAATAAACTTATTTTCTTCCAGCAGCCTATCAGAAAGTCATGTACAGTTCTCACTCCTTTCTTTCATGCTAGTAATCCCATTGTCAAACCTAAAATCCATGCCACATGCTCCTCTTCTCCTAAGCGCCAAACTTTCTCTTACCCTTACAGTTATGGTCCTCATTCTGTCATTTGCTAAACATATTTCCATCATCTCTCTATCCGCATTATACCATGCCAACCAATGGTGTGCCGTCTCAATGCCTTCTGGGATCACGCTGTATACTTACCATTGCTACATTTAGTCCATCCCTGTCTTCTTTTTTCAAAATCGTACTGTATTACCCTCAGTCCCAGCATGTACCTTTTCTTGATTCTCTGAATGATGATGATGATGATGATGATGATGATGATGATGATGATGATGATGATGATGATGATGATGATGATGATGATGATGATGATGATGATGATGATGATCTTGTATTTCTATTATATGGACATGTAGAATATTTTCCATCATGAGAATCCACGGGAAATGTGTCCGAGTTTAACGTGTTTTAACGAAGGACTGGTGGAGAACGTAATTTGACGACGACTTGCTGTAAACATGAGGGTAGAATGTCTCCCTCGCCCACATTTATGTCAAAAGATGTAGCTACTGTTTTCAGAACACTTGCAGATAGCTGCGACTGCAGAAACAGTTCTTTACAAGAGACAAATATTTTTTGAAAGTGAAAAGATTTAAAAAGAAATCTGTAACAGCTTGAGACATACAATTATTTCTTTAGGACTGGAGTGTGCCAATGACTACGACGGTTGTCGTAATGACCCGTGCACCCAAGGTACTAACTGTACGGATGTTCCAGCAGAAGAACAGAGACAGTATGGCCGTTTGTTCAATTGCAGCGACTGCCCTGCTGGATATATCAAAGACCTGGACATATGTGTCGGTGGGTAATAGAACGTTCTGAAACATATAAACTGTTGGAGGAAATGATTATATGAAAACCGGTCAGTGTGGGGACCCTCCAAGAATGAGCTAAATTGCAATACTTGCCACCTAATTAGGCTTATCGTAATGTCATGGTGGTTCCAGGTACCCTATTATGAAATTTATGATCTCGATATATAATGACAAAAAGTTTTTATATCTACATGTATTACACACATATAACTGTGTGACAAGAAGCCCCGTATTGCCGTTTAGCTTTATTTTATTGAGGAAAAGTACACGCTGGCTGAACAGACAGAGGGTAGGAGGAATACATAGAAATTCGTTGGTACGTCCTCACTACCAAGAATACCGGGCAATGCATCACTTTGTTATACCATTTCCTCACAATACAAAGTAAGGTGATAAGACATTGGTGTCGCCCAGTCACGTGTGCAGCGGGCTAGCTAGTCCTGAGCTCTTCATGTACTTATGGGAAGAAAGATATTGTAATTAGTTCCAGGCGCTAGTATTCTAAAACGATATGCGAATCTATTTATCACACTACTGCTGCGTTCTATGTTGCAACGTTGCTCAAGTGCTTCTGTTGTACAGCAAGGATATTATGACTCAAATATGTTACATATGTCAACGGTAATAAGGTTCTGCAACCTTACTAAATATATCCGTACTGATGGACTCCCTACGCCACACCCATTCAGAACCATACTTGTTATATGTATCTGTTACAATTTTCAACCGAATCGTGTTTTTCGTACGAACACACTGACTGTCAGAATCATTTTTTGTTACAGATTACGATGAATGTAGTACAAATTCTACCGCTGGCGGAAGACCCCAGAATGATTGTCAACAAATATGTATCAACGAGGACCCGGGTTACCGCTGCGACTGTCGTGCTGGTTACAAATTGATTAACAAAACGTTATGCACTGGTAATCACCTAAACAAATATGTATTCTTGAAAGACCAACGATACACACCAATGCCCATACACACACACGGACATACAATCCCCATTTCTATTTAAAACCATTGGTTATCATCCCAAGTAGTCTTACATTCTCTAATTTTCCATTTCTCTAATAAACCCCTTGCGGAAAGGTTAACATTTTTATATTTAGTGAATAATATGGTTAATATGATTTTGTTTCGTTGTTCTTCTTGACCTTGCCTGAAGAGCAAATTTGTCATGTGTTATCACAAATGTAAAATAAGAAAATTAATAAATGAGTCCATAAAAAGTGAATGAGCGAGTTAGAAGGTGAATAATTAAGCAAGTAGATGTGTAAATATATGAAATGCTAGGGATCACTTGGTGCAAATTTGTTGACTTTTAACACATTCTTCCTGTTAAAATACTTTACACTGGGCTTTAAAATCCTTGTCAGCTAGAAACACGGGCATTTTTTCTTCAGATTTATTCCATTAAGATGCTAATATGCACATCTCCTACTTTATTTTCAGATATAGACGAATGTAAAGAAAGAAGCGCAAAGTGCCATCAGTTATGTAAGAACATAGACGGTTCTTACAGCTGTGCATGTCTTGACGGATACGAACTAAGCAATGACAAGAAAACATGTCGTGACAGTAAGTATTTTTAATTTAGAATTCACTCTCTGTCTCTTGCATATATATTATATATTTGAGATCAGATTTGCAATTCTGTAACGCGTATGCCACTTAAGTGAACTGTGACCGCACTTGTTTGTTGTCGGGTTGTTTGCAACCATTGCTTAAGTTCAAATATCAAATGAATAAAAGAAATCAGTCTTTATAATATTATTTATTCATTCATAAGGGGGATTAATTTTAATGATGACAGCAAAATTGAAGTCCCAACGTTACTTCTAAATATTTTGAGAGAAGCAACAGATGTTGTACTGTGAATATCAACATGATGGCCATCCACCGGTAAGAGGACAGTGTATGGAGTAAGTCGATATATATGTCAATAATCCCTATTGAGATTTCAGCTGAGCATGCCCATTGGAATCCAGCCTTTATCTGGCCACATGTCATCAGGGATAACTTTCTGTCTCTGAACATGGAAATGTACAGAGGTCAAACTTGAATTGAGGGAAATAACTACTATCAATGAAAGGTTGAATTATTTAGTGTTTTTCTTTGGTTTATGTTATGGATTGGCGATAGTGTTTAATTTTGTCACTAAACCTAGCCCTGAAAAGTGATAAAAAGGAGACGTTTGATTCTGGTTACCATGGTAACTGAGCGAGTTGAGTGGGGAATGGTCACTTGATGTCTATAATGACCTCTCTCCCAAAGAGAGGCTAAGCTTCACTGAGCATGCCCAGATAAGATGTGAACATGGCTTAAATATCTTTCTGTCATCAAGACAACCATCGCCATTGTAACTTGACCATCGAGTGAATATTGACTGCATTTTTCTCAGCTCGTGACCTATGTCAGACGGCGGGCCTGACTAACTGTTCGCATGGATGCGAGAACAGCACTGGAAATGTTCTCTGCTTTTGCCCTCCAGGGTACACTTACGACAAGCATACACAAAACTGCCAAGGTAGGCACTAATTATTCATTAGGGTGTCCCAAAATGATGAAGTATCTGATTCTAAGCAAAGAATAATCTGCTTGTTATCCATAAAGTGTGATGCAATTTGGTGCAAAATTTTATTAATAACACAAGGAGGACGTATCAGCATCATCTTTGATAATATTTCGACAAGGAGCAAAATCATTTAAGTCGCTTTATTTATTAATTAATTAATTAATTCATTAATTCATTCATTCATTCATTCATTCATTCATTCATTCATTCATTCATTCATAATTCATTCATTCACTCACACATTCATTCATTTTCCCATATATTATATCAATTTATATTTGTAAATTGACATGCCACATGCTATGCAGTGTGTGTCTCTTCATTGTTTATCACTTTCAGACGAAGACGAATGTGCCGATGTCAAACTGAATTCATGTGAGCAGTGGTCTACCTGTAATAACACCGTCGGGGGGTATAGCTGTCTGTGTAACGTGGGGTATATTTTGCAGAACGATGGAAGAACCTGCAAGCGTAAGTGTAGTTTAACATGTTTCACACGTGTTTCAAATACAACAAAGTATTGTCACAAGCAGATTAAAAAAAAATTGTACCTTAATCTTGATTTTATTTCAATCCTCTGAAGAGACTTTCCCCTATTTTTGAATTTTGGCTCCATAAAATCTTTAATATTTCTACCAGAAAGCCACTGGCGTCATTGTCCACACATACCGCTACAAACTTCCATACATGCCCCAAAGTTACAGGAACCACAAATCATTAAGACCTCAATATTTCCACGAGGTTATACGATCTTTATATTTGGTCATGACGTGGGCAAAGAAGGGTGTTTGGCCCATGTATGGTTTCATGTTATTCAATGTTTAGCTTTAAAGCTATTTTTTGCTCTCATTCTTTACGTCTGGTATTCCTATCTGCATCATTTGACTCAAAACAAACATTCCTGGACTGTCGCCATCACGGTAGAGCTGAGCCTTCACTGTATTGTCAGCCTTAGCTTAAAGTGAACGTCTTGGGACAGTGATTAAATACACACACTATTCCACAAAGCCTGAATTGTCTTGTTTTGCTGTGGATTATCATTTACAGAACTCTGCAACTATCGGGTGGGAAACAGTCGAATGAAAAATAAACAAAAAACCATACCCCCCCCCAAAAAAAAAAAATCCCAACAACAAAAACAAAAACGAAGATCAGATTGTGCACCTTGTTGAGGGTGCAAGGTAACAGAGACTATAACAAAGTAAGTGAATATTGGCAAAGGTAGTTACCAGAACCTTGCAAGTATGCTGAAGATACCGAGTAAATTATAAGGAAGATTTACATGTGTGGTTTTTGCATATTCCCGCTGAGAATATGGACAGTATTGCTGCTGGTTTTCATCATAAGGTAATTTGTCTGTGCACATGAAGTTAGGCATATTGGTTATATACTGCACGCACTTGCTGATTATCGACCTCAAGTTTTCATACACCTTAGGATAACAACCGACGGCCACACCGACCGCCGTCCTACCCAACATGACTCACGCTGCTCTACCCTGTTGTGCAAAACGTTATATTGCGCTCCCTCATGAGGTATGAACTGTATTGATATCCCGTGATTGATATACGCAGTAGTATGCAATACCAATCTGGACACCATTGAATCTTTGCAGTTTTCAAAGGCAGAGTTCCAAGCTTAAAACCAAAAAGAGGATTTGTTTTGGTACGTTGAAGAATGTTCCCGAAGAGTCATTTTTAGAGGATTTACAAACAGTACCTTTTCATGCTTGCAAGGTCTTTGACGTTATATATGATAGTTATTACGCCTTTTACACTCTGATTGGTGAGGTCTTTCATTTTCATCCACCAATGAAATCCAAAATGTTTCATATCACAACAACTTCTCATAAGCACAGCACTTTAAGAAAAGCTACCATCATGAAAAAGCACCAGGTTTGGAACAAATATTTGGATAAGAGAACACCACAAAATCGGGAGGTTTTCAGGCAACAAAGAAACAAAGTTACAGACCTGTACAGAAAGTCAGTCAAAACGTACTTTAGAAATCGCTGTAATAAAACTTCAGATATCTCTCCGCATGAAATTTGGGACACTATATTACAAACAATATATTTGACAATGGAGATATTATTTTTGAGGAGAATGGAGAAGTCATCAAAGACTCAAGCCAGGTTGCAAAATTTGGAATGATTATTTTACCAATGCTAGTTCTCATATTGGGCAGATGGATGATGCAACAAAACAGTACAGTACTTGATACAGCTGTTTTGACATTGACAATTATGTCAACAAAGCAGAGAATCTTTATGGTCGGCACCATAGTCTTCTCAGACTAAACACGAGCTTGACTACACCAATGGTTTTACATATTTTCAGGTATAGCCTTTGGAAATGGTGCTTCAAATAGCGGACCTAAAAACAAAAGAAGGCTATTGGCTACGAAAGAATTTCTCTTAAGATACCAAAGAACATCATAGCCCCTTTACTTACTAAACGTTTCACTCAAAGTATATATTTTTGTGTCTTTCCTGTTCACTTTAAAATGGCAAATGTAAAACCAATCTACAAGGTAAACGATACACTCAATAAAGCAAACAGGCTCTCCATCAGCAGTCTCTGTACAGTTTCAAAGGTGTTTGAGCGCATATTTGACAAGAAAATTTAGCCTGTCAAGTCAGAAATTCAGATGAAGGTATTTCAGCCAACAGATAGAATCACAGTTGTCGTTCAGCCTTGGTCCATGCTTTGGAAAGACGGTGTGAATCTCTGGATAATAAACAGTACACTGGTATAGATATGATAGATATTTCCAAGGAATTTGATTGTATTTTTCATACCTCATAATCGCCAAACAGAAAGCATATAGACTACTGGCCAGTTATCGCACATTTCGTAAAAACAGGATGAAAATTAACTAAACATTTAGTAGTTGGAAAACAAATTCAAATGGTTCCCCAAAGCCTTGTCCTTGGGCCGACCCTGCTCAACCTCTTCATCAATGATATCTTCAGCTTTATTAAACAAGCCCTGTTATCCAACTTCCAGATGACAACACTCGATATCGGATCTAATTCAAACATTGGAAGAAGAGGTTCAAATTGCCATGTCCTGACTTGAAAATTTTATTTTATGCAGGCCAATGCTGACACCTTAACATTTATACTACTGGGCTGTAATGACCGGTCCATAGATACCCGAATCGCGTTACGAGGTATCTGTGTAAATCCTGAGCACAGTGTAAAACTGTTAGAGGGACCATTGATAATCAACTTAGTTTTAATCTTCATATAACGAACATCTGCCGGAAAGCCTCTGCACAGATGAAGGATGCCTTGATGCGATTTAAAGGTATTCTGGACACCGCTGCAAAACTGTCCACCGTGAAATAATTTATTTTATCAAGCTTCAGATATTGCTCCGTCATGTATAATTTTTGTTCCCGGTAGAATTCTTGGAAAGTGGAGGCAATCGTGGAACGTTTTTTGAGATATGCTCTCAATGATAATCATTCAGTGTAAACCTTTGTACCTTGAAGTTGGCAGATTGGGGCTTATTGTAAAAGATACCTATAAGATTCAACATTATTTGGCGCCAAAATACATAGACTGCTTAATAAATAAGAGATACATAGGTTATGGAACCCGAGGACCATTAAAACTTGAAATATCACGCTACAAATTTATAATGTATGGTAAACACTGTTTCAAAGTTCAAAGTTTATATTCCAAAATTGTGGAATGACTAGCGTAATAGGTGGAAAGCATTGGACACAATATATGGATTCAGAAAACTTTAAATTATTGGACAGGCCCAGTTTGTGGATGCTACTTTTGTGAAGCTGAAGCACGAAGGTGATTTTAATGTAATAATCGACCTATAAGTTCACAACTTTGCATCCAGAGTTCGTGTACTATTGTATTGTATGCTGTAATTTAATCCATTCGTTTCGTAATTTCATATTATAACATACACACGTACATAAAAGACCAAATGTATAATGTATTGCTGACTTTTCACTTGTAATTGCTCATGTATTACACATATTATTCCCATTTTATTTCATTCTTGTGTTATTATTTAATCTGTAACTATGTCCTAAGTCTTTTTCTTTTAAGTTATTATATTATTTCATGTCATAATTTTATGTAGGTGAAAATAGCACTTGCGCTAATGTTCCGTCTTTTGCAAAACCGACATGAAATAAAGCTTGAATAAATGAAAAATGAAATGAAATGAACAATGTTTATGTAATAATGTTTACAGCTTGGAAAACTGTATTGGGTATTATGAGTAACTTTCAATTTGCTGGCAAAATGTTGGGGAAATAGCATGCGCAAACAAATTGTCTTAATGTCACAATATGTCACGTTAAATGTCTGGCTGCAATATGTTTATCTCCTGCTGGGATAGTATTGAGATAGCCCTTTAAGTAGGTATTTCTGATTAATATATGCATGCAGGACAAGAAATTCTTTGTGTTATCGCAATACTTTTTGTCATGCTATCGCAATCGATCCTGCCTAACCTTGCACTTATTCACTTTGTGGGTTTTTCAGCTTGCCGTGAAGGAAAGTGGGGGCCAAATTGCGCAAGCGATTGTAACTGCAGAAACTATACCACAGAGTGTGACGTTACCACTGGTTGTGTCATGTGCGAGGCTGGCTGGACGGGAGGTAGTTGTGACATTGATATAAATGAGTGTGACGGCAGGTTAAGCCCTTGTGATCAGCACGCGAATTGCACAAATATCCCGGGTTTTTATTCTTGCACCTGCCACGCAGGCTATGTCCAGTCTCCAGAGGGCAACTGCATTGGTGAGTAGAACATTTTCCATTTTAAAGAATTCTTGTGCTCTTCATTACCGCTTCCAAACAAAAGAACTCTGATTTCAGTAAGATCCGCATAGAAAGCTTCCTCGAAAAGTATATTTGTCACGGACAACTGGGAGACATTTGAAGTCTGACGTGTTAACATTTTTCATAAATTACACAAATGTAATGTATTTAAATAATACTTTTAGGGCAAAGAGAACAGCCATGGCATGATTTAATTTTATGAAGGTACCTTATTTTGCATTTGTTATTTGATGCAAATTCAAGATTCGAAGCAAATGATTTTCTTTTCAAGAAATTATTAAATGCGGTAACATTGAATTTCGGCTTGCAGCGCTATTGGCTAGAATGTAAGTCATTTCAATATATTTGTGGTGACTGTTGTAGACTTTTGCATGGCTTTTTCCAATTAGTGTTCGACTACATTAATTAAAGTTTCGCATCACCACTCTATAGAATAGTCCCTCGCTGCATGTTTTAGATGACGTTAGTGACACCAGCATGGGTACTGAGTTCATTTGGTACATAGTAGTCGTTATTGCCATGCATCCTTGTTAACTTTCATCTGAGGTGGATATGGCGTTTCTGGGCATTGTTAATTTCAGTTGTGAAATTCCTGCGTCTATAATATTTGTGATATTTTAAATGTAGTGATACTATTATATAGCTGAACTGCAACGTTTGTTAAACTGCACTTTGTTTTTAAGTTAAAATAAGTGCAACACGGTCTGTCAGTGGTGCTCGCTAGCTTCCATACACGTTATACAATCACAGGCTTGTGATGGAGGCAACATGGATTTTATGCAGCCTGAATCACCAATATATCCTGCGGTGGTTAGGGCTAAGGCAATATTGGTGCTAGAGTCCGCATATAACCCATATTACCTTCATCATAAGGCTATCCTTGCTTAATTTTGTAACAACAGACACAAGCGTAAGGAGCTGTTCGGTCCTCTGTTCTGGTGAATTTACTTGGCTCAGGGGAAATCTGAAATCTGTCATAGATTACACTATGGCCACTGAAGTATTACGAAGAAAACTGAATGGTATTATGATTGATAAAATGGGCATTAGTGATACTACTAGTGACCATAACAGGATTTACATACGAAGTTCTATATTCAACACCTACAAAAAGAAGATGTAGCCCTCTAAATTAGTAGAATTTCAAAAGTGAAACTTCAAAGGTGTTAGAAACTGGAGTTATTTAAAAGCTCATATGCCCTCCCGCTTTGCTGAGTGGAACTGTTACCCTTTTTTTCATTCTCTTGGAAAACTATTGTTACATAGGTCGATGATACAGTTATTGGCAAGATAACTTACTGAGGTCACAGCGATAGTCTGGTATGGGATGCCTATTTTACTTAATTTATTGAGAATAGTACAATGGCAAATGGATTCTACAGATACAGGTCGCGCACAAACCAGTATAAAGAAAACCTTGCAAACAAAGCGACTGCTTTCAGGTGCGCAAAGTCAAAAGTTTGGTATTCATCATATATGTTAATGCCTCTTAGTTTGTAAGTCAGACTTAAACTTAATTGGTGAGCATAGTCTTCCGTAAAGCTTTACTCTCAGATATTCCAAGATGTGTTCAAATGGCCGTCTATGCGAAATTAATTTAGCAGTGTCACCTAAACAGCAAACTGGTGCTCAGAGGTGAATTAAGTGTGGCCTTCAAGTTAAAATTTATGCGTCCAAAATTTACCTTGTCACCGGACTTTATAATTTCGCAAATTCTAACATGGCTATCTTTGTATGTTAGCACACCAGTACAAAATACATTTACATCTATTATGTACTATGGGATAGTATGACGGTTTGATATACTCACTAAAATACGCAATTTCTTTTTCTAATTCGACCACAATATAGAACTATTTACCTTTAAATTAGTATGCAGGTGCAATTTAACAACCTGGAAGATGTTGCAATCACACATATGATTTCCGAATAAAGGTGTGCTCAAATCAAACATTTCACTTTACATCTTTCCAAAGAACCGAAATTCGGCACAAGTGGCCAAGGTTGAAGAGCAAAACTGAGAGAAGTAACAAGCTCATCACAATGATCCCAGTGCTATTTCATGAAGGCATTGCGCTAGTGAAATAGGAATAGCAACAGGCACATGTCATCGGAAACGTTTAATGACAGCAGAACTAAGCCGTGTTTTTCCATCAAAGAAACTTCATTTTTATTGGTAGGCATGCCATGGGGGTCAATAAAGCTTCACTCATAAGAGTTTTTGTGTGAAGAAGAAATTTAGTGCTACAAGCATAAACCATTTACACCATGCAAGTGAAAACAAAATGAAGCCTTGAGAAAAATATTTAAGCGGGAAATATGTAATTAGGACCCACATCTTCGATGCAGGAGCCCAAAAGAAATCATCTGGTCAATCTATCCGTCCGTCCGTTTTCCATTTCCGGGCAATAACTTCCTAAAGTTATTAGTCAATTGACTCCACAGGTGGTCAAAATATGCATCTGGGTCAAACCTTGGCTGAGATTATTTATAGGTGCCCTAGTCTTCGAGATGAAGGTCGCAGGGGCTCACAATTAAAATTGGGGTTTCATGCAATACCTCCAAACCAAGTCCATGCGTGTTCATCGTCACTATATGTAATCATACAGGTTTTTGTTACATAATCCTTTTCGTGACCTTGAGGTCAAAGGTCAACGTCACACGGGCATAGTAATGTTAACCTGTTTCTGGATAATATATCTAAAGGTATTTGATAGAAGTTCATTATATCTAGACATTTTATGTATCTCAAATTAATAGACGATAATCCACTTTTAACTTATCACAAGTGATCTTAAGGTCAAAGGTCACAGTCACAGGGCTCTTTCTAAAATGTGTTCCATGCAGTATATAGAAGGTTTTGAAAGAAATTCATTATACTTGATTAAAGCATGGATCGATCAAAGTCTTTAGTGAGAAACGCTCATGGATGACCTTGAGAGTCAAGCTCAAGGTCATGAGGACCCTGCCAAGAAAATTGGTTTCTGTTCATTATCTCGAAGGTATGCGAGAGAAATTCATTATACTTGAACACTTTATGTATCCAGGTAAGCTTTCAAGTTTGATTGTTCAAGGGTGACGCATCAACAGGATATTATTGCATATATTTATTCGTACAATAAGTATACATAATACATCATATAAGGTGTTAAGAGAGGAAGAAAAACAAACAAGACAAACTATCCACTATTGTCACAAAGTAATTTAGTTGTAGCTGGTCAGGATGTGCAAAGATAATTTATGAAAATACTGTAGTCAGTGGGTGAGAATTGACTGACCAGCTCCCCATCTCTTAGTTGGCACAGTTCACGTATCATATACGCAGTTTGACTTCTACCAGAATGTGCTTCCGACGTTTTGTACAGACTCCCAATTAAATCATGTAAGCGATACATGTAAAATTTTTATTTGGGGATACCATGTTTAGATAAAACACAATTCAATGAGTCGGATACTGCAGGACGGATACCACCGTATGCAATTTTGGACAAAAGATTGACGACATCCGTTTTGCTGTGGTAATGTTATAAACGAAGTTGAAAAAGCATTTGTGCAGTTGATAGTCATTATCGAAGTCGTTACAAATTTCGTGAAGCAGTACACTATGACAAGTTTAAGGTAGTTTCCACACATTTCTTATTGCTTTACGCCATGCAGTATAGAAAAGTTCAAGATCTTTACGTGAGAAACTACATGACATAAAGTGACATACAGTAGGTCTTAAATAGATTATACCTAGTATTAGGATATATGCGCTTCAGCTGCGACATAAGAATTTTAACTTCTATATTAAATTCACGTATAGGTTCATGCATGTTGGTTTCATTTACCTGTAGACCTAAATTAGTACCTAGATGGTTGTAACAATTTACTGGCTCTATGACTTCATTTCCCAGGCGAATTTCAACCTCATTATTATTGGCTTGCTGTCTGCAAACAAATCTAATTAGACTTTGTGGAGTTGAATAAGACATCCTATTTTTTAGAAAAAGACTAACAAACATTTAATAATTTGGACATGGACGTTACTGTTGGAGTTAGCAGAATTATATCGTGTGGATATCATGCGGCTCCCACAAATTTATTGCCAATGTGACATCCGAATCCTGTTGATTGGAGCTTAACAATTCATTCATCGACATATACTCCGAACAAGACCGGGGACAACACACCACCTTCGCTTCACTCCGTTTGAACAACGGAACGCCTCTGACTTTGAGTCATGCCATGCTACTCTTACGATTTGGTTTACATACATGTTTAATAACAACCGACATAACAATGGAAATATACCTCTTTTAATGAGCAATGAGAAAAGCTTTACGCCCTGTTTCCTAATTGCTTCAATAAAATATGTTTAAACCAAAAGCTTTACATATTGAACTCTGTCGAATGCTTTTGTTGCACCTCAGAGTAGTAGATTAACATCAGACCTTCGCCTTTGGTAAAAATTTATGCATTCGCTCACTACAAAAGTACACTGGGCTTTCAAACCAAATTGTAAATTAGATGTGTCCAGAATAGCACAATTGTCATTTAATATTCACCAATCTTATACTTTCCCATGCACACTACGTAGCGCAATCCCTCTATAAATTTTAGAATCAGTAAGATATTTTCTTTTATTTTTGGGAATAGGATGGATAGTGGCATTAAGTAAGCCGGTTGGGGCATAACCATGTTCCTTCATTGTTTGAAAAAGTAAAGACAGGTGTACATGGAGGCAATCACTAGCATGCATTAGATGATCAGTGTAGTACCCAGACTCACCGTCATGTTTGCCCGATTTGACAAGTCTTAATGCTGATTTAATGTTATCGACAGATATCTGGCTATATCTGGGGGAACCTTTCGCATATCAATTTCAATCAAATTGTCAATTTTAGATCAAAGATCCTATATCCTGCATCGTTATATGATACCGAATTGTATATTTTTTTTATATTTCTCGGCAAAGTTATTTGCAATACTTGGGTATTACTTTCATCATCAATACAATTCGACCGATTGATACTGTTTCCTTTCAGCTTTCTGACTTTTTCTCAGAAATATCTTGACTTGTTGTTTATAAGGGCTTCAGACAATTTCTGTGCAGAAATGTTTTCTTTCTGCCTTTTGACTGCCCCTAAGAGCCTGGTGATATCTGGCTGGCGTCTGACGTCATATTAGAGCGACGTAATAGGGAGAAATATTTTGAAAGAAAAGTGTGGCGTATTATAATCGAGTTGAAAATAACGTAGTACAGGTGACAGCGAGGAGCAATGGTTAAAGAATTAAATGTGGCCAGTGTATTTGCAGACCAACGGCGAATGCAGTTTGAACACGAAAAGTAAAAAAATCATGGTAATTGGCAAAAGTCACAATAGCGCTTGCTAATGGATGGTTGTAACACCCCGCTTTATGAATGCACAATCCTTCAACATATAGGGATACTCTTTACACAGTCTTTTAATGAATTGGCATATATCAAGACGTTACTTAAGTTAAGCCGAAAGGTGAATGCTTATCTGTGTACGTGTGAAGTTTTCTGTCCAGGAACGAAAATGTCTACAGAATCTCTTTTGGGAACAGCATATGGAAGAGTGTTGTTCTTTCTTTCTTTCTTTCTTTCTTTCTTTCTTTCTTTCTTTCTTTCTTTCTTTCTTTCTTTCTTTCTTTCTTTCTTTCTTTCTTTCTTTCTTTCTTTCTTTCTTTCTTTCTTTCTTTCTTTCTTTCTTTCTTTCTTTCTTTCTTTCTTTTCTTTCTTTCTTTCTTTCTTTCTTTCTTTCTTTCTTTCTTTCTTTCTTTCTTTCTTTCTTTCTTTCTTTCTTCTTTCTTTCTTTCTTTTCTTTCTTTCTTTCTTTCTTTCTTCTTTCTTTCTTTCTTTCTTTCTTTCTTTCTTTCTTTTCTTTCTTTCTTTCTTTCTTTCTTTCTTTCTTTCTTTTCTTTCTTTCTTTCTTTCTTTCTTTTCTTTCTTTCTTTCTTTCTTTCTTTCTTTCTTTCTTCTTTCTTTCTTTCTTTCTTTCTTTCTTTCTTCTTCCTTTCTTTCTTTTGCTCACCATTTTTTTTAACACTGTTTCACTCCGAAACTTCAAGCTTGCATTATTTTTAGATCTACACATGAATTTGTGTTGCCTCTATAGCAGGCCGTGACTGGGTGTTGATATTTTGTTGGCCCAGCGTCTGCCGTCCTTTGATGGGTTCACCAGTATTGGGTGCGATTGCTGCACGTTCTGATAAATTGGTCGAACCAAGAGGAAGCATTGCCTCCTAAGCAGACTTTCTTGGGGGCGATACACTATGTTGGCCCCCAGCGAAAGTCTGCCCGGGCACGTGTCGCAATACCATTTCGAGAGGCAATTAGCAGATCTGACGATAACGTTTGTCAGGCGCCGCTGGGCCAATGAATTGTACTTCGCTTATCGTGAAAGTTGCCTACTGCATTATTAATGAGCTGTGCGTCGTCCAATCAGATGCGAGCAACACGTCACTTCCCACACAGCAGTCAAAAATAACTTCACGAGGTCGAGGACCGCAAGGGAGTAATCCAATTGACACCTTCTCAAACGTGGTTTACCTGCTTGTGTATCTGTGACTTATGGAGTAAAAGATGTCAGAATGGCAACAGGGTGCTGTGTATTGCGATCGGGAAATGTTCCCGGCGTCACCTTCACCCAGAATACAAGACGACACCCCTAACTTGCTCAGTTCTTGCTGATGAGATTTCACTAGACTTACGAGCGGGCAAACTAAGATTACTACAGGTTTGGCTGGAATAGGCGTTTTCCGTTTCACCAGGTCAGGTATTAGTTGGAATATTCGGCTTTTTCCCACTGCCTGGTTGGTAAAATTACAAAAGTGTCTTTCTTCTCAACAATAACATTAAATAATGCTTGCTCCTGGTGTTTGGTCGCCTGATAATTTACTCTCATCTCTTGCCAACAATCCTCAAGAACTTCCCGGAATTTTTTCTCATCCACTTTTTTCTTTTTTCCCGTGACACTGACGCTGTTCGTAGGCAGCTAATTTAGTAATTACAACTGGGCTGAGTGCGTAACACAGTTGCCGTACATGGCAGAACTGTAGCTGGATCAGGGATCACATTAAGCTTGCGTCCTGCGTCATAGACGCAAAAAATAAAGAAACGACGCCTGGAAATTAATATAACATTGTCATTTTGCGTCTCTGTGGACGCACGCACAAAAACGCGATGCATTTTTTGAAAGATACAACTGCAAAAATTACCCCAAGTGGTCACGGTGTTTTGTATTAACCAATATCAATCTCGTGATTATTTATTATACTGATGGAATCCTCTGATGTTCGTCTTTCTATGTAACAAGCTCTCTTATTTGCTAAGAAAAAAATATTCGTGGGGTATCCCTCAAAAATTTGCCAGAATGGAAATGGATGGACCGTCACTTCACCTCATTATAAATACTGAGAGCACTTCCAGGCTCCTCATTGGGTGGATTTGATCACGCGCCGCTCACTGTCAAATCAAATTCGTTGTTCCCCCTGTGCTTGTCTCATGTCCGCAATGTTGGGAAGGTACAAGTCGTATCACGCAAAGATTATTGGACTAAGATGTTAAATTTTCAAATCACATTTTCACCAAGAAGAGTTCCATCGAAAAAAGACCAGATAAAGGCACGAGTGAAAATTCATTACGGACGGCAAGGAAAATACGCAGATTAGTCATCGCCAAGGTTTTACACGTGAACGAAGCGAAATTTTGCATTAGCCGGCCTAACAGCGTAACACGATGTTGTTCATCACTGTCTCCCGTTGGTTCACGTGCTTATTGGTGTTTTTGAAGCAAAATTTGGTTGTTTTGAATTTCATTGAAATTGTTTGAATGGAACAAATCTGTGGGAATTAAAAAAAATTATGATCGAAGGCCGGAAAAATGTGTAGCGGAAAACCATGCCTGGGTGCATGCCCGTGACAGACTGTGTGCACTCGCTTTTGTGGTTGCACGGCTTGTGGGCCTGCCGTGTTGCTTGATTAACTAAGTGACCGTAAGTAAGATAAGACTCTAAACACCGGCCTACGGTATCAAATTTTTCAGGTATATTGAAATAGAAAGTGCACAGAAATATAATCATATAATTTCTGACAATTTCGTCACGTGGAATCAATCGCAAAAATAACAAAGCCCAGGCATGTTCAATCACGCATGCCGCTTGTTGTGCAAGCAAGTTAAAAAAAACTGTCCGGTGACACACGGTGTACAACAACAGAGATGTGCTATACAGACTTAGTCGTAATAGCAGGTTCCTGCGTAGATTGAATCCATCCTTGGTACCGTCAACAACTTTTAGACCCTTTTACATCAAGTTGGCATATTGGTAACTTTTTTATTCAATCTTAAATTTATATAATAATGAGTTACCTACGTGAGGCATACAAGACCCTAGGTTATGTTCGTTTCTAGGCTGAAGTTACCTGAAGTTACATGCATGTTTTATATATTTATCATTGTGATATATGTTAATTATACCAAATAAAATCAATTACATCAAATGAAGTCCACTTTGCCCAATTTCAGACTGGACCCATAGATTCAGTTCATGGACCCACTATTTTTCCTGAAAATGGAGAAAGATGGGTCCAACTGACCCACACTGAAAAATCCTTAATGTGACCCCTGCTGGATATCGCACAGCAGAGTTGTTAATCCCGTTACCCCCATTATGTTGTTCGCACCTTCCCAGCAGGTGAACCCAAACAGTTAATTCAGCGGCGTGTGGTCAATACCCACTGGGCCGTGTAATAGCCTAGAAACAAAATGGCGCTCACAGAGTCACTATCCCACAATCCACTGCGCGCATCCCCACACCTGGCCACTCGCTGGCTGCGATGCCAGGACGGCGCTGCCTGCTTCCAGACAGTGACGCTGCCAAAGAAAGGCAGACGTTCGTTGGGGGGTAGTAGACCGCCAAGAACGGATGTTTAGCAGGCAAGAGGAAGCACAAAGGCACATTGGGAAAGGACGCTAAACGGGCCAATTTTGTCTCTGGGCAATAAAACTGTTCAAGAGAAAGTGAGGAGTGGTTTGGAAGCCCAGGTTTGGGAGCGGCAAAGCGTGTATTCGAGAAGACATACGGTAGCGTTTAAAAAAAACCCCGTGTTTGTGTATGCATAATTAACGGTGATCAGCAGATAGTGATAAGAGCGGCTTGTCTTAGTGTATTACATTGAGCTGACGAACGTTAGCGTATTCAATCCAAGGCATGTCTTGGACCTGATTTAACTCCTATGACGCCGGTTTCGAGTGTAGGCCTACTTGAACAGCGCTTGTTGTTTATTTACAAATTACATACAGGCACGCACATTTAATTGTAGAGAAGCGTCAGTTCTTGCCGATGGCTACTTCCGCTTTACCATAAAAATTGAATATTTTCCGTCTATGATGATTTAAATCAATGATAGGGCTGTTGTTTGTGACAATTGAATGATGTAACTTTGCAAAACTGCGCAAAAAGTTGGTGATTTTATCGTTGTGGTCTCGATCTTTTCTTCGTCTACCCGCCATGTTCTTAACATCTTCAGAAGGCTGAGAACCTTGTCTATTTTAAGAATAAGCTCTCGCATTGGCAAAAACAAAAGGAGTTTTTGTGGAAACCCCGCCAAAACTGCTTCTATTTCAAACAGATACGTCATTATTTTAGTCGGAAACTACCGAAGATGATTCTCCGGAATAGTCTAGATAAGTCGGGGGATGGAAGGGGGGAGATCCATCACATGGTGTTCGCCGTCCAATCAAATACGTCGTTTTTCTACCGATGATTCGTTCGGGAATACTCGCTGCCTAGTGTTATGAAGTCTGGCTTGAAAGATGGGCGACATTTGTATGAACACAAGTGACGATTACGGACAATTTATTAAAACAAGAAACAAATTTAAAGGACAATTACGATACACAACCGATCTTAAGAAAAAAAGTAAAGAGAAACCATCGTGCGTGACGCTAACCGAGGAAAATGTGCGCATCGTTAGCCATGCAATTGTGTTCACACAGGCTTGACCGTATTGATCAATTCGTGATTGAGATCGATATATTCACTTTGTAAGGGTGTAGGGGTACAAGTTTCTGTTTAAATTGACAAAGAAACCACATAGAAATGTAGAAAAGGTCTTACTCAACAAAAGTCATGTGATCATTTTGCATGAATTGCAACAATAAAAAAGTTACCACACTTTTACGTCGCGTGTTTCACAACAATGCAAAAAATGCCCGGTGGCTGGCTGTGCCAGATCCCCAAACTGCCCGGAGTGCTAGGGGGGGTAAAATTAAATGGAAACTTTATCCAATTAAGTACAGACTGCTTTACAAGAGGCAAATCTTAAAGTGATGCCAACAAAAGAACAATTGCAGGCCATTTGCCATGTCGTGATGAAAAAGTCGGACACGTTTCTTGTGTTGCCGACGGGGAGTGGGAAATCTCTGGTCATCCAGATACTTCCAGCCCTATTGAAAGCCATGAACAAACCCAGAGCGATTATTTTGTTGGTATGTCCCTTGGTAAGCCTGATGAAAAGAATTGAATTCTTGTGTCAAAACGCAGACCTTTTAGACTTTTTCGGGGTTGACACACAACCGTCCCCGTACGGCACTCTGTACTAAATTGGATCAAGTTTCCAGAAGTTTTCCATAATGATTAGTGCCTGCCAGGTGGCGCGCTGTCAAGTTCGCTTCAAATCAATATTACCAAGCTATACTAATTTCTCCATGAAAGTTCACTTTACAAATAGCCGTGTGACTACGCATCAACCAGTCGATATAATGTCTTTTAGGGCTATAACAGGCCTATACGAGTCGCAAGCCTGAGCGGGCAGATGGAAGGTTTAGCGGGTAGACAGGGGGCTGTGCGTACTGTCGAGGAGTAATAACGCCTCAGATCAGACTGGTAACCAGGGCACACCACATGATGAAACTAAAACTAAAAGTACGTGCATGAAGTGTAACAAAATCGAAAAAGCGGTCGCTAACTATGCAAACTACCTGTGGCTAGGCCTACATATACAACATTTTATACTTCAATGCTGCAAGCATTGTGAGAAATACTAGTTTTTTCAATGAAAATATCGACACAAATACATGTATATCATTTGTTTAACTTGATTTGGTGATGGATATGTTATCACATGACATATATATGATTTGCCATGTCATAACAACTATATATATATATATGCATGACATGGCACACATTTCTTTGTCCGAAACATTTGGAAGGAAACTTTACTATATGAGAAGCAATTTTTTTCCAGAAATCAATGAGTGTAACAGTAATCCGTGTCAGAACGACGGGCAATGTGTCGACCGCTTCATGGGCTATAACTGTACATGCAAAACTGGTTACATGGGTGTTCACTGCGAGACTGGTACGTACGTTTCTGCTTCTTTGTTTTGTATTTTCTTATATTTTATTTTTGTTTATTTGTGTCTGTCATTTTGTTTTGTTTTACTTTTTTCCTGTTTTTGTTTTTGTTTGTTTTGTTTGTGTTTTTTTTGTTTTTTTGTTTTTGTTTTTGTTTTTTTTTTGTCGCGGACGTTGCTGATGGTGGTGGTTTGCTTTTTATTTTAGATTTTGATTGACTATATAGCAAACTCCCTGCATAAATACAAAAAGTTCCAACTTTCTTTACAAATGACAACTAAGATCTGTCTGATTAACTTTGACTTTATGCCGTAAGAAAGGTCCAACTGAACACTATATTCTAACTCTAGATAAAAGACATGGCAAACAACAAAACACGGTACTGTCATTATGAATGTTGAAACAATGGGTGACAAATAAATATAGGAATTTATTGTTCTCCTTAAATTTGTGCCCAAATTTATTATACCACAAGTGAAAATGTTCTTTTTCTGGTTAAGTGGCAACTACATATATATGCTGCGTGGACGCAAGGCACCATAAAAAAATAAACGTTTCTTCTTTAAACTCTTGGAAAGATATACAAGATTGGCGAGAAAAATTTTCATTGTACCAAAACCTTCATTCTTGATGGCCATTGAAAATGTTTATAAAATATTTTAAGGCAAAATTATTTCCCGTTTTAAAGGTTGCGCTGAGAAATACTTTAGTTTTTATAAATTAATTGAGAAAATGCAACCATTTTTACAATTGCCATAATGAAGGTTTGTATTGACCTCTGTGGGCCTAAAAGTTACAATTTCAACCCATAATATGTTGAATATAAAATGTCAATTATCACAGGTATATTGCAGACTTGTAACAACTGACCAACGAATACCTGTGTTCTTATTTCGAGAGCAACTGAAGACACCATAAAACAGGTGTAGCATTTCTGTTTCAGATATAAATGAATGTGAGAGTTCGCCTTGCCGCAACAACGGTACTTGTGTCGATCTTGTAAACAGATTTAGATGCAACTGCATACTGGGAACCCGAGGGACTATTTGTGATCAAGGTATGTATATATATAGGCTATATATATATACATATATATATATATATATATATATATATATATATATATATATATATATATATATATATATATATATATATATATTCAATTCTGATCTTTTAGATTGTCATCGGATGGAAATATACACCAAAGAGCCGAGATATTGGAAGACAAGTTTGTTGGACTAAGACCAGTAATCACCAGCACACGTATAAAAAAGTGCTGTGCTGAGGAGGGCTTATTTCATTCACTCTCTATAGGAAAATAACCCAACGGTTATTTTCTGCATGCGTTCACAAAGTCAGCATTTTAAAATAACGTTGAAATATGGAGGAATATTTTCACTGTTTGAAATAAGCCTGTTTATATTTGATGTAAACATTAACAAGCTTAAAGCAAGAAGTGCAAACATATATATATATATATATATATATATATATATATATATATATATACTCAAGCTTGTTGTCAATAAAGCAATTTTACAGAGGGTTCAACTAATCAATTGGATTTTTTTCTGCAGACGCTGATGAGTGCGCTGATCCCAATGCAAACTCCTGCACACAGCTGTGCAACAACACAGTGGGATCCTACCTATGTGACTGTAAGCCAGGGTTCCGCCTCCAGTCAGATGGTATCACCTGTATAGGTAATTTTTCTCACTTCCATGACAATGCATGCTGACAATTTAAAAATCAATTGTGTCCTTCTGTATCGAACAGGGTAATAGTTCTGTATTAGGACTTGGTCAGGTTGAAAGATAGATTACCCTGACCCCATTCCCAAGGTCATAGATCCACATAAGTGAATAGGCAAGGACAAGAATAAAAGGTTCAAGAACTGCCTAAAAGAGGGCACTGCAGTCAGTGGTGGCCTGGGGTTGTGTATTTCCATTACTTTACATTGTAACTTGCAATTTAATAACTTGAAAACTACTGCATATAGAAACAATGAATTTCAAACAGTGAATCTAAATGCATAACTCTCGCAAAAATCATGTCTACAGTGACAAAAGTGACTAGTTTATTTAAGGTTGCTTTAACATGCAAACTAATGGGAATACACAGCTCTAGCCCACCAAATGTTTGTGTATTCAGTTGTGTATGGGGGCAAATACACACCTTAAAGCTAATTTTGGCCTTTCTTATTCTAAAACATCGAGGCAAACGAGTCCACATCAGAACTTTTGGAGTCAGGGCTTTGATATTGCACACGATAATAGTCTGCCAAGAGTTCGATCAAGTTTTAAGATGCGTGACGTTGATCCCATTATCAAGGCCACAAAGCCACATTAGTGAATTCTTCAACACACCAAGCCCTACGAAATGATTCCTGAAGTTTTGCAGCTAGGGATTGCATAATTGGACACGACCGAAAGGGCTATAGCTCGTAAGGGTTGAGTTTTGGTTGGAAAATCAAGCTGTTCTAGTTTTTCCCAATACGATGTGGATATCTATGATTAAATTCAATTTTAAAATGAAAGTTTTCATAATTGCATTGATTCCGCATTGGCAAAATCAGCCTGTCGGTTGTTTCCCTTTAGTCTGTGTCGTACTTTATGGAAATAAATTCCAATTCACTATTATGTACGAGATCATTGTCAATTGCAACAGTCCGCGTTTGAAGCATAGCAAGGTTAGACCACAAGTATTTCCAAGAACATCATAAGAGGGCCACGTAAGTAGGTGCCGATGCCTACAATATGAGCATCTTGTGTTCAGACCTTGTGTCACCATACAAAATATAGGCCCCATGTGTATAAACTCGATTGACTCCACATAGGCCTAAAGTACAGACTGGACTCCACTGTATATTACATATATTCCATGTGAATATACATTGAAGTTATATATATATATATATATATATATATATATATATATATATATATATATATATATATATATATATATATATAATATATATATATATATATATATATATATATATATATATATATATATATATATATATATATATATATATATATATATATATATATATAACATGGCCTATCTAGTTTTGGTTTCATGGGAATTAACATGAGGTCCATGTGTATGGATTTGCTTCCGCTGTGTGTAGCATTTACTCTATGCATATGGACATGACTTCACGGTATTTGACATATGGTCCATAAGTTTTTACTTGAATTCACTGTATAAAGCATTTACCGCATGTATATAGACTTGACTGCACTGTGCTTATCATATATATCCCATGTATATGGACTTCAATTCGCTGTATCTAACACGGTCTATGCAGGCCTACTTAAGTTTACTGGGTATAGCATATGGTCCGTATGTATTTACGTGACGCCACGGTATCCAACATATGCAAGAGTGCGTATAGAGCTTGGGCCACTCTGTTCAAGCTCCATGTGTATAGACTCGTGCTATATAAAGAGAAATTTAAACCTTAAGTTTAAACGTAGTATGTGTTGCATACAATAGGGCTGATGATTATATTTTATTTCGCGATAGAAATCAACGAATGTGAGAGTTCCCCGTGCCAACACGATGGAGTGTGCCGTGATATGATTGATGGATATAACTGCACTTGTACTCGGTACTACAACGGAACTAATTGTCAAACAGGTACGGTTATATCGAACTTACCCAGCTTACTTGCTCAGCCACGCCACTTCTGAAGTTCTGTCCATTACAAAACCTTTTATCATGATGGTTTCGGTTGTGTGTTGCCATTGGCCAGGGTGTGACGGTCGTGCGGCCAGCTCACGTGGATCGCCAGTCCTGAAACTGAAGCGCCACCATGTGACAGAAATACGAAACACCGTGTATTGCTTAGTGTCAAGTGTTAGTTTTTATTTGTTTCAGTTTTACCAAATTCTTATCTATGGTTTGCGTGTTTCTAGAGCACATTATAGTGAGAGGTTTAGTGGTAGGTGTAGGCCTTTGGACCTTTTACTTAGGCACATCTGGAATGAGGGTCCCGATAAAGCTGATACGGCGGCAGGTTTTTTGTCACAGCTAGGCCGTTGGCCTTCGACCGTTTGCCTGGGGAATACCACGAATGAAAGCCACGGGCAGCAGACCAAGAGAAAACACACCACATTACGAATAGGAGGTAGTATTGACTTAGCCCTGGCGGGTTAGGGAGGTGTGTGCAAAATTTTGCAATGATAATCATACATTTTGACGTGCAATTTCGAGACAATGTCGTCATTAGACTAATCAAATCTGTTTTATTGGTTAAACGGCATGCAGATGAAATATGAGAAGCAGCATTCCGCAAATAAGGGGAATTAACCCTTTCTCTGCCCACTTTTGCGCCCAAAGTGCGACCAGGACAGTGTTGACCTAGGTCATTCTTATGTCCTCGCGCAGCTGCAGCCAAACGGCTACTCAAAGAAAGGCCTAATGTGAGGAATATGAATCTGCTGACGTCATGCAAATTCAGATCACATCGACTTTTTGTCGCAATTAGGCCCAGCTATTGAGCTAAGAAAGAGCTTGAGCGCACCACACAAGGAGTAAAATCAGCGATTCGTGAGCTTGCAGGTCCATATTTAAATTTTACTTTTTACGGTAGCAGGACAAATGTAGGCCTACTGTCGCAAATGTATACTTATTCTGCACGCTTGTAGTATGCATTCGTCACTACGTTTGCAATATGATAAGCCATCTGCTTAAAACGTGGCTTAAAGATTACTATTATGACATGAAATGTTAACCTGTCTCGTTTGTCGTAGATGTCAACGAGTGTGAAGAGTCATCACCATTCAACATTTGTCAAGAGCTATGCATCAATACGGATGGGAATTTCCACTGCGCTTGCCCTGCAGGTTTCATTCTAGGTGCATCGGGTACCAATTGTACAGGTAAATTTATTGGAAAACATAACAGATTGACACATTTTAGGTCATTTGAGGTCAT
Source organism: Hermodice carunculata (assembly GCA_964020975.1). Taxonomy (NCBI): domain Eukaryota; kingdom Metazoa; phylum Annelida; class Polychaeta; order Eunicida; family Amphinomidae; genus Hermodice; species Hermodice carunculata. Next base: position 59,769,568 of record OZ026627.1, on the reverse strand, counting down.
TTGAAGCACTTTTTCTAAAGTAAGGATACAATTACGTTGGGTTGGTGTACTTACAAGGAAACAGTTATCAACATGTGTCAATAGTAGGTATATAATGGTTTCTTGTACGTATCAAAAATTAATGTAGTCGTTCCAGAAGATTCATTGTTATTGATTCGCAAAATACCAAAGCGACCGTGACTCCTGATCGGCCTTGAGAGAAGTATGAAAAAAAAAAAAAAAACGACAGGCACAGGAGCTAACCTGCCTCAGTAATACAGTATATGATCACTTGGAAGCTTTTCCCATCACGATTCAGTATCAGGAACAGTCACTGTGGTAGACTCAATTAATCAATTTGTAGACATATCTATTTTATTATACTGGGCCATCATGGATTTGAATCGTTTCTGGTAATTAAGAAAGGACAAAATATAGACCATCCATCTTAGGAAAGGGTATCTAGATCTTCCTGTTGACGTTACAGACATAGACGAGTGTGAGGACAAGACGGCCGACTGTCAGCAGACCTGCAAAAACACGCATGGAAGCTATCAATGCAGTTGTATCGATGGCTATCAGCTAAATAATGACACCAAAACTTGCAGAGATGGTAAGTTTGTTTGTTTGTTTGTTTTTTTTTTTTTGGGGGGGGGGGAAACTGGCATCCTGTATCACTATCCCGCATATGGTGCTACTGAATGCGGCTAAGTCGAAAATACGCTGCGCGGCATGGCGCAGCATGGTGTAGTGGGGTTCGGTGTAGCGCAAGCAGTGGGCGGGCTGAGAATTCACATGGACTGGGGACCTCTGACCGGAATTTCTTATTGCGCTACCAAGACTACGCATTCTGATGGAGTTTCTTATGTGTTGTGTTAGAGAGTATAACAACAGTCAGATGCGGCGTTATGTATACTCAGATATGGCTGGGTTTTTTTTTTTAAATCATTCCATAATCTAGCATGGAATCGGTCAGCCCATTTTTCATCCACCACGTTTGTCAATCTCTGACCAATGTTGGCCTATGACCATGTAGGATACACACGCAAACACACATAGTCGTGGCCAGATGCACTTTAAAATTGGAAGAAATGTACCTTTTGCGAGGCTCTATTGATTTTGCTCAAATGGTGACGACACTCTAGCAATTTGTAATGATTTTTAGCTCTGCTGACTTGTCAGTTGGAAGAGCTCATGAATTCCGTTTGCGTCCTTCGTTGGTCTGTCCAGTAACTTTCTACTTGTTCGACTTCTTTTTACAAGCCGTAGGATGGATCTTTTGATTTTGCTCATGGGTGTTGCCGAGGTGGTCCTCTGCCTCATGTGCGAAGGAGATCATGATACAATTTTTATCTACTCTTACATTTATGTTTAAAAAATCATAATTTCTTCTTGATAAGTATTTTGCCAATTACTTTGATGTTGCATACACGGTCAAGTGGGGTCATGTAGTTTACCACATTCTCAAGGCGACAGAGCAATTTTCTGCACATCACTTAATGTTTTGGCTGCCAGGTGGCGTTGCAATATATCTGTATTTTTCCTGTGTGAGGTCTTGTCTCTGCAGGCTCTTTTTGACTTCTACAGAACCCCCCCCCCCCCCCAACATGCTTTTTTTTTTAGGGTGGGGGGTGGGGGGGTGGTGGTGGTGGTGGAATTTTATCAGAACATATTGGAATTAAAGATGATAAAAGTTATAATATGAGCCAGTAAATTCATATTTTGTGCAGGGTGATGTTAACCTACCCAATACCAAAGATCATACACCACCTCATTACATGTATACGTAAGGTGAGCAGACGACAGGATTGTCACACAACCAGTCTTCAAGTTTCACCTCAGTTGCATGGGATTGTAGATCGTGGTATTTTGTACTGGCAAACTCCATTTATTTGAGCACAATCTGATACAGACGGCCTGTATATGACTCTGAAGCATTACAGATAACCAACATGTGTTTTCAGTGTTAAGTAGCTGCCAGAGAGCAAATCTGACGAATTGTCCAAACGGATGCATAAATGACACGAACGGATTCCGGTGTTTCTGTCGGTCAGGGTATTCCTGGAATGGGACTCTATGTCTGGGTAAGTTTACAGGGTCTATTTGCAAGGTCATATCTTACCACTATACACTACTTACCCGTTTTCCAAAGCCAAAAGATACACTGGCGTGCCGAAAGGAGGCACATCCAAGGTCAGAGGTACCATGGGCCACTGGTTGGAATTTACTGTGGCACATGCATACTGGGTTCGCACATTTGTAATAGATACATACGTACAAACATACATACATACATACATACATACATACATACACACGCACGCACGCACGCACGCACGCATACATACATACATACATACATACATACATACATACATACATACATACGTACATAGGCACATATGTATGTATGTACGTATTACAAAGGTGTGTTTCGTCGCTGTTCGAAAATAGTTCAGTTTCCTTTCCGTACTTTGCACAGAGTCAGCCACACGATAAGATTGATAAGATTCCAGGTCAGTTTGGTCCACGGGCTGTAAACTGAAGCCTCCATCAGGTGTCTGAATGGTGGCCATTTTTAACGAAGAACCAATCAGATGCCGCAAAGAAGTTTTCATTTCGACATAAACAATCACGTTTCTTGAGTTTTTGGTAATATTCCTCTTTGCGAATGTACGTAAATTGACTTCAAGTTGCGACAAATGCCAAAATTAGAGAGCTTAGAAAGATAAATGCCTTTTGACCTGTTTGCAGAAATTGGCGTATCATACTGGGATGCCTTTTCATAAGGGGTACTTTAGGGTTTGATATCAATCCCGCTATGCAATATATACCTTTACTTTTATGTTCAAACTTGAAAGCAGGTTCCGCAGATCGGATGCAAGATCAAAATGGACCATTTTATTAATACAAGAAGTTATGACCTATTTAAATTGTAATGCAGAGGAAATTTTATAATACCTGAATGCCGCCATGTTGGATCTTGATGTCACGTATACAAGCTCTCCAGTTGACCACTGGTAATTAACCCCGAGACACTCCAATCTGGGTATATGCATTAACTTGCAAGAGGAAAGCTGATAGACCAACCGTGAATAGCTAGAATGCAAAGAGCATCGATGATTTCGAATAGATACTTACTTTCATTGCTTTCATTTCTTCCACATTAAATCTTATGCAGATGAGAATGAATGTACGGACTCAAAGCAGAATGGATGTCAACAGAAAGATAGTTGTATCAACCGTCCTGGGTCATACAACTGTTCTTGTGGTGATGGTTTCATTTTACAGAATGATAAAAGATCATGCAGACGTAAGTGTACAGTTTTTTTATTTCTACTGTTGGCCAGGAAGCCGTTCACATAGAGTCAGAGTTGTTCTTTTACAAGGAATCGTACAGTGCAAGGAAGATGGACCTGTTATTTAATTAGGGACCACACGTATTCGGATCGTTACCCACTTAGAGATGCCGTTTGACTATAAATTGAAAATTAGTTACGGACGAGCTCAATTTTAAGCTGTGGGGGTTAGCTTGCTTCCATTTTCTCTATTTTTCTACCTCGCGTAAAGTCTAAAAATAAAGGAAAACAAACCTCTGTTTTCACTATGAAAAACTTCATGCTTACAGTCTCTCAGAAATGGCAGTGCCCACCACCAGTTGTCATACTATCAGAAATACACTTGGCTTTTGAAAACTTACGGAAGATGCTTGGTTTGAAAACTTGACAAATATGTGCAAAGTCTGTATTTATCTTCGATTTTCCAATATCGTATTTCAGAAAGAAACATGGTTAGGTGAATATTATACCCGGTAGTAGTCTATATTCTTGTGGGACCTGCTTTATAAGGTAACTAACCCACATGTAAGTGTCCGTATCTTGCCTTATAGCTCGAATTCCGATGATCAATTTTTAGATGGGATATTCATCAGGAAGACGCCCTTTGGAAAGATAATTTTGAGTTTCATATGTTGGTTCAGACAATTAAAGGTCATGATCAGGATTATTGAAGGTCATTGTCAGATGGCCATCCGTGGATACTGCTAATGATCTTGTCCTTTGTCATTGTGTTGTTACCTATATGTGTTATGTTACTATTCAAAGTAGGCAGCAGCTTAATGGTATAGCCACCTTTGAATAATCTCTGTAGATCCTTTATTGTACGTAATTGAATTGTTGCCTTGACCTGTATTTGAAGGGTATGGCTTTGTAATTGACATTTTGGTATACATGTATTTACCGGTAAGTCCAAGTGTTTTTACCCGATTTTGAACTTTACAAATGGCTTGACTTGAGTTTGCACATATATCCCAAAATGTTTAAAAGTGGAGGCCGTTGGCTATTCCAATGGGTATTTTGTTCGTTTATTAAGAGACGCATTTGCTTCATATACAGAATTGAATTAAATAAATAAAGGTAACGGTGTTCGACAACAGGGATACCTTTCCTAACGGTTGCTTTTAATCGGACACACCGAAGTATTAATAACTCTTTTTTTTTAATTGTTCATCGCCCTCTCCTGTGAAAAAATCGAAACTGACGTTGCAAAATATGACACAAACTGTCATATATTAAGTGTCTGTTTTGTTTTAGCTTGCGCGGCCCGCACCTGGGGACCAGACTGTTCAAACAAATGCAACTGTAAATCGGTGGACACTGTTTGCAATAATACACATGGATGTCACGAGTGTAAACCTGGGTGGACCGGTGGCAGTTGTGATGCAGACATCAATGAGTGTCAGTTCGGCCTATGTGGAGCAAATTCTAATTGTACTAATAATATTGGCTCGTACACATGCAAGTGTCACGCGGGATTTGCTTCTCCAGGTCTCGGTAATTGCACAGGTACGACATGATTGAACATCTTGCAAAATATATAAATACATGTGTCTCGTAAATGTAACGTGTAATGATAAGCCACATGTACAACATAACATCAGCTGCTTGAGAACTGAATTTAATGAATGGGCTGCCGACTGTCCTACCCTGGAAAACATACCACGGAGGTAGAAACGGGCCCATTTCTGTTTCCATGAACACACTCAAGCTGTTTTTGGGCGAGGTACATTGTCTTTGGTCGGAATCGATATGGGTATAGTTTGTATTATAACATCTCTGATCCGGTGGTAGTACCACACTCCTTTCCAAAGGCTTATTTTGTCTTCTCTTTTTTTTTTTTCTTCAAATTTAGGGTTTCATTTTGGAAGATCTGAGGACCATCAAAGTTTAATTTTGTTGTTTTGAACAACAGAATGGTCTCAGACCAAATGCCAAAATACTCCAGAATCAAAATGGAGCATATTGCGCTTTTAAGACACCTTTATCCACCTATTATATAAGATGCAAAGTATTATTAGGTTTACTCCTGGGGTTTACTTTTAGCTTTATTCCCATGTCTCATTACTACACCATGGACATATTAATCTCGTTAATACCTTCCATGACTACACTTAGCCCAGCAACATTATATAACTGGCCCGGTAATTTTCGTTAGTTTTGAATTTCGACTCTGCTTGTTTTCGGCGTCGTAATTTATCGCTGAAACGGAACTTGCTGGTCATGTGTGAAGCTGCATCCAGTTGCACGATTCGCGTGTACCTTTACAATGCATTGCTCCTGAGCTCGAGGAGTGCAACATGGCAACCTAGTTCAAGGGAGCCACAAGCTTAAAATAAGAAAGGAATATATAACCCAAATAATCACTGTCTGCAGGGGAGTCATACAATTTTACAGGAACTTTAAGAAGACAATAATTTTCACATCTGATGAAGTCTTATCAGAGTACACCGACTAAAAAGTGTATTTTGAAGAACATAACTAGGCAGCCTTAGGGAAGTTGGCCCAGGGTGAGAGCAGCTGTTCCCATAACCTACTTGCTATATTTACTGGTTATACAGGAAGGGGCGAAGTTAGTGAACTCGATGCAATTTATTGAGGTCACATGGGAGACAAAGGCGTGCAATAGAGCAGCTACTTCTGCATCGATAGATTTACAGGCACGTCTGGAACATCCCCTATTTTGCCTTGCGAAGAGTTTTGGCCCATTTCATGAACTCAGGCTTGGGTATTGAACCATGTGAAAAGTGCGAAATTGCTCATTTTAGACAATTAGGCAAAATGACTAGTTTGACTGAACTTTGCACTCCATTATTATTATTATTATTATTATTATTATTATTATTATTATTATTATTATTATTATTATTATTATTATTATTATTATTATTATTATTATTATTATTATTATTATTATTATTATAAGTATTATTATTATTTGGGGGGTGGGGTGGCGAAACAAAATGCTGACCTTCTGTTTTTGGAAAATATACATATATTATATTGGGAACAAGGTGAACAGAGAGTCTACCAACCCTTTTCCAGCCCAACGAGACCCACCCCGGCTCCGTAGTTTTAGTACCAGTCGTGATTTGTTACACAGAATGAAAGATATAGTATTTTGTAAACACCCGGTTCCCGTATTTAACATCCTCGAGTGCATTGTCAGAATAAAGTGCGATAAATCCTATGCAAATTCAGCACTCTTCTGATATGAACGTGGAAGGGGCTTCCTTATCTCAAACCCATCCGAGAACCTAGCTGTGTACTCGAGTGTGTGTATTCCCTCGAGTACACATTATCTATTTATGGGCTTTTCCTTTGCAGAGATAAATGAATGTGCCAGCAACCCGTGTCAACATGGCGCCACCTGTAGAGACAATCTGCTGGGGTACTCGTGCAGATGTGCAGCAGGATATCATGGCCTCCATTGTGAAACAAGTAAATGATTTCTTCAACGTATTCAGATAATTTTTATAAAGAAATTAAAATGTATCTGTCTGTTATATGGTTTAATGGAAATCACGAGAGACTTGTATTGGCGACATCATGAATAAACAGTACTATTTACTCAATGGTAGGTGAAGGAAGGTATAAATGGACCACTGAGTCTCGTTACTCACAGTTGATATCGCGAAAAGTGTATTCCAAGTACCTTAATAATTGATAAAAAAGCTGAAAAAGCATATAGGTATACTAAACAGTTGATAAGTGGATGTTGCAGCGCCACCTATGTCTTGATCAGTTTCACTGGTCTCTTTATTTAAAGAAGACCTGAAGCACAGACTAAGAATTTATCTTCTGTGTCATGTATTCAAGCATTATAGCTGTCACTTGAGAAAAGTCATCATGCTGCGATAAACCAGCAGTACCACCCGTGTTACTAATCTTTAACAATAGCACTGTCAAAACTGAACGTTGTGGGATATTTTGCCAGACATAGACGAGTGCGCCAGCAGTCCATGTCACAACAACTCAACATGTAACGACGGCGTCAATCGCTTCACTTGTAGCTGTGCTGCAGGTTATACGGGAAGCTTGTGTCAAACTGGTAGGTTTGAAGCTGATTTGCTGCGGTATGGATAAAGTAACTGGCAAACTGTTGTTCAAAGTCTTTCACTTAAGTGTGATACAGAAAAAAGATACATGAAAACTGCAATCCCTTGTCGGTCGGTGCAGTCGTAGTAGTGTTTGTATAAACACGAAACAAGACAATGTAATATGTCAACTCTCACAATTTAGGTGCATCAAAATGACGATAGAATTAAAGGAATGAATTCGATTTTATATTGTGGCTATGTTAAGTAACATCAAATGCATCTTCTAAGGTCAAAAATGTCATCTAAGGAGCAACGTGCGTATAAAGACTCTTACCACATAAGAGTTTTACGGAAAAGGTACAATGCCAAAATTTTATTGACGGGTCAGGCAGCACTTTAGTGTAGAGAGGAAGTCGAAAAACTGAATTACATTTTTTTGGAAAATATTTTGCGCACTAAACTAACTACAAAGGTATTTTTAATGCAATGGATGTGCTAAAAACTTTGTTTACTTCTGGTTTTGGTACAATTGTAAGTTTTAGACACCATAGCCTAATTCTGCGCATTGAAGGCATAGACATAAATTGACTAGAAGCATTTCCTTGAGCTGCAGTGGCGTAATGTATTAAGTTGTCGGTTCCCAGCTAGTATTATCCCATTTGCTACCGGCTTCTAACTTCCAATATTTTTCCAGCGTTAAAATGACTAGATCGGTTTTTTTTTTGGCAATTAACCTACGGACAACTTAACGCACCGACAAAATATTTGTGAGCTAAAGAAGTTAGGAATGAGACACCCAGTCTCGTGTACCTTCAGTTTACACTGGGGCGAGTTGTGCATCTAAAGTATGTTAATCCTCGCTAAATTCATATTGATATCTTACATAAGCAGTTGACATATGAATTTTGCAGCTCTGCCTGGGTCCCAATCAGTTTGGCTGGTCGTTGTGCTAAAAACAACAGAAGCAAAAACTAAGGATTAAATAGCTTTCGTGTAATGTACGTAAGCATTATAACTGTCAATACAGAGAAACTGCAACATACCTCAATAAAGGGTTAGTTTTATCGGTCTTACTTATCGTTAACCACATCGATACAAGCACTGAATCTTGTGGGATATTTTGCCAGACATAGACGAGTGCGCCAGCAATCCATGTCATAACAACGCCACATGTGATGAGAAAGTCAATGGCTTCACTTGTAGCTGTGCTGCAGGGTTTTCTGGAGCCTGGTGTCAAACTGGTAAGTTTGTAGCTGATGTATCTTCTTATGAGACCAGTTTCTGTCAAACTGGAGCTCAAAGTCTTTCTGGCTTGCTATCAGTTGCTTCTTACAGGGCAGTGTTCATTGTAATGTGAAACGAAGCGATGTTTCTGCTCGCGCTCACAACCTTGCCCATGGGATGGATGATAAGAGTATAGAAATTAATTCGGTTTTATTACTTGGTACATGCCAAAACCATCTGACGAAACATTGTAGAAGAATTTTTTTACTGTACCGTGTTTGGGTGCGGTAAATAGCAATACGTGTAATGGTGGCATCCGATTTACTGAATTTTTCTTTGAAGCAACTTAGTGTAATTCTGTGCTTAAGTTTTTCCTCAGATAAGGGGATTTTGTTTCGGATACGCAGGTTTCTAATATCGCATATGACGTTTTGCAATGTGTGTGTAATATATTTCTTTAAAGTTTACCATTTTGTCAGCTTTGGCAATGATATAGAAAGATAGATAGATAGATAGATAGATAGATAGGTAGATAGAGAGACATAGATAGATAGATAGATAGATAGATAGATAGATAGATAGATAGATATTCTACACAAAAGTACCTCAAAGAATAGTATACATTGAAATTATATATTTCTAGTTTTGTGTGTGTGTATCTTTCAAAGACCTGAACCATGTATGTATATATATATTTATATAAACACATCACGTCCTGTATGTTTTTAAGATGTTGACGAATGTTCAAGTGCCCCCTGCAAGAATGGAGCGTCCTGTGTAGATGACGTAAATACCTACATGTGTAACTGTAGTGCTGGCTTCACTGGAGTTCTTTGTGAAACAGGTGGGCAGTCTGCTGTGTTCAAGTTTAACATGAGCCAAGGGATAAATATTGCTCGGGTAGGGACCAATGTGTCCAGAGAACAGACACTCAATTAGTATTTTCCTACGAATGAAAGTGGTTTGGTACAGGTGATCCGGGTTACGGTATCCGTTCAATGTACGATACATTCCGATTGAAACAACTGGGGACTTGACTGTTTGCCATACAAACGTCCGTGGCCTTTAGCACGACAGACCATTATGTATTGTATGATAGCTAGCACAGACATATGACTTAAAAGCCCATATTGAAACTTGTCGGTCACAAATAAGGACAGTGCTGACCTTACCATACCAGGTTAAAGATCGCCTGGAAACTGTCTAGCTAGGTGCAGCCTTGGTAGAGACGCAAACGTTGGCCCCCGCAAATGTTTCCGATAAAAATCCCATCTAGACTGGCTCAAAAAATTGCCGTAAGCAAAAAAAAATGGAACTTTTGTTTAAAAGTATCAATATAATTGCTCCATCATTTTCATATATAATCTGTTGCCAGGAACAACCACGGATCGAACTGAAGAAGTAAGATCTGTTGACGCGAAGACAATTACGTTCTATTTCGTAAAATATTAGCTAAACATATTAGGGATATTGGTCATCTAGATTGGTTTAAACGAAACAATCCAAAAGTAACAGACTGTATCATACCCTAGGAACAAATGGTATTATTTATGCCAAATTGCGAATGGAATGCAGCGACTAAAGAGTGAACTGTACAAAATAGGTGTTGTCGAGTCTCTGTCATGTTCTTGCGGAGCAAACTTGGAATGTGTTCACCACTTCTGTGCATGTAACAGCAAAAAAATTAAAATGGGGACATTATTCAGTGGCAACTTAAATATGAAAACATCACTGTTCGGAATAGAAAGGAATGGGATTACAAAAAGCAAGAACGAGGAAAATTTTTGAGCCTGTTTAAAGTTTTTCGGGAGGTTTAAATATGATTTTGTGCAGCAATTTGGTGAGATGTATTATGCTCAAACAGTGTTTCATTCCTTTTTTTTCTTTTTAACTGTAGTCATATTTATTACCTAGCCACATACGGGTTTTACCAAAATCTTCATGTTGTCTCGTGTATTTAAACAAGAGGCCTTAAGGATGGTTTGTGAGCCTGTTAGTCAATTGTTTTTTTTGGTTTTTTTTTTGAATAAAATGTATTTAAACACAAGATATATTTTGAAAGTCGTAAAGTTCATACATGATACCGTATTGCGGACTCGTGTCCCTCACTGATATTAGTTTTTCCATGACCAGTATAGGAAAGTAAAATCAGTGTAGAGGTTTTTGTCATGAATGCAAGCCATAATGGTAAATTTTACAATGATTTGTAAGTGTTTTATTCCCTATTGCAAGTTTGGAAGCCTTCGGTGACACCATCCGTACATCGCATGCCCCTTTCACATTAGGAATACAGATGTATTTAATTTGATGGCAAAGTATTTACACTGAAAAGAACCATTCTTGGCCGTTAATGTATGAAGCACTGTTCAGAGACATGTTTTTTTTACGTCTGTTACCTCGTTGTGCACCTGTTTTGATTGATAGGTCAGGAAACACTGCCTTTCACAAAAAGAGACCCTGTTGACAAACTCTCCAAGGAATATGTTCACGTGATTGATTTGCAGTTTTGACCGAAAAATCAGTAGCACATTCAGATTAACAAAGTAAGACTACCTGACAGATCGCAAGTTTATGTATTTCACCTGTTTGACCAACAATCGCTGGGTACGTCAACAGAACTACCCAGTCAAATGGATACGTGGGCATTCTCAAAGCGATGATCTGATCAGAGATTCGCTGTTTCATTTCAATCAAAACGAATATACTTGGACGTGCTTCCCGGGCTCAAGTGTGCACACATTCTAACGTCAAGTTGAACAGGCTATTTGGGCTGATATGTTTAAAATTATCCTACTGGAAATAACGTTTCGTAAGAATGTATGAAAATGCGATGCAGCGTTTAAAAGCTCGATAACACTGAATTAGTGTTATATTTCAGACATCGATGAGTGTTTAAGTTCGCCATGCAAAAATGGAGCGACCTGTAAGGATGCACTGAACGGCTATACTTGTGCCTGCAGCATTGGCTTCGGCGGTTTTACTTGTGGAACAGGTAGGCCTTAGTCACACCAATTTATTGCGTCGTCCATTCGACAATGGCAAGAAGTTTTATATTAATCACAGACAGTTCTCTTCTGTTGATGACCTGTTGAGTCATGTTTTATTGTCTTGATTTTCTCCGTTCCCCTATGTTTGGTTGTTTTTTAATTGTACTTCAATTTCTTTTGTATACAGTTACATCCTTATTTAGCCTATATCACTATGATATAGAGAATATGTATTACTAGATATCTTTGAGAACTTCGACCTATAAAGTAGCGGACATTGTTTCAGCTTGGTGTGCAATACCGCATGGTGTTGTGATAATAATTCATTTCATTGCAGGGTATGGAAATTCAAGCCACTATTGGTATAGCTTGAAATATTCTAAGTGCGCTAATTTGTGATCATGATGAATTCCAACGAAGGAACCTGCGTTGAATTGGAATAAGATTAGAACATTGAAGTTATGCAACTCAAAGAATGTGGTTTACAGAGCATTCCAGGACTACCAGCCAGGCGGCACTAGCGATCTAGCTAAACTTTTTCCTTTTCCTGTTTGTTTTTAGTCTTTGTGTTTTTAAATTTTCGCTTTTTTATATTTCATTTTTGTGCTTTGTTCATTTGAATGTTAGCATAAACCAGCTGAGCTTGTAGGATGGCTATCGCTTAACTGTCGTGCCGCTTTCCCGTTTGTTGTTTCCAATTGTACACTTTCTATTTATATTCCAAAATGGCTGACCAGATTCTCTGTCTACCTAATTGGAATATGCCTTGACAGTGCCCTTATCTGTTTGGCCAACAGATCTTTTCTACTGACTTTTGGATTTCAGCTCCGCCGACTTATTACCTGAGCACACGATGATCAGCCGTCTGTTGGCCGTGCGCTCTTCGCATTTTCGACTTCTCGCAAACCGTCTGCAAAACCCACTATAAACTTATAAGCAATATACTGGGGGTGGGTTTCAACCAAGTTTGTTCAAGTGTTCTTCCAGCTATGGGTATTTTTGGAATTTTTTTATTTTTATTTTGGAAAATCATTAAAAAAAACCCCTTCCCGGGGCCACTTACATGAAACATTAAACGTTAGAAATATTTGATCAAGGCCAATTCTACCGTTAACAGGGCCACTAGTCTTACGAATTTCTAGATCAGCAGTGCACCACTGTTCACACAGCCCATTTGATGATGACTGCTATCGAACGTTTTGAAAGTATTTGGGATAAAAGTCTAATTCATATAATTGTGATTATCTCTAATCTGGTTTTGTGACTTTTTCTTCTATACTCACCTTCTTCTTCTTCTTCTTCTTCTTCTTCTTCTTCTTCTTCTTCTTCTTCTTCTTCTTCTTCTTCTTCTTCTTCTTCTTCTTCTTCTTATTATTATTATTATTATTATTATTATTATTATTATTATTATTATTATTATTATTATTATTTCTTTCATTACTATTACTACTATTTTGATTTTGTTAGCATTATGATTATTATCATCATCATTAGTATTACTGAATCGATCTATATTGCCCCTAAGAAGGAGAATCGCGTCGCAGTTTTGACAGTGTTATCAATGTAAGAATTGCTTCAACATATTTCAAATGAAAGCTGTTGCTTCTTAATACTATTCGTTGCTGTTTTGAAGAATGTACAGAGTTTTGGGGCCATCGCAATTAATTTTGTATCGCTCAAGACAGCCTCATGCCATTTGAGCTACTAAGTTAACATTATCTGGAAAAATTATATCTGGACTTAACATATGAAACCAAAGGGTGCTGGATTGCTATGCGTGCAAAAATTGAATCGCTTGAAGCATTTCTCCCAATGTTATTGAATAAAGGGGTGCGATTGTTTATTTATTTTTTGAAATATTTACTGATTTGCTTACTTACTCATTTACTTATTTATTCATTTATCTGTTGGGTAATTCATTCTGGATGTATCCATTTCTTAACGCCTACTTGTTTACCGTTACATTATTTATTTAAGCCCAAATAATACTATATCGACTGTGAAACTGAAAACACATTTTGCAAATGTCGTCTTGTGGTAACATATAAATCTATTAGGGAGGTCTTGTTACTCCATTCGGACACTTTGATGTGTCCTGTAAGTACCAGTTATTACCTCAGACTACTGTGTTTGTCCAGCAAGGGTACACTTTTAAGTCAGTCGCTGTTGTTCCCTTTTAACTGATCACAAATCAGCGAAATTATTCCACTTAAAGCTGCACCAGTGGTGTCTTGAATTATAAAGTTTTGCCTTAAAGTATAACATCTTTACAACACAGCTCGTCATAATAGTTCAAGCTATATCAGACGTAAATGATATATATGTATACTCCGAAGCTACTAATGTGAGCGGTGAAAGGTTTTCCAAACTTAATATTAACAATGATTGATGGGTTGCTACCAAAAAGGCATTATTTGAGGGAAGATGAAAACTGCAAACCTGAACTAACGAAGAAAGCTTCTGTATTTGATTGGCTTTGAAATAAGAGCCGTCAAACCTACATTGTACGGCTGTTTATTAGTGTTCATTTAAATGTGTCCGTCTAAATGAGGATTGTACAGGACTGAGCATGCGCAGTACGCATTTTCACTGCTCAAAGACCAATTCGAGTCATTCATGCAGCTGTACTTCGATCAAGTAAAATGCAAAACAATATCACTGGATCCGCACTCGATAATTCTACCTGTTTATGTTTTTTTCAACGACTGCATCACTCAATGAAACAGTGACAAAGAAAAAGGTAATTCATGGGGAGTTCAAGATTACCAATCGAGATTTCGTGCCCCAGTATAGTGATAATACGTCTGCCGAGTACAGGAGTTTATACAATGAAACAGTTCCAACGGTAGGTAATATGACTGTTTACAATTATCTTATACTTCTAAATTATTTACCTTACATGTTGTGTATAGCTAAGACTGACAAAGTTTGATGAATAGCAATGAGTTATATCAAATATCCAAACCCTCAACTAGTGATTTCAGGGTCGGGAGGCAAAAAATATACAATTTGTAGGGAAATGGGTAACAGGGATACATTACCACCCTGGACAGGTTATCACAGACACAATGCCACTCTCGCATGTCAGAACTGGGTCTCATAACCCAGTCCTTGGCATTATCACTTCATAAAAGATAAATGGACTTTTCTGTTATATATATCATAATGTCTCGTCAAATCATGCGAAGAGCCTTTTGGATTTGACAAGAAACAGCTTTGGCAATGACTGAGCGCAGACATAAACAAAACTGTAGTCGACAGGTTATAACGAATGGCACCGTGGGCCTTCACTTGACAACAGGTTCGGTGGGCACGAGGGACTAGATGACCACGAGACCATCATGTTGTCAAAGTCGAAAATGAGTAATCTGAAGTGATCTTTTGTTTTGAGAAGGCATGTTCTGCGATAGGGTTCCTTTTCTTATTTCAGTGAATAAACTGGATGAAAAATTCTTGTGCTGTTGGTAGAGGGATTTCACTATGCGAGTAAATTTGCTTTCTCATTTCCCCAGGCACGATTCATTAGAAAAATCTTACACGCCTTTTATTCTGTGCCTTTTAATTTTTAGATTGAGTATATTTACTTCAACGTTTCAAGTGGAACAGCTGTGGTTACGTCAATTAACTTCAGGTACAAGATATATATATATATATATATATATATATATATATATATATATATATATATATATATATATATATATATATATATATATTATAAAATAGATTCTACATACATTATTAGAGAATTGTGCATTTTATTTAAATAGCATCCTGAAGTTATTATTATGGCTCATTTCAAGTCTTCTGTGAAGAAACATACTGGAGGAATAAATGAAAGGTTTACTTGTGATAAATGTTTCCATATATACCATTTGTAGAGAGAATGTGAATACAAATATTCAATCTAATACTTTTAGCGAATTGAATTGTACGCAGAGCATGTTAAGATTAACTAAAGTATAACAAATGCAGTATCAATCTCAAGTCCGCTTCAAAGATTGGAATTGTGCAATGACATTAAAATGTGGAACTTTTCTTTACTGAACCAAAAAATTAAGGCAATAGTTTTATTGGCAAAACGATTTGGACTAATTTTTATTACATTATAAAAGTTGAAACAATTCACGTGTAACTGTACGAATTTTGTTTACAAGGCAAGGAAGTATCGCTGTGGACTTCAAGATGACAATGTATGTGCCGGAAAATACAACAGTCGCGGACTTGCAAGCCATTTTAGAGAATAATATCTGGCGATTCAACTATATAATTGACAACAGTACTGTATCAATCACAGGTAACTAGGTCAATTAATACTTTCATTCCAGTGGCAGAATGAATGATTCTCGTGCTTGTTTACATGCACTAAATTAAGATATTCTGGAGCGCTCATTCCGGGTAAAACAAAGGAACTTTCAAATGAAAAAGGTCTCTTTATTTGAGTGTCGTGTTTCCTCTTTTTTTTGGTGTATGAAGGGTACAAATTAAGATAGGAATTACAAAGAACAATCTCCACGTGTTTATGGTCAGACATACATGTTTCTGCGTGCTGGTAGGTTAGCAGCTTGTTAGACAGAATCGCATCGCCCTGACAGTTAACGCTGCTTACGAAGCTTTGTTTCCGCATGATGTGTACATCATTTGATTGAGTTCAAATTGATAGAAAGATGCCACAAACGTGATGAAATTAGCAGGGACGGACGGACGCTCACCCTGCATTTGATGTGGAACATATGACCAGGAAATAGTGTGTGAGATATTATGTAGAGTTAATGTAATAAACCTCCAAAACAAAGCTCAAATATAAGGGTTTTCATGCCAGTGTGTCTGGACATAAGGGTATAACACGTCCCTGGGTACGGGAAACAAGTAACTACACAGGTTCGTTGAATACGTTTGTGCAAAAGGTCTTTCACTTGTTTAGTGAACGCAACTAAACAAAATGAAAAATACTGACGCTTTCTTGGATACTTTCCTTCCCTACACACTAGCTAACATACGGCCGTATTTATGGTGATTTTCAGTCCCAGGTACGACCACACCAGAGGGCGGTGTAGCTGATGGTATTATCGTTGCCTCGGTATTGGGCGCACTATTGGGCATGGCGCTGACCGTTCTGGTTGCGTTGATTGCCGTCTACTGGTACCGTAAGCGACGACTGCAGCACGACCACCATGACCACCAGG
The DNA here is from genome assembly GCA_964020975.1 of Hermodice carunculata. NCBI lineage: Eukaryota > Metazoa > Annelida > Polychaeta > Eunicida > Amphinomidae > Hermodice > Hermodice carunculata. The sequence goes on along the minus strand of OZ026627.1, from coordinate 59,752,817 downwards.
ACACCTCCGGATCCAGCACTGGTAGCAGGGATACCTACCCATCATTGTTGCACCGCTTCGATAGATTACATTGGCAACCAGGCATCCCCCTGCCCCCGAGCCATGGTTTAAATAACGCAGCATTTGAACAACAGAGAATAAAGGCTATAACCAGGGCGTTTGAGAGAGCACCGCGAATAGTAAGTACAGCTGCCAGTACAACAAAGTAGAAAACATAAAAAAAAAATAGTATGTATGAAAGACAGCGCAACAGAAAATAGTACATTTGGAGGTATATCAAATAGTTAATAGAGCTGAAAATATGGCAAGTAATAGCACACGTGGCAGTGCATCAAGGCTCAAGTACGGCAGAGTTACGCCAAACCACAGTTCAGTGGTGAGTGCACTCAGAAAAGTCGGTATGGTTTATATTATACGATTTCAACCGTATCGAGACGATTTGACTGTTGTTTTTGCGTCTGCTTGAACAATACATGCTTTAAACGGCCTCACTACACACAGGGATAGGTGCCACTATACAGACGGGTACCATTTCTTTCCATGACTATAGTTCAGGTGTCACTACACATAGGTCAGGTGCCACTACAAGCAAGCATTGAGAGCATGAGAATACAAAAGAAATCTATAGCATGTATAAAGCATGCCCGGATGCACAAAAATTGATATGTTCTTGGGCCCTGTGACCTTGAAAATAGGGCAAGGTCGAAGACAATACATGGTGGACATGCTTTCGCAGAGGCTCCAACCTAGGAGAGTACCAGAGAGGGAGAATCTCCCTCCCAGGGATTTGCCCAGAGGGAGACCACGAGGTCGCAACGCGACCGAGTGAGGGGGGCTGGGAAAATTTTTCAAATTTCAAGTAAAAATGGTGCTTTCTGATGAATTCCGGGGAGTTAAAAGTTAAAAAATAACAATAAGGTTGATCCTAGATTTTTTATTGAGTAATTTAGTCCAGTGGGCGGGAGGTTTTTTGTAGCAAGCGGGAGGTCGGGAGAATTTTCAATTTCCCCTGAAAAGCGGGAGATCTCCCGCCGCCGGCGGGAGAGTTGGAGCCGCTGCTTTCGTTATGATGCATCTTTTGTATAAATTTCATTATCCTATCTCTTAGGGTTCTAGAGATATGCTGCCAGACACACGAAAATGGATATGTTCTTGGGCCCTGTTACCTTGAAAATAGGTCAAAGTCCTAGTTAAGTAGGTAGTGATGCTTTGGATCCCAGATTTGAAGAATTAAATAATTTATATATTCATTCATTCGAGTTAGTTATTTGCATACATTTTTGATGGATCACAGTTTAAGTAAATTGTGATTACAATTGTAATTTACATTTTGTACCTCTCCAAAGCCATCAGCCAGATTCACTTCAAACCGGGCGCAAATGTACCATGAGTAGATGTGTACTGCGTTTGTTTACATGGTCAATTTTAGATGTTATGAATTTTTAGCTCCACTGACTTGTTAGTGCTTATCTTCCGGTGCTTTGTCTGACATCGGCGTTGTCAGCGCCAACGTGAATCCATCAACATTTCACATTTTGTATCTCTTCTTACAAATTATTAGCTGTATGTACTTGAAACTTGGTGGAAAAGTACATTGAGTGGGTCTCTACCAAATTTGTTCAAATGAATCCAGCAGCAAAATAACAAAAATAGAAAAAAGAAAAACAAAAAAACACCCCCCCCCCCCACATACACACCAGGCCTTATTTTGTAAGAATCCGGGAATTAAACAAAAACATATGTTATTTCACATAAATTTATCAGCAAGGTGTACAGTTAACATATTTGCAAGATGCCACGCTTGAAATTGGATGCAATTTGCACAAATCTCCATTTTCCAAGGTGTAACACTGGCCAGCAAAATGTGTTGTAATTTTGAAACTATGAGACATACGATTGTGATTTTGGCATCTAACTCTATATTTTCATGGTCGATGCGTCCAGGTATGGTAAAGTGTGTTTAATAAACCAAATCTTCTGTTATGATAAATATGACCTAAATTTGGACATTGTTAACCAAATAAACAGCATTAATGGGTGTTATACGACTTGCTTGTCTGATGCATGATACTCTTCTTTGAGTTTCATAACAATGAAAATAAATCTTCTGTGCATATTTTGGGGATAGGTTAATATTTATAGAGTAGTGTATTCGAGACAGTGCATCCGAGATGAGAGTATATCATAGTAATCACTGTATACTTCCGTCCGACCGCCGTCAAAATGTTTATGCTATTTAGATTTGATTTATGCTTGGTATCCATGTAATATGTGCAGAAGGATGTCATGAAGGTTTACTTATGGCTGGAGAAATTGTTTCTTCTTAGGAGCTGCTTGTAATGATAAGATTACCCCTTTAAACAACTTACACTAACTGAGCAATTGAAATTATTGAGTTTTCCCCTCACAAACTACATAATACTATATCAGATTATTTATTGAATAGAAATTGATAAAATACACACACAACGAATACATTCAAATTATGAAATAAATTATTCATGTGTGCGTGTTTGCCAATATTTGGAACAAGACAATTGAAAAATAATTTGGCATATGATCATATTTTTCTTCCTAATTCTATTCTCTCACTTTATTGCACTATCCAGCTTGTCCAGGATTTCGGACATTATGGTGTCTTGTTCACCTTCAGCTTAGAAATCATTTGTATTTTCTTAGTTACTCTGGATTGTGGGTTTGTGAAATTGCTCCCGATGCAAGTAAGGATTAGGCTAGGGTCTTCAAATGTATGAAGTTTGTGGTCGAGTAGAGTCTTCAAAGACAAGGACAATAGTTTAATTTGATAAGAAGACTTATACCAGACTGGGTTACATAGTTAGCGGAACAGCAACAGCTCCCCTTTCCCCTCTGTGGCCCAGGTTCGATTCACCACCAGGGAAGCAAGTGGAAAGAGTTCCTACCACTCTGACTGTGCACGGTGGTTTTCTCAGAGTCGTTCAGTTTCCTCCACCAAACAAGTAGGTAGGAAAGTAAAAGCCACCATCTATGCCATAGAGAGTGATAATTATAGGGTTGGCCTGTTTCACAATTTTTATATAAAATACAGGTCTACACCAGACTACAAACCTGGGTACTACATAAATTGACCACAAAACAAAGAAAGATTTTGACGTCTCGATATGCAAGAGGCCATTTAACACAAATACATGCGTATTTTGTCCAAAGCCATTCACTTTCAAGTGTCCAGGAGTTTATCTTATCTAAACAGAATTCAGACTCTGTTTTCTACTTAAATGTGTGTCAACATAATATAGGCAAGAATTATTTTTTAGAAAAAGACTGAAATTTTGAATGGTAATGTCACAATCCAGTACCACCGAAATTACAGATCCTAGTATACCGGTTTTATGCGTTTGAATACAGACAAATGGTGTCTACATACATCTGTAAAATGCGAAACATCTGCATATGTTGCTGCGGCAAATCACAGAAGATTCCTTGAATATGGCACCAATTAATAAGTCAAGTTGTGAAGAATACCGTATTCAACGTTTCAACTGATACTACCGTAGTGATGTGCACCTGCACTCCCAATAAACGTAAACCCAGATGGATCCAAAACATTTGGAGTGCGAAAATAGTTCCTGTTTTAGTAAACATTTAGCATTTATGTTAAATGTAGATAACCTACTAATAAAATTATTGCTATATATGAAAGTGTTCATAATCCATTTATGGCAAAATTATACTATATGTCATGGTCAAATACTGCATAATTTGTTTGTCGATCAGGCTTTCATGAAATCAAGTTTACCGCAAGTGCACCTAAGAAGAATTTTCAACCAGGTGTTTTTCATCCTTTCAGTTTTCTACTTTTCTCAGGCACCCATCGAATTTCAACAATGTCCGTTCTTAAATGTCACCGTCACATCTTTTTCTTTTATTTCTCTCTCCGTACTCTACTTGTACCGTGCAGAACTGTCTGGCAAGTCTTGCTGATCTTGTAACATTCACACCACATTGTGTCATTCATTGTGTCCTGCACAGTAGATGGTAGATTCTTAGAACACCCAACAACTTGTATTATCCTGCTCAGTACTTTCTCATTGGTGATATGGTTCTTGTAGAGGGTATTCCTGAAGCCCTTCTTTTTAACCTTTGCTTACATACTGCTGTTAGGCTCCATATCTCACAGACATAGAGGGCCATGGAGATATGTAACCACGGGATGTAGTAGTCTAACTTCGTCCATTTATACTTCATTAAAATCTAAGCTTCAAATTGTTTTGCCACCAATACCCTTCTAATGCATCTAGAATAATGCTGAAAAAGGTTCGCGTCAGAACGCGTTCCCGTCCGACTCTGACTGACGATGTGAACCATCATTTATCATAGAAATAAATGGGAGTCACACAACTACATTTTAATTATGGTGGAGAGTGACGTAAACATCGTTTCGAGCAATGTGATTGCAACAATTTTCTTTCTAATGTAAGATCTTCGAGAAACACAAACTGTACTGCCATGGAAACGTTTACATTGATCCCCTTGGCCCCCATGCCTTATACTTTGATACAAAACAAATTAACTCTTTATCATTTATAGTTCACAAGATACAGGAAATTCATCATGACATGCCAGGTATCTTGGAAAACGTTTTGTGTGGGTCTCGACTGAATTTGGTCAAATGATCACATTCCTTGGATTTTTTTACTTTTTTATGAATCATTTGTTTTTCATGAATACAAAAAATTGTCCAAAAGGGTCCAAAATTGCATAGCCAGTTGTTTCGAAATGCCCAAGGACACTTGTGGATACCCCCAGACCTTAAGTTGTTCAACTGATAGCACTTATTAAAAAAAAAAATGATGTATTTTTGTATAAAAATTTGCGCCTACTGTCACACCATAGGCTTAATTCTTCTCAAATTCGGCGGTTATTGGCCATGGCTGAATACCCAGTACCAGTGTTAACGGTTGGTGGTATTGGTATTTCCTGATCAGTGACTTTTTTTTCGAAATAACAATTTATTATTTGGGGGTAAATGCACAGGTAGCCTTGTTACTTTTGGGTTGGAAACAAATCAGGCAGTGGTTTATGTCTTGCTATTGCTGGATGCTGGCCCCACTTATTATAATTAAACACCAATAGGAAAAAAAGATATGGAGTTTCATTTGCCGCCGTCGATTTTGACCGTGAGTGACCTTCAAAGATCAAAACTGACATACTGGATTATATCTTAGTAATGATGGACCGAAGGCCCATGATACCTACCATACATTAATAAGAAAATACCAAGTTTTTTTAGGTGTTTTTGACCTTGAATGACCTTAAAGGGTGAAACTGACAAATAAGCTTAAGCATGTAAGCATTTGTAATATAGAGATAGCTGCAAATATTGTATATTGGCTCACATGTTGCCTGCGGTGTATAAGCCCATGTGTAAAATAGAAATTAAAAATAAACATTCATGATACATATTGAAGCAAACACGACACTGTAGTGAAAGCCACTGCTTCCTATTGATATTGGGGGATCTCCTCAGCCACTGCTTCCTATTGATATTGGGGGACGTCCTCAGCCACTGCTTCCTATTGATATTGGGGGACGTCCTCAGCCACTGCTTCCTATTGATATTGGGGGATCTCCTCAGCCACTGCTTCCTATTGATATTGGGGGACGTCCTCAGCCACGACTTGAATGTTGCACATGGTGAGTGTCCTGTACGAGACTCTAATAATGAAACAGGTTGATATACATCCAATTCGTATGGTTGTCTGACTACTGTAGTCGGTTTAGTGTTTCACGTGCCTGTCAGGAACCATTTACTCACTGTTTTGAGTGATCACATAAAAACTATCTAGACAGTACTTAGATGTATGCGCATGGCCACTGGGCCACGTCAGAACAGACATCTAGGATACAGTGAGCATACGACTGTCACAGTCCTCTTATTGTATTTTTAAAACATTTCCCCCCTCATTTTCTTCCTTAATAAAGTATGGGAGTACAACCTTTTAAAATTGATGTGCTTCAAGCCAACCGGACCATCTAGCGGGTAGTGCTGCATTTTTTCCTTTTTCTATACACTACTGTGATTCTGAAGCTAGATTCACATGTAGTAGATAGATATACAGCTTGCATTAATCCACATCAAGGTGATTTAATACGTAGGATTGCTGCTATTTTCTCACAATTGTTGAATTTTTTTTAAATATTAATAAGGAAACATGCTAGCATGGTCACTATGGGGAAACCAATGCACATACATGTGTATGCTTTACTCCAAAACCGTTGACCATAACAAACTGTAACTAGGAGGGTGGCCTTTACAAGGTCAGACAATGAAGAAGCCATCTAACTCTAGACAATGCATAGAGAGTTCACTTTGAAAGGTTCAGATTTCGTGTTTGGTTGCACGGTTACACTGATTCCAAACGATGGAAAGTAAGTGCAAGTTACAAAAGAGAAAAAATTTGTGTGGGGAAAAGATGGTTGGTGGGAGAGCCAAAACACACAATATGTAACGGTAACGATAATTGCATCATGATAACTTTGTAACGAAATTCTATTCGATTTGTCATCATATTCTAGTCAGTCAGTCAAATGAGAAAGACGTATGGCGGAATGCTGTGTGGCCTCCTTGCGTTAGTAATATATCAATGTGGGCACGACATTTGTGCATCTTCTTGCCTGGAGAGGAACACGAGGGAATTATCCAAAGTTTTGGGTCTTTACTTTTGTTTTTATGTTCAAAAGTATAAATGTAGAATAACATCTTATGCATATGCCGACTTTCACTGAAGCATCTAACAAAGAAAAGGTATACAAATGAGGTTGATCTGTGCTTTTAATTTGAACAAAATGTGGTCATTTTTCAGGACTGGCCAACAATAAGTGCATTTTCAAGAGGCTTAAGCAGACATATAGATCTAGGAGGTAACAGGCCAACCATGTATAATTGGAGGCAACGGCCATACGAAACGGCGGCAGAGAACAACGATACCACGTTTGTGAGTAGAAAATGAATATGAAATACCTTTCAATGCGTTAACAATTTGATGTCGTTAAAGACAAAGTCGCAAGTATTTTGCAAATCGTTGTACTTATGATGCGTTTTTAATTAAGCTGACTTTTCAGTCAGTGGAACTCACATGGTGGTGTCTTGTCCGACCGTACATTTAGAACCAAAAAATGTGGTAATCTTTAGCCAGGGTTAATTGCAAATTTCAAATTTGGCATCTGTGTTTAGTAATCCTTGACCCAGGTCCATAAATACACTGTGGCAAGTCGTCTGGAAAAGGTATTGAAAAAAATTGATGCAAATAAAACATAATGCATAATTTGCGTTTGGTGTTGTTCTGATCGTGACAAAAGTTTTTTGTTTTTACGTTTTGCAGCATATTTGCATATGCTTATCAAAGTGCTGTGGAAGAAAAGCAGTAAAACTTATCGAAAAGTGTGTAACAGATATGGACCCCAGGGTTGAGTGGTTTTAAGTATGAGCCAATTGCATAGTCAGTTGCACTACAGCAAAGCTGCCTTAGTAATCATGAGGCTTCAGCAGCAAATTAGAATCAAACTGATATTTATTGCATGCCTATAAAGGCAGTCATGACCTGTCAAAAATGATACAGATGTAAATAATGATCCAAAGGGGAGAAGCCTAATATAGCCCTAAGACAGATATAAGCTTAGCAGAACTTAGCTTAGCATTTCGGGACATTAGATTTGGCTTTCGAGAATGCTAGCCACAAAACACGTAACCCCTTCAGACCACTTTACCACCCTGTATCAGCTTCATGCTCATAAAAATGTAAATTTTACTCCTTTATTGTATTTTAGTGGTGCTAAAGCATTCATGACTACGGCATTTACAATACACACTAATGCACATGAAAACACTTATGGTTGTACAATACAAGGTTAGAATTGATAGAGATATTATCTTGATTTTGATGATATATAAATGAATGTGATATAACGTTTTACCTTATTCAAACTGCACATAAACTTGAAATTGGCACATTTGTATTATTTCAGAGATGGCTTGTGAGTGACAGAAATTGACAGATTTTAGGCAGTAATCTCAGCCTATGCGTCGAAAAAACAAAGATAGCTAAATGCCTTGACAACATAGGACACACTACCTTCACACAGTGTGGTCATGGGTGAACGCCTGAAAGAATCCACACTTCCTGCAATGTTAAGGCATATCTACATTGATAATCAGATTTCATTACATTTTGTTGTTATTGTCGCTGCTGTATTGAAATGGAAATGAGTGTAACTGTGAACTACAAGGCAATGGATCTTGCATTCAAAATTAATTTTTATGGAAGGCAACTGAACAAAGGGTCACCTTTGTGACATTCCTAGCAGAATATCGTAAGAAATACATATTTTTGCTAATTTGAGTGTGGTCGGGTGGAACTATGAACTTCAGTCAGAATGACCTGGTGAGGTAACTATAAAACACAAGTCCAGTTAGCTACATCTATATGTATATATTATAATGTATAGTTAGAAGTCTATCATTACATAAACGTATTTCACATATATTGTAATGTGGAAATGTACGGAGAACAAAATGTCTACTTGCTCTACCATGTGAAAACTTACATCACAATGATCTTTTAGTGCCCATCTGTTGCATTACATAATATGTTTTATTTAGGGCACTTTAAACTATATTTTTACATTGTGCTGCGTTTGGAGAGTTTCATATGTATTTACTCAAGTTCATTTAATACGTTAACAGCTGACAAATACACGGCACAGTATTTCGCTCAGGGCTCGGTGCTTTATCTTCCCCAGGGTGAAAAGCACACGAAACCAAAAATATGAATATAATGGACAAAATATGTGCAATGTTTTACGAATGTGCTATTTAATTTTGTTGAATACTAACATCTGGTATCAAGATACACTCAACTGCGTGCATAGTAACTGTTACGAGCCGTGTTTTGTGCAACTTTCACATCAGATAAAAATGTGCCATGGCCGATTCTGGATAGTAACGTGTCAGAAGAGAAGGGAATGAAACATTGTTGCTTTCTCGCACTTTATATAGGTTGCTACATATTATTTCCATATATATCAGTTGTTTGATATTGTTTATAAATGTCAAGTCTTGTGATATTGCTCGTAATGTGAAAACAACAGTTACCAGTTATATATCTCCCAGGGACAACCATTTATTAGTTTTCAACAGGGCAATAATTAGTTCGCTTTCATTGTCTTAAAAGAACTACATATCAAATCACGTGATATTATTCACAATGTTAACATAACAGTCGCTAGCTAAATATCTCTTGTGGACAACAATTTTTTTAATTCGCAACAAAATGATAAAACAGTTTGCTTTCATGGTCTCAAAAGTCTCATATCAAACCGCGTGATATTGCTTGTAATGTTAACATAACAATCGCTAGTTATATATCTATAGCGGGCAACAATTTTTTTCTTTAGTTTGCAAAAAATTAATCAAGCAGTTCGATTTCATTGTCTTCAAATGACCACATATGTCAAGTCCCGTGATACTGCTTGTAATGTTAACGCAACAGTCGCTTGTTATATCTCTCCTCAGGGCACACTTGTTCAGCTTGCAACAAGGCTATTAATCAGTTAAATTTCATGGCCTGGAAAAGGATCTACATTGGTTTTTAAATTGTAGTGTGCCGATCACGGATATCAATAGTTATTGGCAAAGGCAGACAGATAATGTCTTCTTGGTGCTAAGGCCCGTTTCCATGATTATGAGCCATCCCTATTTACATTCCAGGGTTTTTTCATGAACATTTTGCATTGAAGAGAATATTTTTAAGTGTTAGTTGGCTATTCCGTGAATGTTACGTTAAATCAGGAATCTCTTCTCATAAGGAACTAGATCAATGATAAACTTTCTAATTTGTTAAATAGCTGAACAAGAAGATGAACTTGTATCGTAACAAGATGGGAAGAGGCACAGTAGTTTCATTTGCGATGGTAAAATAACCAGTTGTGTTTGACTATTCAAAATAGACAATATGTTGTTTCTTATAGACAGATGATATATGAATGGGTTGAAAGTTAGTTCATATACCAGACATATAAAACACCTTCTGTCGTGTCATTGTTGATCATAACATTTTGGCATACATTGGAGAAATAACGTGTTTGATGATCTAATTGTATTATTGGATTTTTCTAATGGCTTTATATGGTTCTTGCTACCATGCTGTTCTGCAAACATTGATGCTGTGCTACAGAGGGACAACTTTATTGGAACTCCTGCCAAATTCTGTACAATAAGAAAGAAATGCTTACATGGACCTTGCGCCGTTGGAAGATTTATTTTTTGTAAATAAAGGCAAATGCCAAGAGTAATGGATGAAGTCATTCCTAATATCTATAGTTCCACTTGAATAGTACGACACAAGACAACAGCAAAAAGAGCAGAAATAGGCTCGTGAAGCTACGGGTCAATAGTTATATAATTGTGGCCATTAAGGAGTGTCGTTTTTTATGTCAGTTCTCTTGGTTTAAACATTTTATGTCAAGAACTTACATAAATTCTTTGGCAAAAAGCTCTTTCCATGGACAAACCTTTGAAAAAAGTACCCCTGATACTCTTTAACAGTTTACAGCCTTGTGTTGAACAAGGACCGAGTCATCCAGTTACACTGTGGTTTAAAAGGTGAACACAAATATTTGGCAGTTGATCACATATTTGTACTTGCTGTGGAGATTTTTTTTTTCATAAACTTCAGGCAGTCACCCACAAAAGGCATGAGGTGGTTTTAAACACGTCCTCTCAACCTTGTAATATTCTTCATGGTCGACCGATGTCAGTTTCTCCTAAATATAAAGGCCTAACAACTTAAAAACCCAAATTTTATCACTAGCGCCAAATACAAAAAGAGACAAGGTAGGCCGGCCACTGTTTGGTTCTCCTGATTTGCCAGTGAACTGTGTTTAACAAAAACATGAACGTAGGCCCACATAGATTTTGTGATATTAATGAATCTGGAACATTCAAAACACTCCGTCCCCATGAGCACTATGAGTCTGAAAACACAGCCAACAATATAAGGCAGCCTATGAAGCATTCATCAAATTCATCAGAAAAACATCACTCATATTCATTAATAGTAACCCAACAATGACAGTGAAGCGATTAAAAAGTTACCAAAAACATCCACATTCGTTTTCCTATACAAATGTGAGTAAAGCATATTTCAGTCCTTAGTTGAGGCAGGTCATCTCCGACAAAGAATAAAATAAATTAAACAACTGGTGGTTTTAAAGCGGTCCTCTCAACCCTTAAAATAATATTCATGAACTGCAGACTTAAGGTTTTTTCCTCCAAACCAGGTTGTCAATCGCCAATAAAACAATACTGGTGATTTTAAACGAGTCCCTTGAATCGCGAAAACATTCACCATGAACTACAGACTTTAGCTTTTAGCTCAGCTGACTTCGCATTTTTGACTTCTCCAAAACCGTCAGCCAGATTGACTTCACACTTGGTCGGGATGTAATTATTTTTCTATTCTTTTATAAGTTTTTTGTGTGCTTTTCCTATTTTACGAATTCTTTTCCATAACCTTAACTCATACAAAGCTGAAACTCGGTGCAAATATTCCTTGTGAAAAGGTCAAACAAAGTTGTTTACTAGGTGGCACTGCTGTGAAATTAAGTTTTAACAATTTTGTTTTCAATTTGGGTACTTATCGGTAAATGCACCTTTCCTATTGATTATGATTTAAGTCGATGGGCTTTCAAATGCTAAATCGCATTCTTAATTTGTTCTGCATGGGGGGGGGGGGAGTACCTTGGGCCGGTCTCTGCCAAATTTGTTCAAATGGTCGAGCTTAATTGATTTTTGTTTTTTTTATGAAATTGTTATGTTGTTTTGGGGGACCAAATCTTAAAACATCTTCAGAAATCGCTCACCCAATTGCTTTGATATGAAAAAGGAACACTCCTTGGGACTCCCAGTTCTTACCTTGTTCACCAGATGGCGCTGCAATTTTGTATATATATATATATATATATATGTATATATATATATATATATATATATATATATATATATATATATATATATATATACATACATATATATATCATCAATTTTTGTGCGTTTTCGATATTTCCGACTTCTCAAGAACCATCACTCAGATTAAGGTGAAACGTGGTAGATATGTTCTTGTGGAAGGGTCAAACGAAGTTGTTCGCTGGGTGGCACTACTGTGGATTTCTGATTTTTAACTTTTTTTTTTCAACTGGGGTACTTATCGGTAAATGCACCTTTCTATGGTTTACTTCGTTACATAGGCGTGAAAATTCCTATGATCCGACGATCCGGGAAGAGCTAAAGCTCTTCTCGGACAAGTGGCTTTCAAATTCAACTTGTCCTACGGACAAGCTATTTTTTTTTTTTTTTTTTTAATTGGACTGAAATAACGTCTGTTGGCATGCACGGCAACATTGATGATGATCAGTCAGAGCCTTCGCGACTCTCCATATGCTAGCAATTACTGTGGCCCGTGTGAACAGAACATACACACCAGTGCAGGCATGTGCGTGGGGACGCTAAAAATTAATGCGCAATAGGTGATGATAATCCGCTGGTCTAAAGTAAACAATCTAGGTTTAAACAATCACATGGTCAGCAGTTGTATTCAACAGGACTTGACTACCTAATTGATTTCTGTCAAAAAAAAACAGGTATTTTGACCGTTGCGAACATACGACTACGAGATCAAAGGTACCAGCAGAAATGCATTGGGGCGTATTGGCTTTCGCCCGTTCTCGAAGCAAGGTCACAGCACCTCACCGTCAGTCTAATTTGTCCGAACGATGACAAAGGAACATAAAAAATTTTAAAACTTGCATGGCGAATTCTAGAGCAAATTAGTATCAAAGTCCATTTATCAGTGGGTTCTAAAAGTGTTGGAAAGATAATGTAAAGGTGCCGCGAGTTGACTTCCCGGCCAAAAAAAAACATACATCTGCCAGTCACACGCAAGTATCCGCGTGGAGTAGCCTAATCTACGGTGAACGGAGCATCATGCTGACTGATCTGTCACACATTCGGCATTTTTCTCTATCCCCCTACCTTGGCGTATTTGCCTGTGACTCCAAATAATTGTTGCTATAAACACTGAAATCTTGATTTTCGCATGCTGCAATACAAAAAAAAAAAAAAAAGCTTCCCGTTTGTGTGTTCACTGCTGACTTGCGACAGGCATTCACCAAAAAAGGCATTGAGCGGTTTTATAAGAGTCCTATCAACCTTGCAATATTCAAGGTAGGCCCGTCACTGCTTGGCTCTCTGGACGTGTTAGTCAGCTAAGTTTACAGAAAAAAAGTAGGCCTACAATGATTCTGTGATATTTATGAATCTGGAACATTAAAAACAAGCCCCGTTCCCTTCAGCACTATGATACAGAAAACACAGCCGACCGCACAACAGAACCAATGGCGTATATATCAAATAAATCAGAAAAGAAAATAAAACATTCTTCATGAACTGCAGACTTTAGTTGGGTTTTTTTTAATAAAACACATGGGCATAGCAACGTAAAACCCAAATTTTATCACTTGTGCCAAAGATAAAAAGATTCATGGTAGGCCTGTCACTTTTGGTTGTCTTGAGTTTACAGCAACAGGAAGAAAGTAGGCCTATATGATTGGGGGGGGGGGGGGTATTTGTGCATCAGAAACATTATAAAAAGCACACCGTATCTCCATTATAACCATGAGTATGAGACGGAGAACACAGGTCACAGCACAGCTTAAACAATGACGTATAGATCAAACAATTCAGAAAAACATTACAAATATGAAAAAAAATCAACCCAATAATGACAAAAAAGAGATTCGGAGGTGACCAGAAGATCCACGTTCGTCTTCCAACATCAATGTGAAGAAACAAATTTCACATCTGACTTGCTACAGTCAGTCACCCACAAAGGGCAATTGGTGGTTGTAAATCGGTCCTCTCAACCTTGTGATATTTTTCATGAGCTACAAAATTTAGTTTGACTTGCACAGGTCCCTTGTGCATATCTCTATTTTACTGCCCCGTGGTCCCACCCAGGAAATGCAGTACATTTCCCCTCCACAAAGTTAACTGTATAATATTATGCCAACTACAATTATACAGTATACTGGTATTAAGTACTGTCTTTTCTTTTAACTGTTAAACATTACCCCCCCCCTCTTTTTTTTTATCCAACCATGTTAGCTTTGCCTTCAATAAAAGTAGCTGCTAATAGTAAATAAGTTTTATTTTGATAGGATAAGGACTGAGATAGTTCTGAAGCTTTTTGTTATGATTACAAGACATACGGAAGGATATTCACTGTAAAGTTGCACTTGGTCCCCATGAAAGCAACGTCTTCTACCTAGCCGCCATTTGCACAACCGCCAGAAGGTTTTTTTCTCGGGTGCTTTTTGTGCAGATGTGAAACAAGGGCCCCTTTCCATATAAAAAGAAACGACTTCTGATATCAGGACAGTTTTAATATTTTAAGGGGACTTATAGATAACACAATTTATAGATTCGTTTAAAAGTGTTTTACGTATTCCATTTTAACCACCTATTTTTGAGATGTCAAGGTTTTTAGTGCCTCCAGCACACCATTTCTGCAAATGTTTATATTACTACTTTTGTTGTGGGGATGTGGGGTAGGATTATTAAGTGTCCACATTAGTTTGGGTAAAAAAAACAGTCAACAATTTTTGTGTTACTAGCACTGTCAGTCATCACTTAATAATAGCGGTATCGACTGACAGTGGTTCCTGTTCCAAGAAATATTTAACTGTTCCTCACAAAGATTCGTTTAACTTAAGGTATCATGTAAGTTTAAAATGTAACAATTTGACTTCTTATATCATTAAATGATGATGCTGATAATAATAATAATAATGGTGATGATGATGATGATTATAATAATAAGTGAGTAGGCAAATATGCAACAAAAAATGTTGCAACCTGTTCTGTCTCTACTCTTGCACAAGTCTGTACTTGCAATCATGAATTATTTTATGACAGGTGGTGGTGAAAATGTAATTATTTAGTACAAATCATAGGGTGGAGTACAACAAAATGAATAAATTTCTGTCATCTACTGTCTTCAAAGGTATGTCTGGTGACGATGAGTAGCCTTGCCGATGTTTAACATGTTTCGTTCGGATGAGGAGTCAGATTGTATATCACAAAAACATGTTATCATAAGATTAACGGATCAGCCATTCATGACTGGTCAGCTTTGTCACCACAGGAGCGTTCGGGATCACATCAACAAATGGGGCATGTTTGGTAGCGAACATGTCTTTATTGTGATATTGCAGGCTCAGAAATACAGTTATGGATCATGTGTGGATAGCTAAAAGGGATTTTGTAACAAAGGATTTTGTAACAAAGGTACATAACATCTTAGATAATTGTTCTGGACGCAGTCAGCCGATGCCAGAAACTGTTTGAAATAAGGTATCATAACGCTTCTCAGGTGCAATCAATACATTGACCCAGTCCATAAAGATATTGTGCTCTGACGAGCCTAGACCAAAAGCAAAACGAAAATGCCATACGCTAATTCTTTGGCATAAAATGACCCACGGCTGGTGCCCTGATCACCAGAGGGTATTGGACCTCAACCGAACTGTATGGTGATCCGCGAGCAGTTATGTAATATCCAAGCGCAGGCCCAGGAACACGCATGTACATCCTCATTTAAAAAAGTCATAAATTCCAACGATACTGCTCTTTGAAAGGCCTTTCCACCAATAATCAGAAGCTCTCCTGTTAATATATTTAAGGTAAATTTTGAGCGTTGTTTGTGTGCCAGCAGGTCCAAGCAGTTAATACACGGAACTGGACAGTTAAATATTCTGATCACTGGTCTTCCAATTGAGTGTAAAGCATTAAGTACCCATCTGTTCGCTATACAAATGATTACAAATTCCAGCTGTTCATGTGATTATCTCTCTTTAACTGTGTTTCATTATTTAGTTAAGTGTACACTTCATACGACTCCAAGACCAATTCCTTTCCTTCCAACCTATGTGCGAATCATATATTCAATTAATCTGCCAAATTAAAACACTGTGGAATAGTTATAGGAAGATGAAAATGCATCCATTAGGGGACCAAATTGTGAAAAAAAAATTATAGAAATGAATCAGTCATGAGACAACATGGGGTTATTGAGATAGAAAAATTTGTATTCATAAGCTATATGATACAAAATGTACTCCGCTCCAGAACCCAGGCTGGCTAATGAACAGCCAGCCCATCTGGATACTTGTGCCAGCCATGCTAGGTCATGTGACCACATGGATTCAGTTTTTCATCATATGAAACAGAGAAAAAGAATATTGAAATGACAATTTACCAATTTTAAGGTATGTACCATGTACGCATTCCGCAGGGGGTGAATCCAAATGCCTGTGTGCTTACCACACTTGTTTAAGCAGCCATGCTTATATGGCGTGACTCAGTTCATGAGTCATCTTGTTCTTTTTGTGCTTGGAAAGTGTTTCCTTCAACTGTGAAGGACACATAGAGAACAAAAGAATGTGTTGATCTAACTAAATACATGTTGCATGGCTCGTTTACATAGTTGTAAGAAAGATTGGTTTAAACACATTTGTATTTCTGTAAGGATACAATTGGGGAACAGGGCAAAGCCCTATATAAATCCCCCTTGCACATGAAAAAGATTAAAGAAGAGGTGTTACGTATCACAGGTTCAGAGACAATTCACCATAAGGAAAAACGCCACAAGACGAGGAAAGGTAGAGTGGTGGCGCCACACGAGCATAAGTGGAACGACACAAGACGTCACAGATAGAAGGTAGGGAGATGAAGTCCGCCTTCGCTTAACTTTATACACAGATGATACATTTCTGGTTTCAAGATTTTGACCATAGTATGAACAACGTCACAGCTCCCAGTCTGCCTGTTGTTTGGATAAAGTTATGGACTGCGTCAAAAATAATTTCATTTTACTTGGAGGTACATGTTTTGGACCCATATAATAAAGTTGAGACCGTAAATGGTGCAAAGGACATAGTTTGATTCTGAAGTGTATTTCTCTGAGTTGTATAAAAAGGACACTCGCAAAAATAATGAAAAACATCTTCATTTCCGTTTCCACAGGCACACTGAGGGGAGTCTATCAGACCCTTTTCGAACAGATCTGAGTTTAGCTTGCTGCATCCCATACGCAACCGTGAGTGGGAAACAGCAAGCCTTGTGTCACCTCTGTAGTATAGCTTGTTTGCACCTTTTTTCCCTTGGTCTATTTTTTTCTTAAAAGATGTAAGGTCTTCGGAATTACGCACATCAGTAGGCAAGTTATTCCACAATCGTACAACCGATGGAAAGAAAGAAGTGTTAAATCGGTTTGTTCGTGATCGAAAAACAGATATTCGTACCAGATCTGACATTGTACCCTTTTTTTTTTCATTGGTTTGGTTTAAACGTATTTTATTTCCAAAAGAAAAACAATTGGGAAGAAGGGCAAAGCCCTATATTAATCCCTCTTGTGGAGAAAAGACGGAAACACAGGACTGACTTGACAGCACAACTCCAATGAACCACCGTTCATCAAGTCCAAGGGGACTTGATGAGCAGCGTGGTGGGAGAAACAAACGAAAGGATGGACGCCACCAGAACAAACACAGATAGCGGGGCTCATAAAGTTGTCAATATTGCCAGTATATATTATTAATTTGCATTTTCGAATTATCGGTATGAGTGATTAAGTTACAGTTTCACCTTGGAATCGTTTACTTTTTTCAATAAACTCTTGAACAGATAAAAATATAATAATATTGTCCTCGAGACTGCAAGAAGCACTGCCAAACAAAATTGTGTTAATAGAAAATGGAGCCAAACGACCAATGGTTGTATGTAATGCATCTCGAGCGACAATGTAGTTTGGACAGGTGAGAAAGTAGTGCCAGATACTCTCGGTGGTGGCGCCACATGAACAAGCTGCTGAATCTTTTACACCAATCTTAAAAAGATGTTCGTTCAATTGGCTGCGGCCCATACGCAAACGAGAATGTAAAATAGACAGATATCTTTTGCCTACATTTAAAAGTTCGGGAAATATAACAGAAAACTGTCTGGGAGTTGAAATTTTCTTCTTAAATTGGAACAAAGTTGGAAGATTTCTAGTTTCCGATGGGAGAAGGTTCCACAACGTGATAGCAGAAGGGAAAAAGGAGTTTTCGAATAAGACTGTTCTACAATTGAAAGAGGGTAAGTCTGAGCGTCTGCTTTGATCGAGTTGTGCCCTAGTATTACGGTGGAATATTGGAATATTGGGGAGAAAAGAGTACAAATAGCTAGGGGTTAATTTATGAACTATTTTATACATCATGATTTGTTTGGATCTTTCTCTTCGTTTGGACAGGGTCTCCCAGCCAGTTTCTTCGTATAGCTTTTCTATAGGGGTGGTTTTCATTGCTCCTGTCACGATGCGGGCCGCAGTCATTTGAATGTCTTCCAAAAGTTTTGCATCATCCTGCGTGCAGCCATCCCAGACTACGTTTCCATACTCTAAAGTAGGTCGAATGAAGGAGGTATAAATCGTTTCTAGTGTGTCCCGGTCAAGGCGATACTGTAGAGTTTTCAGAATGTTTACTTGTTTACAGGCTTTAGTTGCAACTTGTTTAACATGTTCATTCCATTTTAGATCTGATCTTAACGAAAGACCCAGATGCTTGTGCTCTAAAACATTCTCTAATTGGTGACCTTGGAAAATCAATGGAGGGTGATCAGGGGGATTTCTTTTTAAAGAGACGAGCATGGTGTCTGTTTTAACAGCATTAAAGGATATAAGCCATTCCCTAGACCATTCGTCCAGGGAGGCCAGATCATCGTTCATGACAGTAGCAGCATGAACAGGATCTTCAATAGTAAGATAAAGGGACGTATCATCCGCAAAAAGTTTGACTTCTGAATTTACAACGTTGACTATATCATTAATATAAATAAAAAAGAGTAGAGGACCTAATACAGATCCTTGAGGCACACCAGCACTTATAGTTCCCCAGCTAGAGGATTCACCATTTAAAACGACGCGTTGCTTCCGATTATACAGGTAATCTTCAAACCATGTCAGAAGATTGTCAACGATGCCGTTTTTTTCCAGTTTATGAATAAGACCTTTGTGCCAGACTTTATCAAAGGCCTTGCTTATATCTAGGAAAACAATTCTTACTTCTTTTTGCTGATCAATGGCTAAACATAGCTCATGGTATAGGGAAAGTAACTGGTTGACTGTTGAGTCACCAGGAATAAATCCTGACTGGTTTGCTGAAATGAACATATTGTCCCGAAAAAAATTGAACACATGTTTAAAAATTACTTTTTCCATTACTTTTCCTGTACAACTTAAAAGGGATATAGGACGATAGTTATTACACAGGTTCTCGTCTCCCTTTTTGTGTAAAGGAGTCACGTGAGCTTCTTTCCAAATAGAAGGGAACTGTTTCTGATATAGAGATAAATTGAATAGTTTAGTGAGAGGTCGATAAATAATGGGAGCTGCTTCTTTCAAAAGTCTAGTACTAATTTTTTTCATTGACCAGGTTAGGAATGAGATTGCATATGTATGAAGGAGCTACACCGTGCATGATCTTGTAAAATAAGATCAGCTTGCTTTTTTCACGGCGCCGAGATAATGTTTCAAAGCCTGTTTCTTCATAAATTAAATTATGACTAGACCTAGAAGTGGCCCCCGTAATAACTCTGGCTGCTGCCAATTGGACGTTGTCAAGTTGTTGAGACTCTTGCAGCGTGCAGTTGCCCCATACCACTGACCCATACTCCAAGAGAGGTCTGATAAATGAGAGATAAAGAATTTCCAAGGATTTCCTATTGATACGAAACTGCAGACATTTAAAAATATTCACCATTTTCATTCCCTTGGTTGTTATATTTTTGATATGGTTAGACCAGGACAGATCACTGCGAATTGTTAGGCCTAAATGTATGTGATCAGAAACTTCGGGTAGCTTTTCATTCATAAAAACTAAATCGGGGTAATTTAAAGGAGATGACCATACTGGTAGATTTCGCAGGGTTGAATGAAACAAGCCATTGCCGCGACTAACACTCAATTACCTGCAAGTCAGTAATGAGAGCATTGGTCGCAGCAAAGCCGTCATCCACTTTGATGAACAGAGTTGTGTCATCGGCAAAGAGCCGAATGGATGAATGAACTATATCTACTATATCATTTATATATATCAGGAGCAGAAGTGGTCCTAATACAGAACCTTGGGGGACGCCTGCTTTTACTCGTCCCCAACGCGAAGTCGCACCCTGGACAACAACTCTTTGCTCCCGTCCGTCTGGGCAATCACCGAACCACAGCAGCAGTGTGCCGCTTATTCCCGCTTTTTCTAATTTATGTATAAGTCCCGGGTGATAGACGCGATCAAAAGCTATCGTTATATCACAAAATATGACCCTTACATCTTTCTGAAAATCTACTGCTTCACAAAAATGATGATACAAAAATACAAGTTAATTGACAGCACTGTCACCCGGTATGAATCCGGACTGTGATTCCGATATGGCCATGTTGTCTCGGAAAAAGTTAAATACGTATTTAAATACTACTCTCTCGAAAACTTTGCTTACGGAACTTAATAATCATATTTGTCTATAATTATTACAGTGGTTCGTTGATCCCTTTTTAAAAATTGGGAATACATTAGCCTTCTTCCATTCTCCTGGGAATTTACTGTTAATCAGAGTAATGTTAAAGAGCTTTGCCAGAGAATCTGTAATAGCAGGGGCACCCTCCTTGAGTAAGCGTGCACTTATGCCATCTGGAGCATTGGCTTTTGAAATATCCAAACTTTTCAGAACCCAAAACACGTCGTTGCTACTTATTGAAAGATTTTTTGATGTAACCGGATTATTTGCTTGTCACGTTGGGGGCGTAAAATTTATCATTGACTTTGGTTTGGTCAAGAAAGAAATCGTTTAGAATTTGGGCTTTAGCTTCGTTGTCAGTAAACGTTTTATTTTCATGGAGCAGTGCTGGGATATCAGGCGCCTCATTTTTCTGTAAAAGGAATTTAACTGTACGCCACCAACTTTTCCCTCTTTTGTTTGCTTTGTCAATAGAATCTCCCAGGCGCTCGTAATAGTGTTCTTCAGCGAGTCTCAAATCTTCAATATATTTATTTCTTAGTTGCCTAAAGTATGGCCAGAGTTGCGGTCTGAGTTTGGCACGCTTATGGATACGCTCTACCTTTCGCTTGGTGGTGCGGAGGGCTGGCGTGTACCAGAGCGCGTCACCTGGACGTATGATTACAGTGCGGCAGGGTATGCAGTCCTTAGCTGCTGAAAGGAAGGTATTTGACCATTTGTCACAGGTTATATCAATGTCGTCGGAGTCAAAGCAGGCGTCCCAATTACATGACAATAATTTTTCTCTGAAGGTGTCAAAATCAGCTTTTTCATAGTCCCACACTAATCTCGAGAAAGCAGGAGTTTTCTTACGTCTGAAAAGAAGACTTGCGCTCACAAGGCAATGATCACAGTTCGCTATCGGAGCTGTTATATTTATATTACGAACAAAATTCGGCATGTTACTTATGATTTGGTCCAGGCACGTCGCTGAGTTTTCTGTAATTCTTGTGGGTTCATTAACATGTGCGATAAATAAATTTACAATACAAACATTTGTTAGTGATTTGTAGTGGGGTCCCCTAGAATTGTGATCTTATCTGTGTCTAACGTTTTCGCATTATCAATGTTATCTTGTAACTTGTCCCAAAAATTTACCGGAGAATTTGGAGGTCGGTATACCACCGCTAGAAGAAATTTATTGTTGTGTAATCGAGCTTCGACCCACAGGAGTTCCAAGTCCACATCTTCAAGGTCGCAACGGCGTTTTGCCACAAGCGACCGCGAAGCATAGAGAGCCACTCCCCCTCCTGTACCAGTCGCTCGGTCACGTCGCATTATTGGGTGGAAGCCGTGGATCCCCATGTCGCGGTCGGATTGTGCGTTAGGAAGAAAAGTTTCCGATAAAGCAATTATATCATATGAATTAGCCAAAGAAGTTTTAATACATCGTAGCTTATCTGATGTTAAACTACGAATATTTGCATGGCATATCGTAAGATCGACAAAGTCGCCGTTGGGGCCTGGATTAGGGTGTACGTCACCACATAAAAGTAGTAGTATAGCACTAATACAGAAACTATAATGGGCAGTTCGATCTGCCTGCTTATCTATGACAAATAAATAGATA
The DNA here is from genome assembly GCA_964020975.1 of Hermodice carunculata. Taxonomy (NCBI): domain Eukaryota; kingdom Metazoa; phylum Annelida; class Polychaeta; order Eunicida; family Amphinomidae; genus Hermodice; species Hermodice carunculata. The sequence continues at coordinate 59,730,573 of OZ026627.1, read as the reverse complement.
ACATTTGATAAGTGAATATCAGAATGATACAGGTCGTGGACCGGATGCAGCAAGGTAAAGATGAGTATGAACAAATACTGAGCGAAATAGATCAGTAGCCCACACGGTAGCAGAATATTATTAAATATGCAACAGTCCTTATCAAGAAAATGGTAGCAGAGGGCGTACTGGGCCGTTGAGGGTGATCTCAAGCTGCCTTTGATGAATTGGTAGACATATGTTAAAACGGTTGCTGTAAAAAGCTTATATCCTCGATACTTTCTTACCAAAATACACTTCATCAAATATATTTCAACACAAAGTAGTGTACATTCGGGCCCAAAGCCAAGATGCAACCATTCAGTATTCCGAAACCTTATATGTGCTTCGAGGTCGAAATCAGAATTTGACAAAACTAGTAATAATAGACTGGATGATGATAACGATATAGAAATGTTATATGTAAGTACAGTTATCTTGCAGTAAAGTATAATAGATATGTATTGATAACTGATATATAGAGCTTTCTTTATCATTTGACAGTAAGAAATTGCATTCCCACAGCAATGTAAGCACACCTAAGCATCAAGTAGTGCATACTCGGAAACCATATGTCTAACATGTTCGTTAGATAACATGAAATACCAGAAAATCCATAATTATCCACGATTGTAATAATTACACTGAAGGTTGGGACTTCAGAGTAAACACAAAACACAATCAAAAGTACCATGAAAAGAGAAGGGTAATAAAACAACGAGAACAAATGTGCAAAGATTTTGCAATATGGAGATAGAAGTGTATAAAAGGTTAGTGTAAAAAACGTCAGAACAAGCCCAAACGTGGGTTCGAGCATCGATTAAGCATCAGGGTGGGCTCTGCAAGGCATGTTTTCCATTATCAACATCATGCGACCTCCCTGATGATCAGCAAAGGCGTACACACACTTAAGCATGGTAGATTATTGTTATCTCACTGTTGAGTACCGATATGAAGATGTTTTGGCTGCAGTGGCAGTGCAGTACTGTCCATCTTGATATTATGGTTCGAACGTAAAGAGAGGTACTTTTAATCCTGTCACCAATCGTGCATACATACTTAACGTAAGTCTAGTGTTAAAAAAAAAAGAAAAAAAAAAGAAATTAAAAAAATTGTAATAATAATGATGATGATGATGATGATGATGATGATGATGATGATGATGATGATGATGATGATGATGATGATGATGATGATGATGATGATGATAATAATAATAATAATAATAATAATAAAGAGTACAGGGAGCACATAATGGTACTTTGACGGTGTTATCAGTATGCCAAGGCATAATTGAGTTTGAATGCGATAAGAATTATTACACAAATACCTAGCCTGGGTACTATTGTATGAAACTATCTAACAAATTGTGTCATCGTGGCCGGGTATGCAAACACCGGTGATGTGACATGATCTGTGTCGCAATGAGTTAATAATTTCTAATGAGTGAGTCAATAAGCACTTTAGCAAAAATAAGTACGTAATGCAGATAAAAGTTCATGTCGCTACAGAAACAATACACAAAATAATAATACATGGGTACACTAATGAGAATTCTTTGTTGATGAACATATCCATCCTTTATACAAGTGGCACTAAAGTCATGATGTAACCCATTTCTACAGCCAACGTTATCATATCTGATATAAAGTGCAATGATACTGACAATAAAGAATGAAATCCTGCCCATAAATGTGAGTAAAAAGTAAAAAAAAACAACCAAAAACAAAAAACAAAAAACAAAAAAACAAAAAACAAAAACACACAAAAAACAAACAAAAACAAACAAAAACGAAAAAATTAACAAAAGAAAAAAAAAAACAAAAACAAAAAAAAAAGCCCACGCGATGGATCAAATTAAGATAAAGTATCACAGAGGACTCTAACACGTAATAATCCCCATCAGCGACATGGTACGTACGATGATCAGCAACAGCTCACGTATATGTGAGCGAAACGGAATAACGGTAATAACATTGTTGGATACCAACATGAAGGTTTGACGTAGATTGCAGTGGTAGTTTATAACTGTTCATTGACCATGTGCAGTGATATTTAATAGGAAGTAATTCACCAATCCTGTATACTCACCCGGATTGAACAGCACAGGCCAGCCATTACAAACTGCAATGGAAACCTCGCGCAACCAACATCAATCGCGAACACTATGTGATACAGTGTAACACATTGATAATACAGTGGCATGATATGAATCTTGAAAGGGGTTAGATATCCCTTTAAGATATATATGAACCGTGATTATTATTAATGTATAAGGCTTGCGCGGGGAAAAGATCACGTTATCAAAGGATATTTTGGATTTTGCAAATTCAAGTGGGTATCAGGATCGGCAATCCCTGGGGTAATCCAAGCACATGTAGATTGAACAATCAAATCAACAAGTATGAAGAATCATGGAGCAATTAAATCTAGTTTAATTCCTGCATGGTAGAATAGAACAAAGTATGGAACATGGCCACTTGTTATTTCAAGGACATATATACACACATGGATGCAAGTCTCTATTTGTTCCTGGTCATGGATGAGTACAAATGGGGGGAACACAGTCCGCCGGGAAACGCAGTACACATGTGGTGTCTAATGACCTGTCCAAAGGTGGTAAGAGGCCAATCATGGACGTAGCTACCTCCATGGGCTAACAGTCAGGATATGGATAGTTTAGGTCCATGATTCCAGGTCTCGCTCGCTTTTGATTTCAGCAACTCTGGGCCTGCCAGAGAAGCGGTCGTTATTTTTTACCATGATTTTTCCATCAAATGTCCAGGTGTCCAATATTTGTTTTGACCTTCGGAGTGACCTGGCTTTGCCTGCGATGGATGCCTTTCTTTCTGTGAGGTCCTCGTTGATGTAAATGTCCGATCCTTTCAACTTTGGCTTTGCTTGTAGCACCCTCGACCTGGTTCGGTAACTTACAAAACGGACAATTATGGCCCTTGTTCTGCTATGATTGGATTTGCCAACTCGGTGAGAGCATTGGATTTCTCTTTTTTTCAATGTTCAGCTTTAGTTTGTCCCTACACAAAGACAGGATTATTGTGTCAGTGTTGTCAACTGTTTAGGACTCTGGAATGTCATAAATACGTAGGTTTAACCTACGTCCATACTGTTTGAAGTCATCATGACGCTTCTCCAGCTCTTCTAGTTGCAGCATCTTAGATTCTAAATCGTTTTCCAAACCCTTAATGATTCGATCTGTGTCGCTGACTTTCACTTCCAAGCCCTTGAGATCATTTTGGATCCTAGCTGTCACAGTGGTAGACGATTCGGACTCCGAACGTCTGTGCTCTTTAATTGCAGCTTTAATCTTATCAGGCAACACAGACTTTATGTATATCTCGATGGTTTCAGTCACAACCTTAGTCAGAGATTGAATCATTGAATCACTAAAACATGGACCTTGCATGACTTGAGGTAATACTTCTGAAAGACGCGAACTTAACTGTTCAGAGATGACATTGATATCAAATGTGGCATCTGCACTGTCCTTGTCATATTTAGGGTGATCAGGGGTACTGAGTTCACGTTTACGTTTACCAGGTTGAGCGACAGGGGTTTCACAATCAGAAATGCTCTTGATGCGCCTTCACGCACTACACAAGCATAGGAGCTCTTTCCAGTCTCTGATACATCTGTACGTAAAGTGGAAGAATCACCTGCTGCTAGATGGACAGGACTAACTGAGTTTGCACAGCCCAATGTCTCTTTGTCTTCTTGTATTGACTGCATTGACTCCCCTGTGTATATAACTTCTAACGAAGCTCTGATGGCCTCAGACACGTTATCACTCATCTTTGCCACTTCTCGAGTATGTCTATCTGTGTTTTAGGTACTCATAGGTCAACACACAAGGTTTTTACTCACAATCGGCATTCATCTCCTTAGAAATCCACCTTGTTTTGCAGAACCTTTATCGAGACAGTCTAGTCTGACGCCATGTTGTTTGCCTTAAAGATTTTAGTATAAATATATTTATTTTCTCTGGATTGCCTAATAGTACACAAAGACTAATCTGGAGGCTCTCCAGTACATAAAAGGACGCACAGGAATATATACAATACACACCGGACGAGAACAGAAGACTAAATTCACGGCTTGTACACGAATAATACAATTGATGCCAGATAGTGGAGACTTATAATTAGATCATATACTAAATTAGTAGATGAAACGTCTAGATTCTGATAAGAATGTCTGAACAGCCTCAAAGATGAATACATTATCAGTGTCTGGCAAGTCCTCACTACCTTTCAAGAGAATATTTAGTAAAATGTCACTAGAGCACTGAACTATTAAAGTCGGATTTACACCTGGAGCGAGTAAGTGACACACAGTGTTCAATAGACGGACCCTTTGCACAGTGAACTTGGGGCAGAACAAAAGGTAATGTTTCGCATCTTCAGTGGTATGAGAGCATGCACACGTTGAGGCTGGAAGGATATTGACATGATGTAGATGGGCGTTTAAAACAGAGAAGTTAAGACGTAGCTGCGTGTGGCATATGTTCAGAAAACGACTTCCATGTTTAAAGTATGTGGGCTTTTTGTCAACACTTAAGAGTAATAGATTTAATTTAGATTTAAACTGCGGCAGGGAATTGGTGAGAGGAGTATCAACCGGGAGGTTATTCCATAATTTGATAGCAGACGGGAGAAATGAATCGCCGAAGCGATTGGTGGTGAACCTAATTTGGCGTAATTCAGTACGATTTCTCAAAAGGCGCCCAGTAGTGAATGCAACGTCACGAGGAACGAGATCATGTAGGTATTGTGGAGTTAACCTATTGTACATTTTAAAGAAAAGAATAAGTTTAAAGTATATCCTCCGATTTGCCAGAGTTTGCCATTCAAGCTCTTCGAGAAGTAAGACACGTGGAGTGTATCTAGTTGCGCCAAGGCAGATCCTGGCTGCCTCATACTGAACAGCTTCTATAGATTGTGACAGGTTTTCAGTGCAATTGTCAAACAGGACACACCCATATTCGAGGACAGGACGAATCATTGTACTGTACAGCCGTATGAGTGTTTGGCGGGAGAGTTTATATTTGAGTCTGCGTAAAAGAGCAAGCCGTTGGCTGGCTTTATTAACAATACGTGTTATATGCTGGTGCCATGACAAGTTACTTGAGAGTGTAACTCCAAGGTGAGTATGTAGAGTGGCCTCAGGTATCGGTGTGTTTCCAAGAAGTAGGGGAAGATGATCTGGCTTATGTCGTTTAGCTGAGAAGGTCATTGAGATGGATTTTATGGCATTAAATGTCATACGCCAGAGCTTGCCCCAACGATGAATTTGTGTAAGATTATAATTAAGGTTTTCAGCTGTGGCCATTGGTTCGTGGACAATTTCAAGAATACTGGTATCATCTGCGAATAAACGGATGTCACAGGTGATGTTGACAGTGATGTCGTTAATGTAAACGAGGAAAAGTAGGGGACCAAGGATCGAACCTTGGGGCACTCCAGCCTCTATAGGGAGCCAAGGTGAGGTCTGTCATCCAATAGTAACACGTTGAAGTCGGTTTGAGAGATAGCTTTCTATAAATAGTAACACAGGATCTTCAAACCCCAATTGTTTCAGTTTAAAAAGTAGACCAGCGTGCCAGACTCTGTCAAAGGCCTTGGAGATGTCCAGAAAAACCATACGGGCCTCATGGCCCAACTCAAGGCCACTGTAAATAGTATGAAGTATGCTAACAAGTTGATTTATGGTGGAATCGTTTTTCTTAAAGCCAGAGTTTTTAGCAGAAAGTAAATTGTTAGAGGTTAGATACTCATAGAAAACGTTATAAACTAGACGCTCAAGTACTTTAGAGACATTACAGAGGAGTGAAATAGGCCTATAATTTTCCTTTGACTGTTTGTTACTTTTCTTAAAAACGGGGCACACGTTGGACCTCTTCCAGGGATCTGGAAAATATGAGTTGGATAAGCAGAGATTGAACAGATCAGTGAGAGAACGTGAGATTGAGGGGGCACAGTATTTAAGAAGGGTGTTGCCTATACCGTCAGGACCACAAGCAGAACTGGTTTTCAGAGATTTTAAAATCTTTTCCACATCATTTATTTGCACTTGAAATATAGACAGGCGGGCCTCAGTTCGGAAGGCAAGGTCGGGCAAGGGCAAAGGATTGTCATCATGCGGAGTCTTACACTGATCAGCAAAATACTTGTTGAAGGTCACTGACTTCTCAATATCAGAAGAAATATTCCTTCCACCGTCAATAAGAGTTGGTATGTTTTGATAAAGTTTGTGACCGAGAATAGATTTGCTAAGGTTCCACCACCTTTTAGAGTTTATCTCTCTTGAGTCTAGTTCAGATCGGAGTTTGGTAAAGTAAAGACGAATGGAGTTTTTAATAGCGTTGACTGTAAAGTTACGTTTCCGTTTGTATAACTGAAAGAGGCGTTCAATATTTTGAGTAGTGAGGAGTGTGTGAGGCCGAGGCTTTTGTGTCTGGCATTTATATCTGTTCCACGCGCGATTGCGCTGCCTTATTAGCCTCTTGATAATACAGTTGATCCAGGGCTTGTCCCTGGGTCGAATAGTGACCACGCGGAACGGAATAAACTGTTTACACGTGTCAATAAATAGGTCTGACCAGTATGACACAGTGTCACTTATGGAGTCAAAAACTGTGAAACCAGTTTCCCAAGGAGCATCAGGGAGTACATTGTTCAAGTTGACAAAATCAGCCCTCTTGAAGTTCCAGACAGAGCGTTTAAAGGGGCGATCCTTGTAATGATTCACAGAAAAAGAGCAAAAGACGACAGAATGATCAGAAGAGGATATAGGAGGAAGTGTGCCGGAGTTAAGGATATAACCAGGGGAGTCAGTTATCATGAGGTCTAGTAGGTTTGCAGAGTACTCCGACACACGAGTAGGTTCGGATATGAGCTGATGCAGGTTGTTTTGAGCCAATAGATCAAAGAGGCGCTGTCCGAGTTCACTGTCGGTGTGGGGAGAATCCCAGCTTACACATCGATCGTTAAAATCACCTGTTATTAGGAGTATTTTAGGGTTAAGTTCGATAGCAGTCGAAATGGAGTGAGATAAATTGTCCAGAAAAAGGTCTCTCTCTGCGGCAGATTGGCCTGGTGGACGATAATAAACACCTAGAATCAGTTTACCAGAAGGGACAGTAATTTCAGCCCAGATACATTCACTACTGGGAGTTTCCAGCTCCGCACATCGTCTGACAGGTAGATTGTCTTTTACATACAGGGCAACCCCTCCCCCTAAACCAGTTTCACGATCCTTACGTAGCGGGGTTTGAAAGCCTTCAATTGCCAATAAAGCATCAGGGTAGGAAGTATCGAGCCATGTTTCAGATAAAGAAATGACTTCCAATTTTTCAGACTCCGCCAAAATACTTATTTCTTCGAGTTTACCATCAGATTTTAAGCTACGTACGTTTGCATGGCACACAGAAAACTTATTAAGAACAATATTATGAACTGGACCAGGATTTGGATGAATACTCGTGGAGAGCACCCTAAGTATAAGAACCGTCACATGTCTCAGATTGCATAGACATTCGGTAAGTAATATTGCGGCAAATACTATGAGGAAGGTAAAAGAGAGGATGAAACTATGATCGTGATATGAAAATATAGACACGTTGGCAGACATGGACAGGAACATAAACCCATCTTTGTTGTGAAATAACCCTACCACAGTCTATATTGATTTAAACAAATGCCCATTAGGGGGTATCATACTGGTTAATGTCCGTCGCTGAACACTGTGAGACACAACAGAAAATAAATGCATTCATGTTTACAAAAAACCCAATAAGTATATGACAATGTATGCTGGAGAATATAGTCTTCAAAACAACAAATAAATGAATAAATAAAGTACAAAATACAAGGTATGAAAGAACAGATATAATACACATAACCATCACTGGATACTGTGTGACAGGAACATGTACAATACCAGCTGCAACATGTCGAAACGCTTTGTTACTGATGGAACTGCTTGCTTGATACATGTACAATTCACAGATAATGAATCTAGCACAAATACGAAATACAAAGTATAAAAGAACAGATACAATACACATAAAGAAAAATATGAGCACGGTAGCGACAACAACCGTTTGAATGTTGATAGAATGAGAGCTATTTCTGGACATGAAACAAACTAACAAAACTTTGTAACAATGGAAGAATAAACATGACATTTCAGCAATTCTTGTGTAATAAGGTCAATATTAACATATCCGTATTCCTTAATTGAACAGAAAGAATCTAAATAAATAAAAAATAAGTCAATAAAAATGAAAAAATTAATAAAAATAACATTGTTAAGGATAATGGCAGAGCTATATCCAGGAATGAGTAAATTGGACTTAAATTGGTCCTAATCATTCACGTAAACAATCACGGCATGAGTGTTGAAAAGGCGGTAAATTAAAAAAAAAAAATCGCTCGGTAAATATGCAGCTCATACCCAGTCAACTAAATCCACATGGTGGATACGAGGTACAAAGAGAATGAAACAGTCATTTGTACAGTGTTCGAATACTTCACGGTGACCATCAACGTGACACGGAACTGACGCCCAGGGCTTATGAAAAACATAGTGAGTACCGATGATCGCAAGATTAGTTAGATGACTGGTTACAATTATAGATAGCAAACGATATGAGCCAGCGTGTCTCAGCATATAACCAGATACGTCTGAGACAGTAAATCTAGACTGGAGTACCAAGTAGGTGTTCTGCTCACATCGAATCATCTATAGCAGTGTGACATCATGAATACAGTTTTGAGTGAATATTGACATAAAAATTCGTATCCTGTCCTGGCAGTAAGCACCATCTGTCAAAACACACATTCACAACCATAATAGTTATATCGTTTGGCACATATGATCAATGTCACGATAGTAAGTTATTAGAAGAAAAAAAAATGGCTGAAAAGAAGTTATATAACTAAGCGTGTGGGTCGATAAGTCATTGACTCAGATTTGGATACCAAATGAAGCATACGTCAGGTACCGAGCCATATCTAGATGGGGCTGCAACATGTTTACAAGCTAAATTGAAGAAAGAAAAAATAAAAATAAAAAGAAGCATCATGCTTGCAGCACGTAACAGGTTCTCCAAGTAAGCACCACTTGTTGATTACACAACATTAAACTTAATAGTCATGCATGGGCGATATTTCATGATTGGACACATCATTGGCTAACTGAATATAAAAGGATGAGAAACGTTTGTGTGTCTCAGCAAAAGAATCGACAAAGGACAATTTATACATGAATGCCAGGTAGTATACAGTTCATGGTCATCTCTGGAGGTCTTCTCATAGTGATTTCCAGACAGGATGAGAAGCATGAATGCACCACAAGCCAAGTCCTCGCAACAGGGAGGTGTATAACACCAAGTACACGTGTCAAAATGCATCAACACAAAACCAAAACACGCAGAATACATGCAAGAGGCGATCACATGATTAGTCATGTGATTGCTTTGTTATGAAAATGATCAAAATAGTGGGTAATAATACAGATATGACACAGGGTTGTCACACATAGTTTAGAATCCAAATGTAGAATACGGTGATCTAATGTCACAAGAAAAGACCTCATACAGAAGTCAGGCCAAAACTGGAATAAACGTGGAGGGCTGGTCATCAACCATACAATCAATCAGTGCCTATTGTTGTCTGTATTTGTCAAAGTCTTCAGAAGAGTGTATTTGTACAACACGGCCATTAGCTTGATCGCCAGAGTTTGGACCCCATGCATTCAGTTCTCTTACATACAATCGGCCATCACGAGACCAGCATGAATGAATACTTTTGTTCCGCTTTGGCTGTCTTGCTTGGAACAAAAGCTGAGACCGCTTTTTTGTCAGGTCTTCTGAAATGAAAACATCAGCAGACTTACGCCTGGCACCAAACACAAGTCGTCTTTGTCTGTAAGTGGCAAATTTCACGATGATCGCCCTTGGCTTACCCTGTCGCACTTTCCCAACACGATGGGATCTGTCAATGTCCGCGATCCTCAAATCCACCCCAATCTTTTTGGCCTGCGCAACAACAATTTGATCAGTGTCCTCATGTGGATTTTCCGGCTGATTGGACCAAATGCGTAGGCTATTTCGCCTGCTGTATTGTTCAGCATCGTCTTGAGCTTCCTGGAGGTCTCTTATGTGAGATTCAAGAAATCCAACTTTGGTTTTTAAACTGTCCACATTTAACTTTAAACTCTCTACTTCAGTTTTGTGCGAAGTTTTTAGGGTCACAAGCTCAGTTTCCAGGTCTTGAACACGCTTATTTAAGGCTGCAATTGATTTTTCGTTGATCATGTTGTAGGCTTCAATAACACGGGGATCCTTTAAAATAAAAAGAAAGTCACTAACCATGCTAGATCTTGCGTCAGTGGAAGTAGTGGCATCATCGGACTTGCCAATGTGTTGTTGCTTTGACTCAGGAGTTATCCCTGTTGGTGATTCCCAGGGTCTTTTCATTCCCTTACCCTGATCAGGAGTACTGACACCATCAGCAGAAGGTTGTTTTTCCCCAACACTGATTTGACTCTCGTTCTCCATTGTTAACTCAGATAAATGGCGGGAGCTTTGGAAGTACACTCAGAGAATCCAATATGTCAAAAATATCCAGAAAAGCTCAGCCACGCAATCCAGATAATTAGCCCAAAGGAGTCTCTATACCATCATAGGCAATATGCAGATGAATCGAGATGAATAACTGCACAGATCTCACAAAAAACAAAGAATTTTGCGGAGACCACGCAGAGGGAAATCTGCAGGTGATGACGTCACACAAGTCCCCCAAGATTTTATACCTGATCAACAATTACCTGAAACAGAATTGTTAACTCAAATTAAATTTATTTTGCATCCTGGCAAGTTCATATTCCCCCTCCATATCACGTGTTTGTGTCATTTGTAAATATATATATATATATATATATATATATATATATATACATATATATATATATACATATATATATATACATGTGTGTGTATGTATGTATGTGTGTGTGTGTGTGTGTGTGTGAGAGAGAGAGAGAGAGAGAGAGTTTTCTGTATTTATCCGAGCAGACTGACTCGCAATGGTCATAAGCAATTTATTTTCAATGTGTCTTTGAGTAGAAATAAAATAAAAATATCTATATTATTGTAACCTTGAATCTGGTTTTAGAATGTAATCATGTAGCAAAATTTTGCCGCATTTAAAACGAAGAGACATCTATTATTAACTTTTAGAATTTTGCAATGTGACTCGAATTATGTATGTCTGGAAGCTAAAGATTAGTTCCTATCTAGTTTCCCTATGTGACAATTAGAGAAGCGAAAAGCTCAAACACCCTGCTTCAGCAGCAACTACCCTCATATCTGTAGAACGTTACTTTTCAGTGCCAGAAAAATTGGACATAAATCTACCAGACCAAACAGATCAATGGATCAAGAAATGGCACACATGGTGTTACACGCCACTTTGATAAAGAGCATCAAATATGTCCTCTAAAGACCAATGTTATTTCACTTATACATTCATATATAATTACAAGCAAGTGTTCTGAGCAAAGCCGATACCGACCAACATTCCAGGATATTTGATTTTCAGGTGTACTATTTACTCGATTTGAGTGACTTCCGTTCTTACTCACAGCAATTGTATCCAGCAAGGATCTGATTTGAAGAACAATTAATTCAGTCAATCGGATCGGAAGAAAACACAATGTAATCACAATTGAAGTGTGCACAAGCGACCCGGTTGCACGTTTGTACGTCATACACCGTGTATAACCATCCGGGCCGTTTGCGTATTTTTGTTCTTATACAAGTAATTGTGAAAAATCAATGAGCTGGAAGACATCGCTTTACTAAAATGCATTGACACGGTTTACTGACTGGAAATACAGAGTGTGCAGTAAATATGTATATATTTATGTGTGTGTGTGTGTGTGTGTGTGTGTGTCTGAGTGTTTGTGCATGCATACTTAATCAGCATAATTCAATTTTAAATATTAAAATGTTTGACGTTCTCATCTTTCAGTTTGAATTCAATTTGCATAAGAAATGATGTTATCAAGATATCAGAAATATCTTTTTGTACGTGCATAGATGTTTGACCCTAATTTGGAGGCCAAATCCAGTATCTAGTCATGCAGCGTTCTAGAGTTTACATTTCTACTTTATTTACACACCGGAAACTTGTTTGACTGAGCTAATGTGATACGAGTCTATTGTTTGTCACGGCAGAGCAGGCGCAGGCCTTCGAAAAGACGGAAGCAGAACTGAACCTTATAAAATTCAGAAGTAGCTAATACCAAGACATAACGCGTTATGAAATTTTATTTACATCAGCTCATACTGTAAGCGGGTAGTGGTAGAGAGAGTAAGTACGCGTTTCACTCATAATACTTTAATGATGGAGCCTAAACCTGTCATCATTTTGGTATGGGGTTTCGTGGAAATGATACTGTTTGTGGGAACAATTTTTGGATGGCCGTCCCTGGTGTATGTGCTTAAGTTTGACGGCATATACAATTTGACGTGTGCCGCCCGGCAGCAGATTCCATTGCATCCCGTGTCAAACGACTCAAGAACTACTGCTGCTTCAAGTTTGCAAGGTCGGAGGAGTCCGTCTAATCATATTAGCAGCTTCACCTCTCCAGCCACTCTCAGACGCTATGCGGAAATTTACCCCATGAGTGAAAATGAAACAACGTGGGACGTGCAAGATAATTATACTCGATGGCCGACATTGCGAGAACTGGAGTCAGAGACAAATTCACATCACAAATGCTATGCTCAGGACAACTATATGAACTTAGCTTTCACTATCTCAATTTCATTATATCACATAGGTGCTCTTCCGGCCGGGTGGATTTTAGACCACTTTGGCTTACGAATGTCCAGAGTAATAGGGAGGTAAGTTTTTCGCCTGACTTTAATCATTCAATATATAGAAAAAGGAGCAGCCTTTTTTTCTCAATGAAATGCATCATGGGAGATACAACATAAGTATCTTAATCTAACAGCAGTCGACAAAACCTCTGGTCTGTAATTTGGATTTTCTTGCGTATCTCTCTTTGAGCATTTTCCATTGTGTGGCGTACCAAAGTCTTTCTTGTCCCATTGTTTGGAAACACGCCAGAGAAAAAGTGACGCGTAACATGGCTAGTTATGAAATTCTGGTGATAAACGTGCCAGATTCCGTTGAGTAAAAGGGATCCGCCTGGCAGTCATCAGCTAAAACCCCAGCTGCAAAGGATATACCTAAATTGACTGAAAGCCACACTGCGTGTGTGTGTAGCCAGGTTCTCGTAAAAAAAGCAATGAAGTGACCATAACTGAATAGCTTAATATATATATATATATATATATATATATATATATATATATATATATATATATATATATATATATATATGCGCGTGTAACATTTTCCTACATCTTTACTGTAGTCCACATTTGGTATTAAAAACAATACGTGTATGGGTATCATTTTATCATATTTTTTTTTTACTTTTGCTTCGATTAGCTGTATACCGCTTGGCGCGTTTGGACACAACGTGCCGATTATAATTTTCATGTTGTGATAATCCTTTTGTCCTTGGCAATTTTATTGGGTTGAGAATTATTTTGCCTGTCACTAGTGGCAAATAAAATAGGATCTTTATTAAAAACACGGACTGGTTTGGACTTGTAAAATCCGCTCTGAGATTAAAATATACAGTCAAAAGTTCTGGAAATGAAGCCTCTTGCCTTCTATAGGCCTAAGTCACTTTGAAATTAATTAGCCATACAAAAATTTACTCAGCCAAAATGAAGTCATAATGCAGTGAATGACCGCAAGGGTCCTTCGGAAGACGTTAAAATGTTACCGGGGTTTATTCAAGCACAGTGCTTTCAAAGGGTGTTCAACAGAATTATCCCACTTATACCTGATGTACATAAGAGGAAATTGTTTTTTGCAGCTGCTTGTTTGTCGGTGGATCTTTGTTTCTTGCTTTCTGTAATTCCAGTAAGTAATCAGTGGAAATGACTCTTTTTCCAAACGAATGATAAACATATCTGTACGTCAATACGAGTATCAATACTCTTGGCCAGAGCAATAATGTTGTGACAGTAATGGTAAATAAAAATGTGAAAAAAGAGTGAGCGAATGAGTGAACAGACGAATGGACAAATTGATTCATCGACTGACTGATATAGCAGTTGTACCATGGTTGCTGCTTCAGCATAACAATATTTATATATGCCGCAGGTCCCTTGTTGATGCGTGGTTAAAACCAAATGAATAACATCATGATACAGATAATTTAATATGTGATGATGAAGGTTATATATATATATATATATATATATATATATATATATATATATATATATATATATATATATATATATATATATATATATATATATATATATATATACATATATATAAGTTATGATAACACAATTCATATAAAAACAAGTTTGCTTGCAAGAATGCAACAAAAGCCGGCCTCTTTTGAAAATTATATGAACATTTTGAGAAAATTGGAGACCTTCGACTGCTCTACATATTATTATATCGATGTGACTTAACATTCTCCTGAAAATACGTCGGTGAAATTGCAGAAGGACTTTGCCTGTAAAGCAAACCTTGCTCTTTCAGATCTATCGATACTCATATTTCCGGGATCGGTGATAACTGCCATTGCCAACAGTAACTTCAATATAGACAACTTACAGGTAACTTAATGATGATCAGGATACAGTACAAAACAAATGGAGCCTGACGCCCATTCCAAATAGGTTTCAATGACTTTAAATGGGGAAAGGATCCATTATGCTGCATCAGCTAAACATAGTGAGCTTACTTGCATGTGAGAGCATGCATCAGATTAAAAGCCCTTGTTGTAAGGCAAAAGGCGCGGGACAGCTCATAACAGTACGCAGGCATACCAGCCTCTGAGATTGTCAAAATGCAGCAGTTGAGCATGGGATCCCCAAGATGTCATAATTCCATTCACTGTTTGTATTTGCGTGATGACCCTCTTGTTTGCCGTTCCACCTCTCGCAATGTACCGTCAAATATCGTTGTGCGATCCTGACAGCCAGAATACGAGATATGCATATTAATTTCCCGCCACAACTGCATACCCGATTGCCTTGTCTCGCTTGGCGGGATATGGCAAGATACGGGTTGGTACCCGCTGGGACAAGCGGGATATTATTAATATTGTGGTATAAAGAATAGTTATTAAAGGCAGATGGAAACTTTTTCTTTGTACATAGCTCTGGAAGTACTAGATGAATACCAGTTTCGCATTTTGAACTTAAAAAAAAGCTAATATCGTGAGAAATGAACATATGATCCTGTCTGTGACAGTGATGTGACCAGCATGTCCCCCGTGACCACCTGGCGTCAAACCCGTGCTTTGTGGCGGGAAATTAATATGCACACGGTGCATTGGCAACTAAATTTCGAAAGGTCGGTCTTGAATGAACAAGGAATATCAAGAAACTGACACTTGGTTCACCTAGGTGAGAATATGTTGGGCGGCTGTTTTGATGGGGACAGATTAAGTATATTTTAGTGTAAACTGTCTAAATGTTTGCAACACCTTATATTAGGTGTTCTCATTTCATTTTCAGGGTTGTCCCCAGGAAAAAAGTTAAAGCTTAACAATTTTGTGGGATGCCGGAGGCCGAGTCGCGCCCTATTGGGCGCAGCGAGGCGCTGCACAAAATAGGGCGGCTTCTGGCGGCCTAGACGGCCGCCAGAAACCCTAAGGGTTACGCAATCTGTGAAGTGCATTCTGAGCATCTGAGGACACTAAATTCTCATTTGTTTCATTGGGTGGAGATGTGTAATTTATGGGAATTTTGCAATATATTAATATTTTCCATACCTTGCATAGTATACCCAGGCTTGAAGCACTGAAGCCACGCTCTTAGACACAAGGCCTCTCCTAGTACATTCTATCCCTTTACTAGAGGCTTTTGCTGTATTTTCAAATTCGAATTACTACAGAAAAAAACTGTCAATTTTGTTCTTTTTCTTACAAAGTCATTAAAGCAGTTACACTGATGATTTTCCTTGAACACACAGTAGCAAGAGTTAAACCTAACATTTTTTTTTCTTTTTTCTAATACTGTTCATAATTGGTAATTGTTGTGATTTCACAGTTGATTTTCACTTACTACCAATTACATGTTTTGTTGTTCAACTTTGTTGAAACTTGTTACTTTACTTTACCAAGCAGCAAATTAAGCTTAGGAATTGCCTTCAATTTTGTCAAAAAATTGAAAGCATAGTGTAGAATTCAACTTAGAAGGTAGCCTCGAATTAGGCAACAATGAACCATGTGACACTGGTGATACCCCCAGCCTTGAGTGTATAATGCAGATTATGCTGGAGTTGTTTGTCTGGCCTCAACTGACACGATCATCTGGGGGACTTCAGCCAAAGGCAAACAGGAGATTATCAACTGACTGATCCAGGGCTTGACATTAATGATTTTTAGTGCTTAACCTAGGACAAGTTGGGGAAGAAAATTACTTGTCCCCCAGATAAAGTTACTTGTCCAAGGGCAAGTAGGCAAAAATTACTTGTCACCCTGATAAAGTAACTTGTCTGGCCAGAATTTGAAGAATATTTTATTTGTGCCTCTTTGTAATAGTGTGAAAGCTATGTACATACATGCACCTATCCCTTTTTTTTAAACATTTCCACATTTACTGTAAAGGTAATCAAATAAATTCACACAAATTGTCTGACATGCTACATGAGGTGAGTTTGTGGCTAGTATGGTGAATATGTGATATTGGACAATTATATTTAAACATTTTAAACATTACTTCATGTGTAAAATGGCATCGCTAAAAATTGACATTGTCACAAAATATGCACGCACTTTATTATATAGGCCTATTTTTGTGAAAAAATGAATGTTGATCTTTATTTACTTTTTTTTGTATTTATTTACTTCATCCCAGTGAGATTCTTACTCTTAGAAGCCCATGCACATGCTTGAAGTTTTTATCTGAAAACCCACCAAGATATTTTCCTTTTATATATTTGTCTTATTTATTTATTATCCAGAAGTGCCAGTTTACACAAAGCTTAATTATCTGGGTCGTATTTTATTTTAGTATTTGAATAGTTCACTGTTTAATGAACGATTTTTTTTTTATTTATCAGGTAAGGTGATATTGTCCATTCTCTGTACAAAACATCAGTCTACACGTTTGTAGCCCCCCAAAATGGCTCTGGGAAAATATTGTACATCTAAGACTACACATTAAAACCTTTGAATACAATACCGGTACTTCTTGCACTTTTCAATATTCATCACTTAGTTTCATATTTATTCATAAACAAATATCATTTCCAACCAGTTTTAAAAGTTGCATAATTTTAAAACAGTTACCAAAGAAAATAAAGAAAAAATCCATTGAAAATATTACTACGTTACATATAGTGCCATCTAGTGGCAGACTATTGTACTTCAGCGCCATGTGGAAGGAAGCCAGGAACAGATAATAACTGATGAGCTAAGGAGCACAATAATTGGATTTTAAACCTGAAAGTGGTCGTCCATCCACCATCGAGTTCGTTGAATGACTTGGAGTTTGGTTTGTTTACGAAATGTGTAATAGTTGCCTGCGTGGTAGTCTTTGCTTTTGTTGCCATGTTTCACATCAATAAACTTCCTAAAGTAAGACATAATGGCCAGCAGACAGCAAGCAGACGCCTAAAGCTGAAGACGATTAGGCCCACAAAAAGACGCGGCAACCATTGCTCTCGACAGCGTGCAAACCACAGCCTCACGTAGTGAGCGACAATAGCAAAAATGTTCTAAACTGTACACAGAGTTTTGATTGCCGACTGAGTACATGTAACATATTTTGAACGTAAATACATGCAAATTTTTCTGCCGTTTTAATGAATTATCTTATGATGCACAGTACAACGTCAAAATCTCGGGCACTAATGAAAGATTTACGGTACCAATTGAAGATTAACGGGAGGTCGAGATACCTTAACGGGCAAAATCATAGATTGTCGACTAAAATCAAAGCTTTATGGGATCGTGAAGCAATAAAGCTTCAGGGAAACCCTGATTTAGAAGAGCTAGTGTGGAGAAAAAATGTTGCTCGCTTCCTCTATAGTATTGAATTTACATGATTTATAAAGCATCAATTTGCCATCTTTATGCCTGGCTAATAATGTGTGAAGTGGTACTTGTCGATTGAGTCTATACAATCCTAAGACGACACATAAATATATTGCTTAAAATCGCATTCACGGAATATTAGAAACGATTTAGTTACTTGTTTTGCAGACTTCAAAGCCTTTTATGTGGCCTTATGAAGAATTACCCTCCTCAACACATCAAAACAACTGCTTTTTTTATGAAGGGAAGAATCTTATCGGATTTCTTTTAACTGAATTTTGTAGATCGGAAATCTGTTCGGCAAACGACGAGCCACTGTCGTAGCTATCTGCTCTGGAGGCGTAGAACTGGGTGTCTTGGTTTACCTAGTTATAAAGGTAGTAAACCAAATTGCGATCAACAAATTTAACTTAAGGTATCAAATAAGTACTTTATATATGCGCGTGTGTGTGTGTGTACTCAATTTGGTCACGCACACATTGATCAAACAACAACAGAGATTCAAGCCAACACGAAAAGATAATCTGGTGCGAGATTGATTGAGGCGCGTACCCAGTTTATAGAGTGACCTGGAGGTCGTGCCCTTTGATAGGACAGAAAAGTCTCTGTGGTCACGCAAACTGATCGCCCCTGATATAATCCCAGCAATTTTAGGTACTTTGGGACTTCTTAAAATCTATATTAAACACCCATAATATATATATATATATATATATATATATATATATATATATATATATATATATATGTTCATATATATAATGGCCTTCATATGCGGATCCTTTTTGGTCAAATGAAGCTGAGCTTGAGTTTGAGTAAATGTCATTAGAACAATTGCTGGAATCATATATTTCCAGTAAGGTGGAAAGACTAGAAAAAAAGCTGGCAGGCTGCAAGATGGCAACGATTAACATGCAACTGCAAGGAACCTTATTTTAAAACAAAACTCACAGCTTTGGCAATTGTAATAGACGATCTGCAGATAATTTTTTTCTGGCCCTGTTCGATAAAATCTGTTACCCCACCCAGCCTGTACTTCATCATACTACAAGACACTGCCGTATATTTACGCTCTCATGTTGTACCCATAGCTACCACACAGTACTATACCTCATATATTACACATCATACATGTTGGTTTTATGCCGTGACATGTTGTAGTCTTTACAATACCAGATCGGCGCGGTCTTTTGATGCATTAAACAAAAGCAAAAAACAAAAAAGAAAAAAAAAAACAACAACAACAAATCAAAACAAAACAAAACAAAAACAAACAAACAAACACCCCCACAAAAAACAAAAACAAACAAAAACACCCCCCTAAAGAAACAAAGAAACAAACAAACAAAACAAAAACAAAGAAAAACAACAAAAAACAACTCCCAGTGTAATACAAGCGTTTGTCGAATTATTTGGAAGTCTGGTTCCTATAATTCCTTACCTATTTTTGTATTTCTTTCAACACCTGACCGAACAATGTTCAATGCTGTTATGCTAAATTATATTCTGTCTATCACCTGATTACCACTTCAGACTGTTCACGCTGCTGGATTTTCGCGGATGTATTCTTTCCTGACACTGGCTGGCCTCAATGGTGTTTCCTTCTTGTTTACTGTCTTTGTACTTCCAAAGGACACAATAAGACATGACGCAAATGCTCACCGTGTAGAGCACCTGACCAGGCGAGGTACATATGTGCAGCCAGGGACGTGCTATATATATATATATAAATATATATATATATATATATATATATATATATATATATATACATATATATATATATATATATATATATATATATATATATATATATATATATATATATATATATATATATATATATATATATATATATATAGCACGTCCTTGGTGCAGCGCAGGACAAGACGAGTCCCACACGCCTCACTGCTTTTGACCTGGCTAAAATGGCTTGCATGCAGTGTCTCCGCTTAAACCCCTTGGCCGCTTTACTTGTAACCATCTATCTTTGCTTTCTACTTCTGTTACCTTCAGCCTTTGTTTCGCTTACAGCCCTGTACATGGGGTATCTCAGCTTATAACCTTCTACATGGGGCTTTGATGGTATTTAATTTTTTTACCGTTTGCTGTGTGGCGCGCTCAATATCCTGGCAAAAATATCAAGGAGGACGTCAGCACGTCTTGTCTTGCATTCTACTCAACAAGACAAAATGGTCAAAGTAATACCGGACCAAAAATTTTTGTCAGTGCACATTAAGCTAAATGTGCCTAACGAGTACCAAAAGGTACATATTCTCACGATAGGTCGTACCCGAATCACGTATTTATTATGCCATTAACTGGAACGCTGAGTAAAAAGACTAAACTATCTATTTTACATCTTGTATACCAGTGGACGATTTGATGGGACATAGGTACTCCTGCTGTGTGTGTGTGTGTGTGTGTGTGTGTGTGTGTGTGTGTGTGTGTGTGTGTGTGTGAGAGAGAGAGAGAGAGAGAGAGAGAGAGAGAGAGAGAGAGAGAGAGAGAGAGAGGTACGAAATTCGTATACCAAGGTAGGCCCAGTTTAAAAAAAAAATACAACGGTAGCCTCGTTTGTATTTCTAAATCGACGACGAATGTTTGTAATAGCGAACATGAACTTCTTTGTTGATGAGGAACATTTGGCATTAAAAAGAAAGACATTGATGCCTCACAAATCTGTAAAACCAAACGAAGCATCAGCCAAAGTATTCAAGGCTGGACAACATTCTGACTTCCTGAGCTTCCTTGAAAAGTGTGATACGCTTCTGTTGAAATGCTGGTTTGCAGCGCACAGTAAAATGGATCGTTCTACTCAGAATCCAGTCAGGAATATATTCCATATGGACTTAATACCCCTTAATATGAAAAAAAGATCGTCAAGGCATGCGCGGCCGTGGTTCATAAGATTTGGCCGCCTCTGCAGGCTGCACAGCACAAAGCCCAAATGGTGAGTGGTTCACAGCATAGACAACTTACTTCGGTGGCCAAATCTCGTGTACCACGGCATACTGCAACATGATAAATGTCTGCAATGTGCTTGAGCTCTTTAAGCTTGTTTGATGGTATCTTGAGGGTTATAAGTGTTACAAAAGCCTAATGTTTGCCGTATGATGCTGTTGCGACCGTTGCTTGTGTACTGTTGCTTTCGGTAGTTTCAAGGTGGTGGTAAAATTGCCGCACAAGAACGGTTTTGCAAGCGTCCCTGATATAAATATATATTTTGGAGAATGTTTTCTTCGGGTGTGACACAAGTTAAACGATAATGATGATGTTTTAAAATCAACAAGTTATTTGCTGACAATCACAAAGTTCAGGTAGATATTGAGTCGAAAAGTTATCTTTTAGGCCGGAATGTGGTCAGAGTTACTTCGGGGTTTCAATATCTAATTGCGCACTTCCAGAAGGTGTTCGTAAAACACAATGTGGAACATTTTTTATTTTCTATTCAAGGGTACAAAATGAAAAACAATGTTGAGAAAGATCATACATTGTGGAAATTATACCTGCCACCTACTTGGAAAAGTCAATTGTTTCCTAAAGTCAAACTTGATTGAAATTATAAAGGTTGTACTAAATCGTTAGTTTGGTGTCAATAGATATATAAATTCTCAACGCATATTGTTTCCTGCCTATCGCCGATAAAGCAAAGTATTAATAGAGGGGGATAAGACTTGATATGCGAAAAACGTAGTTAAGTTTTGCTTTCATGATTCCTGTACAATGAGTGAAATCCGTATTGCAGAGTGCATTTACAAGTCTCGCACAATGCGACCAGTTTTGTTGCAGCGTAACAGATACAAAACTCTCAAACTGGTTGAAAGGTTTAAATTTAATTCGGAAAAATATGCATATCAGCAAAACATACACTTGTTCTCATATTCTTCATGTTCTTTACCCTTGCTTTTGGAAACATAGATTTGTAGCTGCGATCCTAATATATTGAAATTTTATAGAAAAAAGCTTGAGTTTTTTGTTGTTGTTTTTGTTTAATGAAGTACATTATCGTAATTTTCATCAACAGCCAAGAAATTGCCACCCGGAGCAGATGTGACAGACGGTCCACCCCTCCCGTGCCAAGATGAGCTGGATGCTGCAGAAAACCGAAGTCTCCTAACCTGTGCCCGTTCGTGGGACTTCTTGCTAAATATGTTCTGGTTTAGTTGTTGTTGCCTCATACTCTACACCTTTCTTGGTCTTCTCAACCCATCCCTGATGATACTGAGTGGTGGAAACGTGGACACAGGTGACAACAGCTTCGGTTTGCACAGTGGAATCAAACAGTATTTCTTAGCATGTAGAGTAAAACTATTGCACACCTTCCTCCAACACATCTAATTATTGGTCTTTGTGGTTTTGTCAAACTTCATTATCAGTAAGTAGATTAATGTCATGAATGACTGTAAATAAAGGCTTTACTTCTCGCCCTGGTAGCACTGCAGGTGCATCCACGGATCAAAATATTCATTGAGGATGAATTTAATGGGAATCTGATGTCTACATTTATGGGTGCGCCTGAAATTATTATTATTTTTTTAATTTAAACGTATTTATTTAAACTGGATAACCTACTAGTACATAAGATACTAAATTACAGGCTCTCCTGACAGAGAGACACACAATAATATATACAATACACACAGGACAATACAATGAATAATAAACAGTTCATATGTACTAAAATAAAAAAGGTTTATGCAAAATTTACATTCAATCAGAACACAAAACGCCTGGTATCAGTTATAAATTTATGGACGACGTCGAAGAGATCACTATTACGGCTGGCAGAGAGATCCTTATTTCCATGCTTGAGAGAACACAAAAGTATGTCACTGGCTAGATGCACAATCAAGCTAGGGTTTACTCCAGGAGCCATGATACAACAAGCGGTTCTTAATTGAGATCATCTGGGTATAACATAGAGAGGACATCCTAGAAAGAAATGAAGTGTGCTCTCGTGGGAATATGAACATTTGCATGCTGGAGAAGGAATAATATTGAATCTATGAAGGTGTGAATTTAATTGAGATAAACCCAAACGTAACCGTGTGTGGATGATGTTAGGAAATCTCTTGCAATGTGCGTAATGAGCCGGTACAGGATCTACAGACAAAAACGTACTTTTTAAACCTGCTTTAAATTGAGAGAGTGTAGCAGACTGCCTTATGTCGTCCGGAATGTCATACCATAGTTTAATAGAGGAAGGTACGAAGTAATTTCCAAAACGAGCAGTGTGGTGCTTGAATTGTCTAAGGCTGCGGCGATTTCTTAACTGGATAGTAATGCGCCTGAAATTAATCCTGGGTGATCAGTAAAGTCTATTATACTGTGTTCCAAAGCAATACGGTTACAATCTTATTTATTGTGCCACAAGTTTCTCAACGACAAAAGCCAGAAACATGCATATATTGTTCACCCCATCATATAATGAGTGTCCAGGTTCTGTACATCTCACGAGAACATGAAACCTGTTTTCTGAGTGGCGGAAGGTCTTTGAAAACCAAATCAACATAATACAGAATGCGATTGTCTAGTAACATTTTATTCCTGTAGTTAAAAACAATGTACACTTTCAACTTTCTATTGTGTAGTTTTACTTGGTCCGTGTCATATATATAAGCTTCAATACAGTCAAGTGACACATATCATTGTGTTCTGACGCAATTTCTCAGGTTGTTTAATTCGCTGTTTGTTGAGACTTTGTTTACTTGGGTAGACTATATACATAAAAGACTTAGCCCATGCACATATGGAAAGAAATTCCATGATGTCCCCTGATCATTGAAACAAAGTGTGGGATCATGTAAGTCTGTCCCGGAAAGGTACAAAAACAGCCAGCGAAAGAGGAGAGGAAACAGAGTCTGTATGTATGACTGACTGAAGATCCCGAAAGTGTGTTGTGACGAGTACCTGTAGACTATGATCACTGCTCATTTTTGAACGAAAAAAAAAAACAAAAACAAACTAAGGGCTCCCTTTAATATTGTAACTGGTTTAAACATATGTTTATTATAAATTGCAATTGGGGAGTATGCAAAGCATACACTAAAACCACTCTCGCGAGATGTTGGGTAACTCTGTAGCCAGTTACTTAGCAAGAGTCTTTGTGATTCTTTGTTGAGTTCATACATAGATTCTAAGAGCACCTGAAAGGTAAAGTGCCCATTGTAGCAGGCAGCACAATGAGCGGTGTGATTTATGAATGTTTTTATTTTACGTATTTATACGTACTCGCTGACATGAGCTATACATACAGTTCATGTTTCACCTAGGTAAAACCGAGACAAAATCAATCAATCAATCAATCAATCAATCAATCAATCAATCAATCAATCTATCTATCTATCTATCTATCTATCTATCTATCTATCTATCTATCTGTCTGTCTATCTATCTGTCTGTCTGTCTGTCTGTCTATCTGCCCACCTACCTACCTACCTAACTACCTACCTACCTACCTACCTACCTACCTACCTATCAGTTTGTCCGTCTGTTGGGCGGTCAGTCTGTCTGACTGGCGGTCTGTCTGTCTGGCTGCCTGCCTGCCTGCCTGCCTGCCTGTCTGCCTGCATGTCTAAAATTTGTTTCAACGACTCAAATTTATGGGTTCTTTTGTTCACTAGCTAGGTCTGCAGCAACCGAAAAGAAAAAATAATGAAACAAGGATACTTTATTTATTTGTTTTTTTAACTATTTTTTTCTAGTTGCGTGGTACACAGATATACAGTCTTACTGCATGCTGGCGGGAATACTGGTCTCCCCCATTGTTGGGTACATGGTGGACCACAAATGTGTTGTTACTGCAGGTATTTTTACTGTCAACATTCTATTCCAGTCAACACAATACTGGCTAAAGATATCAACAAGTTAAAGGGTAATTTCTCTTAGGCAGTACATTTTCATGAAATACATATTATGCATACGGCTACACAGAAAACAAACAATACCAAATAATACAACATATGATGTACCTATCTGGTTATATCTCATGCTTTCTATCAATTAAGCGCCTGTGTTCAAAGTTGAATACCTATTTGTGGCTTGGTGAAATCTGAAATCAATTTGTTCGTTAATTCTTATTTTCAGAATAGACTGCAATGTTTTAATTGTAATTGCCTTTTCTTCATTTAGGGTGATAATTTGTTACCTAATGATTTTGAAATCAAATGCTTCAGCACTTTTCATGTACAGATAATATCAGTCGGCACTTGCTTTATGTTATGCTGTGTTATGTTATCAATGAACGACCATGGTGAACCCAAATGTGATTTATACTTTATGTTCTCACTAGCTACGCCCAGACAGAATCGGTACATGGCGGTGCCAATGTTGCTGCCGTTACTGCTCACTTCCGCCGCTGCTGTCCTCACCACCATAGTGTTAGCAGTACCTGTCCTGAAGGTCCAGTACCTCACTTTCGTCTTCGCCAGCTGTTTCCGGGCCTTTCTGTTCTCCACACACAACAATTTTATAATGACACTGTAGGTATACATGTATATAACTTGGAGCATGGCAGCGCATGTATGTACAAAACATACTCACATAGTTCTCTCTACAGTATACAGCTTGGAGGGCGCACACAGTTAACTTCGAACTATGTGCACTTTCTATGGTCACTTCCTGAATATATATATATATATATATATATATATATATATATATATATATATATATATATATAGATCCAACTTGACGGCATTCTTTATAGAATGGTTTTGTAACAGTGGTCGAGGCATGCATGCTTCACTCTTAGAAATTTGATACGCTTGTATCTGTGTATTTGACCGTTGCTATTTCTAATTTACAGGTTCCCACACCAACATTATGGCAAATTGATGGGTATTTCTTATGGAGCCGCGGGATTTGTGTGTCTTTGCCAGTATCCTCTGTACAGATGGGCTGCCGGTCCTCCTTGGACCCCGTTGTCGGTACGAAACCATTATACCCTAAATGTTTGAAGCATGTCACCTGATGCAGTTGGCCTATACGTGGCCTTTCAGTTAAAAGCAGTATACCTACGTATCTATTGGTTCAATACCTCTTCAGAACAGCCTATAAAGCCAAGCGTGAATTTCTTAATTCTCTTTCTCCATGAATGATATATAACTTGTACTTTAGATGTATGAATTTTAATATCCATTAGCACCACAAATGTTGCATTAGTACAAGATCGACAATATCGGGAGGTAAACTCACTCTTTTGCTACCGACAGATACCATCTATTTCAATCTTGGTGCAGTGCATGCCACATTCACGGTTCGTTCTCTTGCAGGTATATGTGGTGCTCATCACATTGGCTTTCACGTCTTTTATTCTCCCTGTCTTCATATGGCGGAGACTCCAGTCTTCACCAGAAATCAGAGATGAATTTGCGGAATTGTAACCGCAAGACTACGTATTTAACAAATCAGCGACAACATATGCTTTCCTAAGAAGAAAAAAGAATATAAAGATCATGATTAGGAATATGTTAATTTGATTAAGTTTGCTTAGGTGCCTCAGGTCACAGGCATTGATGACTGTACAGTTGTCAGCATATCGTGAACTTGAAACGTAGGTGACGTTTATTTCATTATATGGGAAGGTGAATGCTCTTTTTTCGGGTACAGGATATGTGTCAGGGGACTTGGCTCTTCACTGCCTTGACGACGTACATCTGAGTTGTCCGCACGACCAATTACCGCTGATTAGGAAAAATAAAGGTATTACCGTTTGATCGGGTAGTACATCTTTCTTTCTCGCGCTCTCTATCACTTTTCTTGTCTCCTCTTTTTGAGGTAATAGAAAGTGTTACACCTTTGCTCCTGATGTATCAGTGATTAATTTCACGCTGAGCAGGCCTTCTTAATTTTTTCAGACACGACGTGGCGGTAATTGTGCCCATAATATGTGCACATATACTTAAACTCAAGTCAATCTCTGTGTTTTCGTCTTGTATATATGTTCCGGAAGTCCTGTTGCCTTTGCAAAAATTCATTCTTCTCTCGTCGACCAATTTTAGCATATAATCTGAGAGCTCTTTGAAATTTCCCATTGTGCCCCATGACCCAGTTTATACATGCCTGATAGTAACATCTAAGATTTGACATTGTTGTACCACCTGGGAATAAATTTGCTGTTTTCCAGATTTTAAAAATTCTCCACAAAATGTAGATGTCTGTCGAAATTTAAAGACTCCATTCTTATTTCCTACACCGTGGAAATTAATTCGTTTCCAAGAGACTGCACATTATGTCAAAATTAAGGAACGTGTCTATCCTAATAAAAGAAGATTATTCACAAGGTACCAAATAAAAAAAGACTACTTTTACTCCGAGCAATAAAGCGGAGTTTTCTTATTTTCAAAAGGTACCTTACGTTGAATTCGCCCCCCTCCCCTTAGGAATATTATGCAGTGAAAATACAGCAGGTTAATTTCTCTATTTACCCTTCAGGAGGTTACATGTAAGACCGTCCATAAACTGACCGTACCTAGCAGATGCTATATTTGTTGTGCAGGCAAATAAAGTTTTCACATGTGCAGTTATATTTACACTTTCCAGGCTTGTGAAGTTTTGTTGGTTACCAAACGTCAAAATGTTCTGTAGGTTTAAGGTTGGCCCTACAAGGCCAGTGTCATGATCCGATACTGGTAATTTATCCGATATTGGAAAATTTTCAGTACCTGATTTGTTCCATATCTTTTACGTAGTATAATAAATTATTCATAGAGCCCCCTCCCCCTCCCAATATGGGATACAAACAAAGCTGAACTCAACTTGGACATCAGACCGGTTCTGTTTCAACATTGCTATTTTTGCCACTGTGGTGACCAGTAAGGGCTTTTTTCTCACATTATAATACTTTCAGCTGTCATAGTGAACCCCGACTTTGTCATCGAAGATAAGACTGGGCCTACAGGGGTAGGTGTTGGGGGTCTGATTGTAGTGATATGGGATTCTCGTACATAATGCAAAATTCTGAGCAACTGTTGCAGCCCACAATTTTTTTTAAAACCTCAAAATAAATTTCTAGCAAGATATATTACCCTATACAGCCTTAAATTTCTGATATCATAATTATATGAAATTAGACAGGCCTTCCAAGGCCAACAATATTCATATTTGTGGCGATCTCTCAATTTTTACCTGATTACCGAATTCATCAAAATTCGCACGACCATTTTCATCATTTGGTGGGCCACCCGTCTCCCCACAGATGGGTATAAGACAGTATCTAGAGGGCCAATTGTGTGGTCAGATACTGCCTGCCCGGTATTCTCTCAAATAATGCTCAATTTTGAACATTTTTCCTACACCATATGTTTCACGCAATCTCAAACTTGCCTAGAAATATTTAGCTTATAGTGCAAACGAATCCTGAATGAAGGATATTAAAAGGCGCTGGATGACCGGTGTTATGGCTCAATATTCCGGATTTGTAGTTTTTCTCCCTCCTCATGGCAAAATCTGGACAGCTACCAAAAGATCCTTATTCTAACTCAAAAGGCAAGAGGACCGTGGAATGTTTGTGTTGTGGTCTAATTTCAGCAATATGGAATTTTTTGTACTTAATACGTTGTCATCTTGTCCGAAAATCCTACGTCTGCAAAGCCCTTAGTGATAGTCTCCAATAATGCAGATGTAGTATGGCTGGATTCTGGTGAAATATGCAAGATTTGCATTGCCGCACAGGTCATGGTGGCTTGGCCCACCAAGTTGTGATAAAGAAAAGCTCCACTTTCTCCTCTTATTTTATCCAAAACGTGGGAACGAGAGGAGACGGCCGGTAGGCATAGGCCCATATGTCCTCCAAGCTTATAGAGAGGGTGTCCAGCACCGAATCTTGATCACCCTGCAGAGGAGACACAAATGTCGGTAACTTGGCTATCTCTCGTGGCAAACAGGTCTATGTGAGGGGTAGCCTAAAGGTCACATAAAAGCTTGACAATCTGCGGGTTTAGAGATTATTCCGTGATGACCACTTGGTGTTGATGCGAAACCACACCGGCCCTTGTGCTGAGAACTCCTGCCGTGTCTCCTCAGCGGACCGGTGTTTCTCCCAGTGATATATGTTGGCCATGTAGAAGTGAATCGATATCTATGTTGATCATGTCAAGTGCCGACAGATTGGGAGACAAACAACTGGAAAAGGTACATGTAGTTCGTGATCTGTTGGAGGCAGGTCCTACAGGCGGTCGGTCTGGAAATCATCCTCTGGTTAGCTTGCTGGTATTCTTTCCAATCCTTGAAGGGATCCTCAGAGTCCGCCATTTTGAGATAATATTAATATAATAATAAACTCAATGTACATTAAACATAGGCAAAGAAATATTTAATTTATTTTTCATCATTTGCATTTGCGTTGTACCATTAGCCTTGCAGTGTGTCAAAAAAAAGAGAGAATTCTGCAGCCTCATAACAATAGATTTCTTATTACTTCGATTCTTTTTAGTGTAAACTACAGTGAGATTCAATGTTAATATTTCGCAATTATAATTGTACTTTGCATCAAAACTTAGACATTGAGGTGATAAAATATTTTTGTCCAAGCTTTATTTTTAATAGAGACTATTGATGTCCAAGACAATTAACGAAGATTAAAATTAACGCCAAGACACCCTCAGAGCTTCATTTCAGCGGGCAACCAATTAGAGATGCATAAAATAATCGTTCTGTTGTCTTACTTGATTTTAAAACTATACTTAGTACGTTCCGATATATATATATATATATATATATATATATATATATATATATATATATATATATATATATATATATATATATATATATATATATAAGTCAACAGTTTTCTTCGGCGCGTTTTGAGCGCAATGCGCGCACCGGGAAAAGCCAGTGACCTGGACTATAAACATATTTTCTTGAAGAATAAACATGTCAGTGTGTGCAGGTTTAAGAAGGGAGGAATGAAACTCGGAGCCATTTGAGAGTGTTTTTTTCCTTTTTCTCGTATTTCTTCTGTAGTTGCAACCTTGAAATTTTGCCAACTTGTAGAAATAAAATTCATCTTGTAAAAACCGTTAGAATGTAAAAATGCAGAGGTTTTTAGTGTGCAACCTGTCCTTACACCTGACAAGCTGGAAGCAAGATAACAGGGTTCACATATCTTCAAAATTTGTTACTAGACACGGAATATATTAAAACTATAATGAGTACAGTTTTGAATATTTTGAATCTTTGACTCATAACAAAGTAATGATAATAATAATGATGATGATAATGATAATGAGAAGAAGAAGAAGAAGAAGAAGAAGAAGAAGAAGAAGAAGAAGAAGAAGAAGAAGAAGAAGAAGAAGAAGAAGAAGAAGAAGAAGAAGAAGAAGAAGAAGAAGAAATAAAACCATCATGCCCACCTAACAACAACAACCAAAAGGAGAAGCCAGATATAATACTCCCAGTTAGTGACTGGTGTGTGTGTTTAGTTATGTTGAGGATTTCGAACTCGAGAAAGTCAAAAGGAAAGATATTGGTCTTCAGTAATGATGAAGGCAGGTGCCTAATGGGAATGGCCCAAACTTGAAACGGATCTAACTAAGAATTTGGGAGAAAAGGTCAAGAAAAATGAAAAAGCACAAAAGTCTTTAAAAAGTGAAAAATATTTACAGTGCCATCTCTGAGCAAATTAGGATCTAGAGATCCCTAGAGGTTTTCCTATGAAATTGCAAAGCCATTGCCTGAACATTTTAATTTTAATTTAATATATATTACCGAGAGATGAACAGGAAAGTTAAGAATCTTAAAATCATGGGACCATGACCATTTGAACAAACTTGGTAGAAACCCACCAAGTTCCAAGTGAATGTGATTTGACAGTTTGGGGAAAAGGTAAAATTGTAAATATCCATTGCAATCCCTAGTGACTTACATGGTGGCCAAAAGAATGTATGCATTAAGTGACAGGCACCCAAACTGACAAAAAAAGTATAAAATCAGGAATCCAGAATATCACTACCTAGTAAACAAGTTCACATAATTCTCTCCTATGTTACATTTCCATTTTCAGTTTCAGAACAATCAGAGGGACGGGTTTGGAAAAATTGAATATATATATAAATTACACAAAAAAAACATAAAAATATAGAAACAAAATCAACATCACCTGTTGAACTAATTAAAGTCAGAGAGTCCCCAGAAGTATCCCTAAGCAATTTTGAAGCAGGTGGCTAGTTGCTTAGGAAGAAGATGCTTTTAGATTTTGCCCAAAAATAAAACAAAAAGAAAAGCTCAAACAATCACTGGAGGAGGATGGTTTGAATGATCTTAGTAAAGATGCACCCAAGGTACAAACCAACCCAAGCTTCAAATAAACCTAATTAATGTTTTTGGAGAATTAAAAAATATGAACGCCCATTACAATTCTATTAATTAATATGACTGCATGTATTAACCAACAAGTACCCAAATTGAAAAAAAAATCACTGCAAATCAGGGATCCAGAGTATGCCCACCTAGTAAGCAACTTCCTTTATCTCGCAATCTATATTTTTTAGTCGATAGAACCATTTGAGAATCAATTTTTTGAGAGAAGTCGAAAATTACGAAACCAAACATGAATTAATAAAAAGTAAAAAAAAGCCACCTGTTATAAAAAAACAAAAACAAAAAACAAACAAACAAGGCCTTGGGGAGCCCAGAAGTCTGCAAATGCAAATTCAAAGCAATAGATTTGGTAGTTTCAGATAATAAAAGAAGAAAAATTCATAATTTTATAAAATTCATAAACCACTGGAGCAGGACCACTTGAACAATTTTCTAGAGAGCTACATATGATACATCCCCACAAAGTTCAGAGTCAATCTGCCTGACTATTTTGAAGAAGTTGAAAATGTGAATTGTTGACAGGCGGATGGACCAACTGACGACAATGGACGAAGGATTAAAAGATAAGGTCATCTGTCTGACAAGTCAGCTAATATATCCAAGTACAAATGGCGAATAGGTTCGGACTGATTCCTCATCGGTAGTAAATTGTCTTAAATACATGTATTAAGTTTTGTGTAAAAACAGACATGAATTGCCAGAATAACATTATTAGCATTTTTATCTCCACACAAACTTGAGTTCAGAGAATTTGCAACCAGGTACGCATATTATTTTGTTTGCCCTAATCATAGTTGCAAAACGATTGGCAGGACATTCTAGCTTGTATAGTGCTTGTAAATAAAATGTTACATTGATGACCTTTCAATGTTGTGCTTCATCGGATCTTCAATTAAATGTGTCAAATTGATATTTTTTCACATAATCGCATTGGTAAAAGACCTTTATCGCGCACCCGACGCCACAGTTTCGTTGAAACTCATGGAGATTTGCTGTGGAAATTCTAAAGTTCAGAATTTTTCCTTTTACACTGCACACGAATCGACACAATTGAACTACTGATTGGCAGTTATATTGTGTATTAATATAAGGAAGTTGCAGAGAACTTGGCACATAGAGTGCTCAAGTTTTGACTGGATTTTGCACATGTAATAGACGGATGGTCCCAGATTTGAAAATTATTATACATTGACCTTCTGCGTGTCAGCTTCCTTGTATGACCACGTGCAACGCCGGGCAGTAACATCATTTAGGCAAATTACGGTTCGTTCTGGACCAAGGATTCGAGCTGCATGCAGCAAGTTTGTCCCTTCAAAAAGGGCAACTGTAACGACTCCCTCTTACATAGTCTTTAATGTAGGCCTGGTTTTGCATTGAATATGTAATGCATCATTCAGGGGTAATGAAGTCTGCTGGCCAGCAAAAGGCGCTTGGGCCTCCTACTTGTAGCTGCATCCCTAGAACACACCAAAAAATATCACCAGAGCCGCCACGCGATCCCAACGTGTACGGCGGATGCTTTGTGTACACGTCGTGTAATTTGGCGCATCATGTGACAACCACGCATGCCAGAGTATTCCCAGCGGGCTGGTTCTTATACTGGCATACGCCTTGAGACACATGTGGCAAGACACGACCAGATTACTGCAGAGGACAAGGGATCTTTTTCCATTTATTGCTCATTCCGCGGCAAATTTGTCCTGTCAGCACCTTAGCGACCACATTGTGACATTGGTGAGGAAATCACATCAAAGTGTAATGTTTTATAATTTTTGAAGGGTTTCTACAACTAGTTTCCATATTTACTGCTAGGCCTATATGCTTATATTTTTACATTTGTACTGGTACTATGTATTCATACGTTCAGAGACGAAATAGTTAAACTTTGTGGGAGGGTCAGCTGATCACAGAGAAATCACAATATCTTTTTATCTATGAATTGGTACTATTGTTTCCCCCATGACTTCTATGGATTCGCACACTCAGAGGCGAAATAGTTAGATTTGTGGGACGGTCAGCTGATCACAGAGAGATCACAATATCTATGTAGCTATGAATTGGTACTACTGCTTCCCGCATTACTCATAGAAGCCTGTCACTATCATACTTTGGTAAGCCTTTACTAGTGAAAGAGAATTTGTCATATCTAATGGTTTATATTACGGAGGTAGGTGGTCAAGATACTCTGTACGTATAGGCCCTATATGGATGAACAAGCCACATACAAAGATACTCTTTATGTATAGGCCATTTGTTTATACACACACATACACACATACACATACACATATATAATATGTATATTTATATATATATATATATATATACATATATATATATAAATATACATATTATATGTGTGTATGTGTATGTGTGTATGTGTGTGTATAAACAAATGGCCTATACATAAAGAGTATCTTTGTATGTGGCTTGTTCATGTGCATTGCAATTGGGATAAAATGAAGAATGGTGAGTATATTAATTAATTAATTAGTCCATTAGGCAAACTCCATATCAGAAATTTATATGTCCAGGCCATATTTTGTGAACTATATATGCTGACCTTTTTTAATTTTAAGGGTTAGTAGATTTGAGGTAGGAGTTGTGCATAGAATTAAATTTTTGTGCTAAATACTTTCTTGTATTACTCAATCAATTAACAAAGATAAGTTTGCTTTTTCTTTTTATCCCTGCCTTCATGGACGAGGTTGTGTGTCAAGTTGGTGTCCATGATAAGGTATCGAATATGAATACCCGTGGGCAAAATGGATGCTGGATGTAAAGATGGCTTCGGTTATTGCAGAATTTCTCAGAATAGGTTGATATGGCTCTTAGTCTGATCGTTGTAAAATAGGGGAATTAGTGGTTTTATGGCTCCGATATAATTAATTTGTATTTGCTCTTTCTACAGATATAGGAAATTTTGTGTGACATGAGTGTGTCTAGAAAGGTGACCTGATTTCAGTACATGGACCTTGCACACAAGAACTTGTGATGTTCATGGAAGTATTGAATGATCGCCAGTAATCTTTATTCTTTGCACTGTTAATATACGTGTAATATTATACAAACGCACGTTTTGATATTTCATTTTTGCTGTTGGTACATTTTGTTGAGGCCATAAACATAAAGTTGGGAAAATAATCTGTTGTATGGAATCACGAATGCGGGCGGTAATATAGCACAGCAGTGGACATTCATAGTATTAACATCGGGTTCAGTAACTCCTAACTTTGACCTAAGGCTGAACAAAAATTACGACAATTTCACAAATAACTTTCCCAATTGAATACAGCAACAACAAAGGTAAGTTTTGCAGGTAGGATTTCTTACTTCATTTGCTCATGATATGAGTGGTTGACTGAGGAGGGTTTTATATATATATATATATATATATATATATATATATATATATATATATATATTTTTTTTTTTTTTTTTTTTTTTTTTTTTTTTTTTGATTTGATGTGACAGGTAGGCATGCTCTAGCATATGACATTTCAGCTGGACACGTTCTTTGAAGACAATTATTTTGAAGGGTGTCAATTGTCACGGTTTTTGCAATTTGGACCCGACATTGAGGCTTTAAATAACATTCACGTTTCCTATCAATCCAATATTGTCAACATTTTGACGTTGTGTTCTTGATTTCATGTTTTGAAGTATAAGCGAAATTTGCGCACATAATAACAGCAAAATTAAATGAATTTACAGGACACATAAAGTTTGGTATGAGTACATTCGAGATGAGAAAGGCGGAAAAGGTTTGGTAAGGAAATATACATATAATGCAGTGAAATTCAATGGGTATCTGTTTCTTATGAAACCATCAGACACAATTCATTTTAATTCCACACTCTTTGTATATTGCAATATTGAATAAGATTAAAATGAATAAGCGAAGTCCAGTTTGGCCGTCCGAGTTTATATGTTGCATCTTCTGATAGTAAGAACAACCAAAAACACTTTTGTGTCTCAATGTTGCTGGTTCCTGGATATCAACCGATTAGGTAGGATCCAGCTCTTTGTCAAACCTCAGAAGTTTGAAGTACATTAAAAGTACAATCACTTTATGCCTAACATGCACATGCATGGTTACACTTACTACTATGTAAAATTCAATCACAACCATGACATAAATCTGTTAGATCCCTGCATACATATGTCAGGTATTTTCCAACTGCCTTCCTAAGGAAATCTTCATGGCGAATCGTTCAAAAATCTTGGGAATCCGCAGTACCAAAGTTATCACACTATTTGCAAGCTATATTGACAAAAGTTTCCTTTCTGAGCAGTGTTTTGAACGTATTATCAGGAAGTGGATTACATGTGTTACGGAAGTGAACCTCTGACATTTACAACATGGCAGTCTAGTTGAATATATAAGTCATAATTATGGACACGTAAAAAGTCCAGAAGAGTTAAAGTGTGGCTACTTTCTAGGATTACAGATATTTACACCACCCATGATTATGTGGATTTACACCAATGAAGCATATCCAAAATTACAGCGATTTGTTTCACGTATGGTAAGAGCTTTGAGGACTGTTTGGAGCATATGACTTAATTATTGGATGATTTTTGTCTTTTTGTGACATATGAATCTCCAGTCAAAATTCGACAGCAAAATTCCAATTTGCTAGCTTTAATTACTTGACAAACAAAGATAATTTCTTTAAAAAGACCAGATTACAAAACCTTAGCTTCCGTTTTTATCGAAATGTTCTGCAAACATACAAACAAACATTTTTATATTATGATTAAGGTACCACCAACTTGATCTTAGAAACAGGGACATAGTGTCAACGTTCAATTAAAAAAAAATTGCGGGACATACATGATGATTGCTTTTATCGCCTTACTGGTAAAGAAAATTGCAGATTTAATCGAAGTGCACTTTGCCTGCAATAAAAAAAAGTAACAAAACCATGTAGTGCGTTTCCTTCTGTCACATCTGGTGTATTTTCTATTATAAAGATATAGCGGATTCACAAGTGCGATGTCGTTTTTCTCATTGGAAAAAAAATTACACATGAAAAAAGATAGGAAGTTATCTAGCCAACACCCTCAGGTTATGTCCAATCTTAACATTTTTATTTAATGCTTTCCAAAGGTGAAAATATTTCAACATAGAGGTCAACACGGAAATATGTGCATATATATATATATATATATATATATATATATATATATATATATATATATATATATATATATATATATATATATATATATATATATATATATATATATATATATATATATATATATATATATATGAACATATCATAAGTTTAAAGAGTAATCAAACTGTACATACTGAGAAACTCGTTACTTGTTCCTTAGGAAAGCGCATGGATTAACAAGACAAAGAAGGAAAGTGTAAATTTATGTGATATTCTAATGTCCAAGCTAGTCGGGATCCTCACGTGTTAAAACCTTTGCATTCTAAACGTTCAGAAGCACCCCAAAAATATAAATATACCTCTTGGTAATGGATAATCTTCATGCTCTATACTGGTAATACCAATACGAAACGAATTTGTTGAACATAACAACAAAGAATAAATTCCACTTTCTGGAAGTCCCGATAACAGGAAATAACAAATCTTATTTTCCTGAAGCCTGAGTACTAACAAAGAAAAAGAGCAAATTTCAATTCCTTAAAGCCCCCTCCCCTCCCCTCCCCCCCCCCCCCAAAAGCAACAAATATCAAATTCTATTTCCTTGAAAATCGAACGGGATTGCGAAGAACTTTCTTAGAGTGCTACTGTCGTCAAGGGTGCTGGCACCGTCCCATTGCACCAATATCAAGGAATTGATTCACGTAGTTGTTAACCCTTTGAACTACCATATACTACTATATGTAAATTATAAGCTATTCATCACTCGGTATGATTAGAAATTAATAATAATTATAACAATGATGATGATGATGATAATAATAATAACAACAACAACAACAACAGCACATGTGTATGTATGATAGAACTAATATGGATATCACTATTGACAACCTTTTTGTATTTTTATTTTAATATGGAAAGGTATAAGGACGGGGTATTCAATCCACCTATTGAGACACTCTCAAGCATTTTAAATAGGATGGACCAGTCGATTAACGTTTCTTTTTCTTTCATTAAAAGTGAATGTATGTTTCATTAGTGGCACAATTACATTTCTTCTTTCAGACAGACACATTTCTTTTCATTATCGCATAAAAACAAAACTGACCTGTTAGTACTATAAACATATATCGCGAAAACGCATCCATAGCTCAAACTTAGTGTAACTTGAACCGGTAATCACAAAAAAATGTGTAGATACGTTAACCGCCCCCCATTCCCTCCCCCCCCCAAAAAAAAAAAAACAAAACTGGAAAAAACAAAACAAAACAAAACAAAAGTGTATTAAATAAAACTCATGATACAATGCAAGGACATGCGTCTCAGTTTCTTATACCCTGCCTATGACATCCGGGGTGACACGATGAAGTTAAAGGCAGATTGTTAGATTTGTCTTTCCATCTGCATAGGTAGAGAGTTTCGTTTCTAAAAGATCAGCTGCATTAAAAGATCAGCTGACACATTGTACTGTGGTACCAGACTCTAAGAGAATCTGAAAAAAAATATTGTGGCACATACTAATAATATCTGCGTTTATATTTTAAATTTTCCAAAATTATAAGTTAAATTTGCTGTTGGTGTTGTCAGGTTTTGCGATGCCACTGCAGATGCCGATCCAGGGCTATAATGTGCACCAGAGATGCAAAGTTGTTTTGTGCACCGTTCAGTGTGATCGACGTATTCATTCGGGTCAATACTATACTGATAATATTAACGGAAAGTGAAACAGACATTCAATCAGCGTTCACCTTTGCACATGAAGGGAAATTAAAATTTCAATTTTGACTACATTTTGGTCAACTAGCCGCAGTCAAAGCTCATTTTGAATGTTTGAATGTCCGTTTTCGAGCATAGCATACACACGTTATCCTCAGTACGTCAAATATCCAGTGCAACCGATTTATGAAATGATCACGAAGGCAAATTCCATTGAGGTACATGTAGAGTAACTGATATAAACTGAGGTTTACGAACTAGTTATTGAGTTACGCTAACGATTGTGATTACTGATAATACATAAAGAACATTTGTAGCGAGCACAGTTGCCAGAATCAAAGCTCATAAATATTCAGGTTTGAAGCTACTAATAAGTTTACGTAATAGTTTTAGCGTGTGCTTCTATCTACGTTTGGATATAATCTTATTCTGTGTTATTACACAGCTAAACTGATTATATGTGTCTTCAGTTATTGAAATTCGGTGCTCACTGGCAAACGAAATATGTGAAGAAATGCGCCTAAATTGTGAAAGGTCGTAAAACTGTCGTCGGCATCAAAAGACCTTGAACTCGGTAACGTAGTCAGATAGTCCAGATCTACTGTGAAAAATGTAGCCAACGTTATGCTCATTCTGTGGATCTTAAATTTAGTTTGCAATAATATTTTAAAACTAAAATATCGAAAAAAAATGCTGGCCTCTTCTCAAAGATTGTCCTCCACTTGGGTAACTCTCCTTCTAGCTGAAGTAATTCGGTGCCTTGAGTCTGCCTTCTGTAATAAAGGAAAAAAATACACACAGAGCAGATATTTTTTATGATGTTTTTTATATTTTAAAAGAAAAACGCAGGTGTGTTTGTAAATTATTAAAAATAGGAGTAAAAATCGTACTGTGTATCTGGATAGGCCGTATAAAACTAACAAAATTCTTTAATAATGAATATGAACGTAGCTATTTTTTCGACCACTGGAAAACTTCTACTTGACCATACTTGTGATATCTGTTAAAAATCTGGCTTCGTTGTCTTTGTCCGTATTTTGCTTCTCTCTCTTCCTTTTGCATAACGTGTATTGCGAAAGACATTGTAAAAAAGAAAAAAAAACTACTTTAAAATGTTTATTTTAGATAAATCGAACTTTTCCACTGGCCTCAGAAAACTTCAATCCTGGTCCTCTATAGTTAAATATGCTATTACCTACCTATGTGAGTTATCTGCTTGCCACGGTTTTCTACCTTTGGATCATTTTCTTTCTTTCTGTTTCTATCTCTCTCTATCTCTCCCTCTATCTCTTTCTGGGGGCAACCCTTTAGTTTGACGTGACTGACATCACATGCAAAATGTGCAGAGAACGCTATCATCTCAAATATTAACATTCTGATCGACACAAAATTAAATGTCAGTTGATTTAGTAAAGTTTTCTTGGGAACGTATTTATACCGCTCAAATATATTTAATTAGACCTAGGAGCACATTACACCGATACAGCTTGATATCTTTTTTATATTATCATTTTACGTCCAACTCACCTTGCGTGAAAGACTGGTTTCAATATTGCTCTTCTTTTTCTATAAATTAGTTTCTGTTTCGGTAACCCAACTCAAACCAAAAAAATTTAAAACACAGAGAGGCGTACAGCCAATGTCTGCCAGGATATAGCAACAAAGAGAGTTAACGTTAACAGACCAGTTCATAGGACTGGGGTTATTAGGCTGGCTTCGGTCGGAGTTCATGAAGTGCACCCTGCTTGGTTTACATTTTGTGCTCGACACCGCCCTCTGGATTTAACGTGGAAGGATCAGAAAGCAAAACACAGGATGTGCTTAGGTTTAATGAAAAATCAAGCCGTCAGCAAACTAAACATGCACATTTCACCACTGATGTGACATTTTAGGTAAAAGATTTGCAATGTTCACCACAATCCATGCTGTTATCACTGGCGTTAGCCGTGGCATCCGTTGTGAACATATGAAAGCGTGGGCCCGACTTGGCCGGTTGCTGATTGGACCATCAGGCCAACAATGGAATTCATAACTAATTAGGGTCCGGAAAAGTTCGGTACAAGTCGGTATGTACAGGTCTTTTAAAATGCTTACAAAATTAGTTGTAAATTTGGTCACTTAGCAGTTCCACTAGTCTTGAATCCTCAGTTATATTCAACGCTTGTCAGTCACAAATTTACTTGCATTTCTCAGCACATGATATCGTAGACTGCACCCAAGTGACATGACAGAAATTCCAAAGAGAATATGGAACTGGATGCAACAGTTACACACTCACACACATTAGTACCCCTTCCTGCATACTTATACTAGTAACACAAGTATGGTTAATAAAAAAGGTCAACTATATGCCAGTACAGGAAACTATTTTACATCCGTCATACTTGACACTCATAATTGGCACAGTCTTGAACGGGGAAATATCAACCTAACAACAAAACAATACAACCTGGGTACAATAGGGAAGCCCAATAAGAGAAAATCCTTGCGGGAATCACCATATAGAGGACACCAGTTGTATAAAAGGTTAACTGTAGTTTTTGGGAGATTAGATGCAAGTAAAAACAGCATTGTTGCAGGGACAGTACAACTCAGCGGTATACCTACACGGCTGAAAGAGGTGGGTATATGTGAATGAATAAAGAATAGTCAACAGTCAGTGACATTTGTCTCAGGGATAATTTGCTGGTTTTCTTGGTTTTTAGTCTTTGCTTTTTTACATGTATGAATAATCCCGGTTTTTTGTCTAGTTCCCTGTATATATTGCTGTACAAATGTGTCTGCCGATGTATCTGAGAATACAATATGTCTTATATTATTTTACTTCAGTGGTCAGGCTAAGATTTGTTTTCACAGGACATAGTCCATCGCCATTTGCAAATCAAAAGCTTAATACTACTGGATGTTAAACTACTAAATTCCGAGGCACGTCACGACAAATGGTTAGAATGTCCGCACACACTTCATATCATCAACTTCAAAGTGACCAATTTTGTTGAATATCTCACTAATATAAAATCCAAATGGATACACACTTCCACCCCCCCTGTTAGTACAAAAAAAAAACAGAAAAAAACAAAAACAAAAACATAAAAACAAAAAAAAAAAAAAAAAAAAAAAACAAACAAAAAAAAGAGAAAGAAAAGAAGAAAACAGTGCCCACATTCATGCATTTAAACCTAACATTGACAGCCAAATTAAATGCAGCAAAAGGAAGAGATCCCAGAATTACCCAACCATCAAAATTTCAGCTTTCAATACCGATGTGAAGTAACTAATTTTACTCCTGCTCCTGACCAAAGGCAGGCAGTCACTCATGGAAGGCAGCACCTGTTTTATTAGTTAATATTTACAACTTTTGAAGGCACACAGACAGATTTACTTTGAAGCATATCTTTTTTCTAGTCTGTATTTTGTGTTCACCTTTCATGCAAAATCCTGTTAGCATATAAAATACAGCCTCAGAAAACTAGAAAAAAGAGAGCAATCTTTGCCTATTTTTTTGCTGTCCGTTTGAATTGTGTATACATGTAATTTGTCATGCGTGTGTGATTCTCAATTACTGAAGTCATCATGCATACACATTTAGATGCAAATATTCAACGCTGCGATTGTGAATGGGCAATTCAAACTTAACAATGCATGTTCTGCCGGGGCCACGTTGTGGTAAAACCAGAAGAGGTTCAGAAATGAGAACAGGTCTGAAATCAACAGACTGAGAGATTTAAAAAAAAATAAATAAATAAAAAAAATAAAAAAACAAAAAAAAAAAAAAAAAAAACAAAACAAAAAAACCCAGTTCTCGAAGTGTGGGAGAGTACGTTTGTTCAGTGGGTTACTAAAATTCGCCACCCTCACCCCCTAAACAAAAATGGGGTAATTTTGTTCTCCATGAATGGTTTGTTCCCTAATCATGTGCCCTAAAAAGATTACTATCATGCAGGATTTTCTCTTGTCTTAAACGGCTTAAACGTTTTGTGACTACGTGCACAAATCATAATTTATATGTTCATGTTTAACTGTATTTGTTTTCACTTTGCATACAAAATCACTTCAGCAAAAACGTATGCAAGACGGTTAGAAAGCCTCGGAAAAGAGCAATCATCGAAAAGTGATTTTAATTGGCTGTCCGCTCGGGGTTATGTGTTCATGTAAAGCTTCATTGCTTTCATGCTTCTCAATTCCAGAGCTAATTATATTCATTGAATTAGTGTTTATATTCCATCCAGCGATCGTGACTGCGTTATTCAAAGTTTATCGTACATGGTCTGCATGGACCCAGTTTCGGTAAGACCAGAATTCGAACAGGTGGAGAACGCTATCATCTCAAATATTTACATTTTGACACAAGTATGGTAAATAAAGTATATGCCAGTACAGGAAACTATTTTACGTCCGTCATACCTGACACTCATAATTGGCACAGTCTTGAACGGGGAAATATCAACCTAACAACAAAACAATACAACCTGGGTACTAGTATCAACCTAACAACAAAACAATACAACCTGGGTACAATAGGGAAGCCCAATAAGCTCTTGCGGGAATCACTATATAGAGGACACCAGTTGTATGAAAAGTTATCTCTAGCTTTTGGAAGAGATTCGATACAAGTAAAAACAGCATTGTTGCTTAGGACAGTACAACTCAGCTGTATACCTACACGGCTGAAAGAGGTGGGTATTTGTAATTGAAAAAAAGAATAGCCAACAGTCAGTGACACTTGCCTCAAGCCAGGGAGAATTTGCTGGTTTTGTTGGTTTTTGGTCTTTTTTTTTTTGACATGTATGAGTAATCTCGTTTTTTGTCTAGTTCCCTGTATATATTGCGGTACAAATGTGTCAACCTATGTATTTTATATTATTTTAGTTCAGTGGTCAGGCTAAGAATTGTTTTCACACGACATAGTCCATCGCCATTTGCAAATCAAAAGCTTGATACTACTGGATGTTAAACTACTACATTCCGAGGTACGTCACGACAAATAGTTAAATTGTCCCCATACACTTCATATCATCAACTTCAAAGTGACCAATTTTGTTGAATATCTCACTTATATAAAACCCAAATAGATAACTAATTCCACCAGCCCCCCTAGTACCCCCCCCCCCCACACACACAAATAAAAAAATAAAAACAGTGCCAACATTCATGCATTTCAACATTGACAGCCAAACCAAATACAGCACAAGGAAGAGATCGCAGAATTACCAAACTATCAACATTCAGCTCTCAATACATATGTGAAGTAACAAATTTTACTCCTGCTCCTGACCAAACACAGGCAGTCACTCACGAAATGCAGCACCTGTTTCATTAAACCACTTCTCTCAACCTTTGAAACAGTCTTCATTAACTACAAAGTATTTTTCCCAAAACATATATGCCTAACCACTTAACAATCCAGACTTTAACACTTGGGTCAAGTAGCCTATGAGAAGAGATATGATAGGCATACTTCTTGTTGGCTGCATGAGCTTATCTTATTGGTCCTCTGTCCCGGATTGTCAACAATCGACTGCTTCTCCAAAACTGTCAGCCAGATTCACTTCAAACTTGCTGGCAATGTACCTTGAGTGGGTCTCTACCATGTTTGTTCAAATGGGCACGCTCCAGTGACTTCTAGACTTTTGTTGTTGTTGTTGTTGTTGTTGTTGTTGTTGTTGTTGTTGTTCTTTAAATGCGGCCACACATAAGCTGTAAAAGCGAAGCGGAATGTTTTTGTAAGTATCTGGTAAAAATGCATCA
This sequence comes from Hermodice carunculata, assembly GCA_964020975.1. NCBI lineage: Eukaryota > Metazoa > Annelida > Polychaeta > Eunicida > Amphinomidae > Hermodice > Hermodice carunculata. The sequence continues at coordinate 59,686,465 of OZ026627.1, read as the reverse complement.
ATATAACGGGACAATCAATCATGTTGCATTGCTACACATAAAGCTCATGCCGACCTACTGTCAGGGAAGTGGACATAACTATCAGACCAGAGGCAAAATACGGTTTCCATAGACATGTAGTACGACTCAAGATATTGACCAAAAAGTCGCAAAGATGTGTCTTCTAATGACTATCATAAATTTATAAGTGCAAAATCTACTACTCACTTCATGAAACAAACATGAACACTCCTTAAAAATCATATTTTTCGTTTTTTTCGCCCAATTTTGGAGTATGGTTCTGTTGTTTGGGATGGCTGTTCTTTACAGGAGTCCCAACAGCTCGAAAATGTTCAACTGAGTGCAGCGCGTGTAATAACAGGAGCTACAAGGTGCACAAGCCATCTTTCAATTTATGAAGAAGCAGGCCTCGAAAAATTATCAGAAAGAAGAAAGAAAAGTAAACTGATCTTGTTTTATAAAATAATGCACGGTTACACACCACACTGCCTACGGAATTTAGTCCCAAGTACTGTGTCTGAACTCAATAGATATAACGTCGGATCGGGCCATAATCTTTGTAATATTCGCTCACGTACAAATCTATTCAATAACTCCTACTTTCCCTCCGTGATCAGACTATGGAACGAACTGCCTCGGACTATTCGTAATGCTGAATCTGTTAATGAATTTAAAAACAAACTCCACCGTATTAGTAATGTTGACAAACCAAACAGATTATATTATATAGGTGATCGTCAATTAGCCATAATTCACGCCCGATTAAGGATGCAATGCAGTGGCTTGCGCGACGATCTTTTCAAAAAAGGACTGGTTGACTCCCCTGTGTGTGCCTGTGGTACTGCAAACGAAGATTCCTTCCACTATTTGTGCGAATGTACCAGCCAGATACAGATTGCACTGTGAAAAATTACAAAGTATGGTTATCAGCGTAGCGGCGTTTACAATTCATAATCCACTATATGGTTCTAAAAACTGTACCTTTATTCAAAAGCAAACAATTTTCGAGACCGTTCAAGAATATATTAGATGTACAGGCAGACTCGGGGCCGTAACTTAAGCAGTACATAAATATTCATATTACTCTACGCATGGTCATACCCAAAATATCTGTCTCTTGAGACTGTACACAATTATGAGAAATTTCCAGTTTAAATATTACACCCAGACTCTTTTACTATCTGTGGTGTACTGTCCTGGTCTAAATCTTTAACTTGAATGGTATAACCACTCTATCTGTTATGTCATGTGTTGCGTTCACCTCTTATTGATTGTTGTGCAACGTCTTCATTCTTTGTTGCAAGAGGGATTAATATAGGTCATAGCCCTGTTTCCCAATTGTATTTCTTCGAAATAAAATATGTTTAGACCAACTCCTGGGATCAGTTACTTACATGGACCCGGTCAAAGCATGGCACTGTTTTGTTTATTTCGTCAGGTCACATGACCCTGACGAAGCATGGTTTTCGGTTCACCATTGTGCCTCGAAAATTGTCAAGAAAAAATCAGATAATTGCAGTTTTGGTTTAAACATATTTTATTCCATGACTAATTAATTACACACAGCCAAATGGTTTTCAAAGCAGTCTGTCATGGAAGGCAATTGGGGAGGAGGACTTAGCCCTATATTAACCCTTCTTGCAGTTTTCTTCAGACAAGTAATATTATGGACCTGAAACACATTTTCAGACATCCGCCGCTCCTCTGCATCTTATAAACTTAATAAATGCACTTTACTCGGAATCATTATGTATTTATTCCGATATTTATACATGTCACATTTGACGTTGTAACTGTTAATTGCCTGTACTGCTGCCCACCTTGTATCAATATCCTGATTATTTGGATAAATTAACAACTAAATTTAATTCAAAAAAAGGAAAATCAACATTTATTTCCAACGTGCAATAAAAATAATTACTGACGCGAGTATACATATACGCTTCTGCGCCTGAAGTTAAAACCCACACGTAATATTTTATGTTCACGTTTAGCTTTCTTCAGGCCAGCTAGTTTATTTTCAGTTCATATTCATTGCGATTTTTTTAATGTTATTGAATCTCGGAACATGAAATTTCGAAATGTAAATAGTGTAAAATGCACATGCGCAGGACAACGTCATTATCGGGGATTTCCTAAATCCCATGGTAGGCCCTACGAAGCCCAAATACTGCACGCAGCAGTTCTTGCATCTTGAAAGCGACTTCATTAATTATATATTTAACAGATACACTTACTTCCGTTTGTATTGACATTTTTAAGCCAATGAGCTCCTATTTCTGATCCCATCTTGCATCCCTCACGGCGCTGGGCCCAGGTCACAATCTGAGTACCGTATTTGAGCAAATGATAACTGACAACTTTCACAGAACTTGCAAAGAGAGGAAAGGAGGTAACAGTGACGTCACTGCCAATAAATATTTACACACCACTTACTGTGACTGGTGGTGTTATACATTAGGTGCCCAAGGGGTACCTATTTCGAGGTCGCTATATAATCTGGCGGACCTTGGTCTTTTAATCCTTGCCCCTTTTATCTCCATAAAAAAGTAACATGAGTATCTTCCAAGGCACGTTATTTTTTATCAGCAGTGTTGAAACCAACACACAAAAATCACTCTTGTCATGAGTTTTATAGGACGTGTAGTCTAAATCACTTCTAAATGGTCCCAAAATACACATTGTGATAACATTTTTAAATTTAAGAGGGGAGGGGGTCACATTTTTGGTCTTAAGGGTGGATAAAGAATAGTACCATCTTGGTAGCAGACCCCTTCTGACGAAATTATTTACTTTTGCTCCTGCGAATGTATTTCTAATTCTAACTGGGTGTTACAAGTTTTATGACTGCATGCACACATAGCACGTGCATGCTTATTATGTCTTTGTGCCAACACAGACATGTTGGTTTTCTAGTAATTGTTTCTTTTTCTTTCTTTCTTTCTTTCTTTCTTTCTTTCTTTCTTTCTTTCTTTCTTTCTTTCTTTTTTCTTTCTTTTCTTTCTTTCTTTCTCTCACTCTTTCTTTCTTTCTTGTCCCGACATTACATTTGAAAAGTAGTATACGTAGAAACTCAAAACTTAGCACAATTTTTCTTCCATAGATGGAGTTTCGCCTTTTTATAATGAGAGGTCATGCTTTTCAAGTGAGGGGCAATTCAAGTTTACAATATTCAGTATCTTATATACTATAGTATATGTGGTTCTGAGTGCATATGAGTTCGATTATAGCAAGGCAAAGGTCATCTCAAATGGAAAAGTCATGTCAAGGTCAGAGGTCATGTCAGGGTCAAGGGTCTATTTTAAGTCAAAATGTCATTTTGAAGTTCAAGGTTCACTTCAGGTAGAGGTCACCTCAAGGACAAAGGTCATTTCAAGATCAAAGGCCACTTTCGATGGTGGCTTTCTTCTAGCCATAACGTCAATATTTATCCAATTTTGATCATGTTGGACTCAAATTGTAGGTTTTGCAACACTGTACATTTTGTTCTTAATATGTAACATTTTAAACGTCAATGGTCAAGATCATTCGGCCCTTCGAAAGTGTCATCTAGCCATAACTTGGTCAATTTTCATCTAATTTGGTTCATGTTGGGCTTAAATTGTGGGCATTGTAACGCTGTTCATTTTTGTAATTTACATGTGACCTCTAAAGGTTAAAAGTCTAGGTCATTTGGACTTTGAATTTTCTATGCAGACACAAGCTTAATGGAATGTGAAGTACCAAAGGACAAAAGTTGTAGTATTTAATATTTACAACTTTTGAAGGCACACAGACATATTTGCTTTGAAGCAAATCTTTTTTTCTAGTCGGTATTTTGTGTTCACCATAGATGCAAAATCCTGTTTGCATATAAAAAACAGCCTCAGATAAGTAGGAAAAAGAGCGCAATCTTTGCCGTTTTTTTATTGCTGTGCATTTGCATTGTGTATACATGTAAATTTTCATGTGTTTTTTTTTTTTTTTGCTTCTCAATTCCTGTAATCGTCATACACATTTAGATGCAAATATTCTACGCTGCGATTGTGAATGGGCAATTCAAACTTAACGATGTATGTTCTGCCGGGGCCACGTTGTGGTAAAACCAGAAGAGGTTGAGAAATGAGGACAGGTCTGAAATCAACAGCCTGAGAGATCTAGAAAAAAAAAAAAAACAGTGCTCGAAGTTTGGGGCAGTACGTATGTGTTCAGTGGTTAACTAGTATTCGCCACCCACCCTCACCCCCCACCCCCGCCTCCACAAAATGGTATGAATATTTTCTTTTCTCCATGATTTGTTTGTACCATAACCATGTGCCCAAAAAACATTACTATCATGCAGCATTTTCTCCTGTTTTAAAAGGCTTAAAAGTGTTGTGACTACGTGCACAAATCATAGATTTATATGTTCATGTTTAACTGTATTTGTTTTCACCTTACATATAAAATCACTTCAGCAAAAACTTGTGCAGGACTGTCAGATAGCCTCGGAAAGAGCAATCATCGAGAAGTTGTTTTTTCAATTGGCTCTCCGCTCGGGGTTATGTGTTCATGTAAAGTTTCATTGTTTTCGTGTTTCTCAATTCCAGAGCTCATCATATACATTTACTTGGTGTGTATATTCCATCCAGCGATCGTGAGTGGGTTATTCAAAGTTTATCGCACATGGTCTGTAAGGGCCAAGTTTTTGGTAAGACTAGAACAGGTGGAGAAATGAGGACAGGCCTTAAATGAGCACAAATTGGGAAAAAGTTGTTCTGGATTTTTGCGGCCAATGAGATTGTAGGTTACTAATGATTCAAAAACAGAAATGTGCAATAAACTGTTGTTAATGATGGGTACATTTATTGATTATCAGAGAAAAAGTTTGGACCTATAGTGGAACAATAAACTCATCGACGAAGGGACAACAGATTTAAAGTTGTGAGATGGACTCACATTTTACTGTGCCGTATGCAAAGTCTCAGTCTGAAAGCATATCACAGTTTTCATACCCATTATGACCATACAATTCCAATAAGCACTGCTGTGATTGCGATGATAGTGTGCTGACGATTAACAGGGTGACTATATCACAATGATTTAATGTTGATGTTTGAGCCTGGACGCATACAGGTAAAAAACCTCAATATAAAATTAGTCAAAATGTACACACACACACACACACACACACACACACACACACATACATAAATATGTGTGTATATATATATATATATATATATATATATATATATATATATATATATATATATATATATATATATATATATATACATACATATATATATATATATATATATAACGTAAATTGTGCAGGGAAACCTCAAGAAAATTGACAAACTCATGTTAAGTGATACGTCCAGCCTGCGGGTTGTGTATTAGACATAATGAGCGGTAACCAATTCCTCGGACGTCCAATTAAAATAAGGCATGCACACCGAAAAATTCTATGCTCTCTCCCAGATCCAGAGAAATTATAACCGCCACGTGACGTAGGTCTCCAAACCATACACGAATTAACAAGAGCGATTAAACAAGGAGATACGTAAAGGAAGCTGTTATTTCATCCTGACAGACACCTAGGTCTCATAGCACCACCCCAACCCCACCGTAACTCCGTATTGTTCCAAACACATGCCCATTATGGAGGATCCTTTTTCAACATTTCCTTCTCCAAACACTGTGCGTCAACATTATACTCTACATTGTTACCGGTGACATGGGCCTTACTAGAGCTGCTGCTCAAAGCAATGGTTACCGCTGCCAGCCATTGTTCCAGATTACCAGCAAGAAGAATTTCCCTTAATACATATTGTTGTTGTTTGAAGTCGTCAGATGGAGCTCCTTCAGCAGTGGTTCTAGGCTCACCCTCCCCCATCTTATTAGCAGGAATGACCTACTGCACAGATGAATACACAAGTCTACTGTATTGCAGGAAGAGTAAGGGCCTAAGTGGGCCATCGCATGTATAGATGTTCTAGGTTCACCCTGTATACCCCCCCCCCAACCCTTTAGGCCAAAATGACACCAGATCAGGATAAAATATCTCCTAAATGAACAATAAAATAACACATCAAAAAATCCAACTTAGATTCAATATTCATTTAATAATGTGGCCGAACCAGTAACGAGTGTTGCAAAACGAATTACAATAAAAAGAAACAAACATTTAAACAAATTAAAAACAATAAATAAATGGGAACACTGGAAACCTGCTATCGTGAATACATGCCTTACCAAAATTGCATGAAGAAAACAGTTAACCGAGCAAATTTGTAATTAAACATGGGTGGGAGTGACGGAAATAAAATACGTCATCACAGTACATTTAACAATTGCTTGATATGAAGACAACGAACATTTTGTGGGCATACTTAAGTAAGTCACATGAAAACCTTACGACATTGAATGACCTTCCGCTGACCCCTGTAAAGCAAACAAAGAAAGTCATTACAATAACGGTAGTAGGTGTACACTCTCTGTTGTAATCAATCAATTTGAAAAGTAACAATTGGCAAAAATAACAGTTACTTCAGATCTTGGGATAAAAAAAACATCTTAACGAAAAACAAAATAGCACCAAAAAACCTACTTAAATTCAATATTGCATTTTTGGCCCAACAAGTAAGAAGTGTTGCAAAACAAAATACAATCAAAAGAATAAATAACATTAAAACAAATTAAAAACAATAAATAAAAGACATCACTGGAAAGTCGCTAAAACAGAACCGACCGAAAATAGATTTGGTAGACTTTGAAAAAAAAACACTAAAAAAATAAAAAGCCCATATATTTTGATACAAATCATGAAGAGCAAAACTTATATCTGTCAGATGTCTATCTTTACAGCCAAGTAAGTTACAAAAACATACCAAAATAATTTGCATTACAGTTGAGCTACATAACTGACACTGAAACTCTGTGGTTCGTAAACATTGAAAACCCATATCAGTATGACTAATAAAGAACTTTTATATAGTAAGTAATGCTCATTAAAAATCACTAATTCTAGTGGCAACTTGCAATCTCGATAGTAAGTTAACATCAAGATACTTTAAATAGGGCTCTGAAGCGCAATCACCATGAACTTCTACAAGTTCCTCTGGTACTCCGGCATCAAATGCAACAGATGCGCCACCTCTTTTAAAAGAATTTCCAGAAGTAAGTAGTAGCAAGTGGCGCTTTTGCTCAGTAAAAGCAAGTAATATTTTCACTTGTGGAAAGACATTTCCACTATCCAAAAATAAAAATCCTTCTATCTACTGTAAAAGTATTTACTTTTATGAATTTTGCGAGTAGATATGAAATCTGCATCATAGTACTACGATATAAAGCCCCCAATCGATTTTGACTGGACATTTAGTAAACGTCTCGAAATTTAACAGGCGTGAACAAAACATGCTAAATTCACAAAACTGAGTACTCACTGAATAAAATACATTTACAGTAATGAGGCGCTGCTTTACTTGATATTGGAATGAGGATAAATCGGAAGAAATACTCTCGTGAAATAGGTTTTTTTAACTCTGTATTTAAAGGTTTCTAAAGTTGGTGTAATTTTGATGCTGTGAGGGAGGGAAATACGAATTTTACGCCTGAAACGTAAAAAGATTGAGTTGTATCATTGTTCACTGCATGGGTGACAAAACTATTGTTACTCAGTACTCTTGATAGTTTTTGACTCATATTAGGCGTGGGTATGCAAGAGAAGCCATTTTTAACATAACAGGTCGCTTGGATGCCTGTGCACACTACAACGACAAATTCAAGGTGCTGCATAGACATGTCAGATGTCACACGTGAATACCGAAATGTTTTTGTTACCCGCCACAAACCGTTTAGCACAATCGACTGGTCACGCTGCGTACACAAGGGATCTGTTATATAACACCGTATAAGTCCTATATAACGATGAGTGACCACTTGTCTCTAAGGCACATTGAATTAAAGATGTACGAGGCACAACATCTATGTGTTGATTAGGAGTCCTTTCTTCACTGATTTTAGTTTAACACTTGTGCAATGCAAGCAGGTACGTCGCATGCATAAATGAAGATACGACTCTTTACATGAGCATAAGAGTGAAAAAATGGCATATTATATGTTTAAACATATTTTATTTAAAAATGATAGGAGAGCAGCACATTCACCCTCTCAGTCTCATTAGTATGTTCAGTAATTCAACTTATTGTTAATTACTTTGGCAAGTAAATTAATTACTAAGTAAAAATTAGTGTTTGTAATGGATATCTTCTGATCAGTACTTTATTACCTCAATAAATAATCCATCTTCTTTCATAAGTAAAAATTACTTAGTAAAAGGTTGTAGCAACAGGCAAGTAATTGTACGTACATGCCAGTAATATTTTACCTAAGCCATTACTTGGGCAAGTAAGTCTAGGTAAAATAATTACTTAATATGAGTAATTCGATTACTCTCAATAAAATATTTTAGTGTCTGTAATAACTTAACTCTATTTAAATAGTTCTTAATAATTCTTAAATTTCCTGCTGAAGTGTTGTGCACAAGAACGAATTGTCTCTGCTGAAGCAGGCACATAAGTGAAATCAAAATATAGACAGAACACTATAAATGACTTCCATTGAGATTTTAAATTTCTCACTGTACCCGGAGCAAAAGCCGCTTCCCTAGATTTACCTATATCCAATTGTGACTGTTCATAAGAATCATCAATAAATATTGAGCAATACCAAAGATTACCGATCAGCAAAAAATTGAAAAAACCATCAGCGACCACGAACTCTTCAGCTTGAAGTTCTCTTTCAGAAAAAAATTTCCTCAAATTATCAGAATTCTAACTAACGCGAGATAATAAATCAGCTTGTCTGTTCTAATCAGCTCAAATATGACACGCTTGGATTTCCAGTTCATAAACCGCGCATAAATAAACTATTTCTCTCAGGCAAACATTCAGAGAATCATTGCAAGCTTTACCAGAGATGTCTGATTACTACAGTAAACCTGAATTCTGTGACCATTCAAGTTGATTTCACATAGCTTGAAAGCAATTATGACAGTTCTTAATTCTATGATGTTACTATTGAAACCCCTTGAAAGAATGTGTTCAGGACAAACTGTGTGAAAGAAAAAAAATACCTGGAATGACATCCACAAGGTAGTTAAACAAGCGTCAATTGCTATGGTAAAATCCGGACAAGACCAGTCTATTTGAGGAATAAAGGAAATACCATTATATCTTGGCATAAATACATCCAACTGATACATATCTTTCAAAAATTGGTAAGGTAAATTAAGCTGAGTGTGAGAGATCTAAAGTGATCGAGCATTCCGGAAATGAATATTCCACGAGGTCTCACACATTTTGCTGGAAACTGCAACTTGCCAATGATCGATTGAACTTCCACTTTTGAGGCAGTTTTTCTTCTCTTCCAAATATGTAATACCTCAAAAAATCAGATATTTTATCAGACAGTACTGACATTGTCAGGGCATGAGTATCAAATGAGATACCGAGAGAAACTTTTGTATTTGTAAGTGCTACTTCCTTCGACATTGTTTTCTACAGACAAATGCTCCCCTTTTAAACTACAAATAGGGTAAACCTGAACAAATTCTTCATAGAAAATAACCTGACCCTTTATGTCATCTGAACCCAATGTTTGACCCCATTTAAACAAACTTCAGGGACGAAATAATCAAACTCTTTACGGATGGTATAAAATTTTCATGATTTTTGAATTAGTACTGAGAGTACTAAATTTCATGACCCTCCCCCCACCGCGTGCTGAAGTACAAATTCAAAGCTGATTTAAATGTTGAACCGCCCCTTCGGGGAAAATATTCACAAACTAAAAATCATGATGCCAAAGAGAAGATGGCACTAAATTTGAAACAATGCTGGAATCAAGTACAGTGTTTCCATTTTGACAAAACCCAGAAACATTACAAGACTATTGATAATCAAGTGCAGATCCAGTACTTATTCATGCTGCGTATTGCTTTGCTTCCTGTCCTGTTTTACCATGATGTCTACACTATATCGACCTTTCACGGTGTCCGCGTTTTTTCTTTGTTTACCAACAGGTGGTACAGATATGAGTAACAGAAATTCTTTTCCTCCCCAAATCAAGATATGAGGGGGTAATTAATTTATTTGCTTGACTGGTATGCCTTGCAAAACATTGTAGAAGAATTTGAAACACCAGATTGATTCTAAGAACTTGAAGTATATATCTTCTTTACATTTTTCACTTCAGCAAAATCCTTGTCCTTATCTTGTCTTTTGAAAGATGATAATGCCAAAGCTCTGTGTTCCATGTCCACATATAAGTCTGCCAAATCACGCAAGCCTTTTCTGTTATCGTGACAATAGCTAGATATAAGTCTAAGATAATGGACTAATCTGTAAAGGTAGACTATTACATTAAAAACAATTTTTATGTACCAGTTTATCCGCAGCTAAAACATATTTATCAGCATGTAAATCAGATATAATTGATTCTAGACATCTTGTCACAAATAATGAACCATCCAACTTATCATATTTGATGTCTTTACTGAAAAAATGTAATCTACGCTTCATGTGCAGCCAGTCCTCTTGTCGTTTAACAGTGTCTCCAACTTTTCTAACAGGTCCGGACATATCCTGATACTAGGCCTACAGATTGAATCAGAGTCAGATTCAGAGTCGATATTACTACCCCTATCATTATCTTCGCAATGTTTCTACCTTCGTTTCGGTGTCACACACATACACACAGTATGATGAACACCGCAATTGCCGGTAGTGTCCCTGCGCATTGCACCAACATAATGATCTGTTAACCTGAGAGTAGAGCGAGGGCTTTCATGAATCTCCCGGGAATTAACTCTGACAATATTTCTCAAACTGCCTCTGCGGTTATTAATATGGATATTTCCACTCTCTGAGCACCCATGACAAGATAGATACAATAAAACTCAAGTGATACATGGCTCAAAACCCTCCATTTAAACCTCGTGGGTCGTTGAATTTATCTGACTCCAAGAAAATGCATCTTCTCAGGACCAAAAATTTGCCCGAAGTGAAGACAAAGAGCATTTTGCAAGCAGATTTGAATAAGTCACATGAAAACCTTAAAACAATGAATGATCATGATCTGCGCTGACCCATGCACAACAAACAAAGCACTCCATTACAATAACAGTAGTAGGTATACACTCCCTATCGCAGTTAATCATTTTGATGGGTAAGATTGGCAAAATTCACTATTAGCACGAATGTTCGGCTGATTGAACGCTACGAGCTCCTGTTTAAAAAAAGATTACGCGCATATATAAATTATGTATCATAGTAAAAATGTGGTTAGGCAGGTATTCATGCATGCACCCACAGGCATATGCATAAAGAATATAAATATAGAAATATTGCCAGATCATGTTCACATATACTTTTAATAATACGTTAAGCAACTAAACTTTTGCTACACTTTTAATTTTCTGAAATTTCATATTCTCTATCAGGTAACTTTTCGAATTTGAAAGTACAAGACTGCAACTTTCCTTTGTAGACAAACATACACATTTGCTTTGAAGTACATAATTTGATGATGGACAACCTTCGGATGAAATTGGAATGACACATATATGCACAATAGCTTTCAAGATACACATTCAAAGTTTAATTTTTTAAGTCCCCATGATTGGTATAAATTCCAATTTTACGACCCTAGTTGTTGGTTTTCTTGATTTGCCTACAGTACAAACCTACGAATTGAACTTAGATTGTCAATTGTGGCTATCATAAGGTTGAAGATATTCAACATTTCAATTTTTCAAGTGCCATAATAACCATTAATTCAAAATACTCTAAAACGTTTGTCAGTAGTTCATTGGATGTGTCAACAGAACAATTGGAAACCAATGATGTGAACTTGAAATGGCACTTCAACCTATATGGGGTTTGAGGAAATTGAATATTTACATTTTTAAACAGTCCTTATTTCCATAATTTTCAGAGCTGCCCCTCCTCTTTATTATACGAGCGCACTTGCATGTATTGCTGTACAATCATGCCAATGAGTCTCTATGTATAATGATCTTCAAATATAATGTTGGACAAATCTGCAGATAAAGAAAAAAATAGAAAGAAGGAAAGAAAGAAAGAGAGAAAGAAAGGTGAAATATTTCCTTTTGCACACAGACAGAAGTAAAACGACAGCACTAAGTTTTTGTGTTTGCCAAAAGAGTGAAATGTAAATTTTCTTATGGCAGTTGTAAACGCTTTATCACACACGTGATCTGGACTTCTGATGCATACAAATTATACTTATGATCGATAAGTATCGTCATTTGTATCTAACTTAGGATATCCCTTGGTCATTGTTTTTTATCTTATACTTATCTTTGCCGCCACATCTACATTTACCGGTCATTTATGTTCTGCTTAGGTCTATCGCTGACACTGTTCTGATTTACGAACCTGTCCTGGTTTTCCCTTACGTGACTGTAACCCGTGTGTCTATGTCTAAGGATAATATTCATGACTTGCAGCAAAAACAGTATTTCGCCAGGTCACATCCCCTGGAAAAATATACGTCGACCTCACTCTGAAGAGCAGCTCACGCAAGCTGAACAGGAGTACAATAATAAACTCAGGGCTAAAGTATTAAATCCCCCTAAAAACTAAATGCTGCTGGCCCACCGTAAACATTGTCTTGACAGCAATCACTCAAGCTTTACTGCCCGCCTTCCTCACGAAGACAGTCATACTTCTGATAATCTACTCAAAGGCCAAATGTTTAATTCTTTCTTTTTTCAATGTTGTATTAAAAGGTGCTTCTACAGTTAATCTGCTTATCAGTTCCCTCGAGCAATGTTGAAGGAACACAGAAGTCCCATTATATTATACGTCATTTTCAAGCCTATTTAATAAGTAAAATAAATATCTAAATTTATCTCCCGTGTATTTCGAAATTTCAAAAAAGTTGTTTAACGAAGTAATATACGCTGAAAATGTGTGGACGCCTCCATAGGCTGAAGCCATCCAATGCAACCTCCCAATCAGTATGCTGTATTCAGCCGACCAATTGTGTTATAAAATTATTCCAATGACAGCGCATGGCAACAAACGTCAGGGGGGGAATCAGACAACCATACATGTAGCTATATGCTCATTGCAATATTGAGCATTCCTCTTGACCAAGCTAGGTGATTACAAAACTGTGGGAAATGTTTTTTTTTTCACATTCCAAATGAGGTCATGCTGACAATGGCCAGTTCATTGTTCTTGCTGATGACCAGTCAAGTGCAGTGAGGCAGTAAGTGTGAGCAGGGACCTGTTCTGAATGGCAAGTCCCCGGCGTGAGTCTGCAAATCGTCCAAGCCAAGGACAAAAATGTCCCCGAGAGTCCTGTGCATATATATATTCACTTTAATATGGAATATGATAACCATCACCGTGCATTTTTACTAAGATCATTTCATTGGGTAACATGCCATGAAGAAAGATTTGGCAAATGTACAAAATAACCTACAGCTTTGATGAGGAAAAAATGTATTTATACGATCACATACAATTGACATTCCCATGATCCTCTCTCAAGCCACTGCTTTGTTCTCCCGCGGGATGCCACTGAGCGTAATTACGCTAATATTACAGTATACCTTAACATTTAAATGGGAATTTTTCGGACCCGCTTTAACATTTGATTTATTCATTTCACACATGTACGCTACTAACTTAGACCCTCTCGAAAATATATTATATAATGGGACGTCAGGATTCCTTTAAGGAAAGCTCCATTCAGCCAGATGGCATAATTCTACTTCACAGCTTACGTTGGCTAATATAAATATCGCCGATACAAACATTCTCCTCAGAAAACGTCATTGCGAAATGACAAAGTGAATTATACAAAGTATACGTCATGCACTTGGAGAAAAAATCACTAGAATATACGCAAGTGAATACCACGGTCTTTAGGAGGTTACGTGTTTAAGGATGTTGTAGTGTCTGCATTTTATGACAAACAAGAAAAGCACCAAAATGGATTGGTGAGAATTTTCGGTTTGTCGTCTAATAATTTGTAAAAGCTCTAGGCAGTGAGGGTAAAAACAGAAAAATCAGAAACGTGAGAGTAAGAGACGGTTCAAGAAAGCTGCAAACAGGTAATAGGCCAGGCAAAAACCTTTCGGTAGGTTTCTCTGTAAACATGGGTAGGATGAGAACATTGGAAATTGTTTCTTTAGTGCAAAGAAAGATAACATGCAACATCTGAAGATAAATAAGTGGGAAAACAAAAAACTAATTGTGCTACGACTGAAAAATTTGATAGAAAGTAACTCAAAATTAAAATGGAAGTTAGTAGAAGCAGAAGAGTGAAAATTCAAAAGGGAATGAAAGTGTACTTGTTGAATCCTAAGAGCATTATTCCAGATTGTTACAGATAACAGATTGTAGAGATGATCATTATGAAATAGATTCGGATAAATTAATTCTGAGCTAAAAAAAGCAGAGTGTAACAGAAATACCGGAGATACATATAGATGTCGATTTGGAACATTTTGCCAAAAGCATTAAAATAATGCTGCTTGTAGTTTGGAGATGATAAATCATGAAATACTGAAGTGTGTGAACAAGTGGATCAAGGCAAGCTATTTAATGAAATATACAGTCGAGGAGTCTTCCCATAAGAATATTAAGCGGGATACATTGCGAGGCTGCTTCAAGAGTGTAGCTCCTCATACAACAAAAATTACAGAGGAATAACAATGAATAGTGCACTGGATACATTGTGAGTCTGCTTCGAAATAATAGAACCTCAGGTGCCAACATTTACACAGGAATAACAATAAATAGTGCACTAGGTAAAGTATGAAGTATAATTCTCAACAAAAGATGGAAATGCTACTGGAGGAAGGAAGCTTCATAAAAGACAATCAAATAGGTTTGAACAATGGTCAGTAAAAGAAAGTACCTTCTTTGGTACTGGAATGTACTGAGTAAGTAGATGTTACTACCTTATAGGCCCATTGATAACATGCCTGGTAATGTGAAGGGCCCCTTCATGCTGTCAGTACAATTCTAGAACAAGGAAGAACAAGCAGGCAGACTTCAAAGGCTGGGCTCACAGCAGGGTTATCTTAATTGTCAGGTGGCCAGAAAATGTCTTGGTCTGGCCTTAGAATTGTAGGTCTATGTTGGATGGTGAAGCGTTAATCGAACCTTCTATTATATTTATATGTGTGGAGCTGTCAGCTTGCCTGGCGGTAGCAAGATATGGCGAAGACTGGGAGTGATGTGAATGGGTGCAGCATTTAATTATATTCCTGATTTTGAACAAGTCTTGCATACACATTATGGACGGAGAGGAGGGGGATGAACCCTCCCTCCCTCCCCCGCATCCACATTGAATTCACTCAGCTCTCTTCTCCTCACAGGTCCAAAAAAATCGCATTCCTCTCAAGTTCTTCCTATTAGTAATATACATGGACCCGACAAGTACATTTTCAGACGTTCGCCGCTCCCCTGCATTCAGTGAACTTAATCAATACACTTTACTAAAAGTCATCATGTATTTAATCTGATTTTTATGCATGCCAAATTTCATGCCGTTACTGCCCTTACGTAATCGGAAGCATGGAAAATACATGGGTGCGTTCCATGCTGTGCATGGGTACAATGCAAGGGTTTCGTGGTTTACCGTGCATTTCAGTTAAAGCATTCTGAAGCGCCACTATTCTTAACATTTTCATTCATGCACCAATTGAAGCATTTTGGTGCATGGGCTTAAACCATGCATGGACTCATTCAAGGAAAATACGTGGATGTCTAAATTGTTCATTCTGCATGCTTTTTACGTGCATGGACGAATGACCAATTGGGACTTCAAGCATGAACAAACGCAAGGAAAACTCATGGATATCTACTCTTTCTTTCTCCATTCCTTTTCTAAGCATGAACTATTTAAGTTGCATACATGGAAAATCTCAGATCCGATAGAGTCGCGTGCATTACATGAGGAAAATGCACATAGATTAACTCTAGCGGACTATTTTTAGGACCGAGATATGTTTCACGTATGGAAATCACAAAAACCCATTCAGGCCCATGCATAACGCAAGGATAATGCATGGAGTATAGCTCATTATGCCATGGGTTGATTTATGCACGGAAATCGCTTGTTAAATCAAGCATTATGCATAAAAAATACATAGATTCTAGCTGACCACTGCAAAATTTGAGTCCTGCATGGAAAATGCATTGTGAATCACGAGACCCATGCAGTTCCAGGCGTCATGCCTGGAAAATACATGGATTTTATCTGACTACCGCATGGGTTGATTGAGGAATGAAAATTGCATGGTAAATTATAAAACCCATGCCTTATGCATGAGAAATGCATGGTAAATCACCAAATCAATGCAGCCCTGTGTGTTATGCATGGGATATGCATGGATTTTGGCTGACACTTCCATCTGTTGATCGACGAATGGAAAATACATAGGAATTACTTGACTACTGCATCGGTTGATTGATGCATGATAAATGGTTAGTAAATCATCATGATCAATGCAGCCATCATGAGTTGATTTGTCCATAATTATAGATTAACCATTTGCTTAGCCTGTACTGATTGTCTATCCAAAAGCTTGTAATCGATCAAAGTCCGTTTGCCATGTCAATGATTCACACCATGATCTGAAAATGGTGATGGAAACAACTTGTAAATGAACTAATTGACAGTTTAAAGACTGTACATCACAACAGAGACTTACTTGTTAGTGAAGCATTATAATATTTATTTCATTGATTTCACTCATTTATTCATACACATAAGTGTACTCTACACTGCTAATGTGTGGCTAGAGACTCAAAAAATACATTTTGCATATAATTAACTCAAAGCAATTGGTCACTTTTGCTGGGCTTGTTAGGCCCATTTGACGGCGCTATAGATCCAACAAAAAGTCTTTTTTATCTTTTGATATATTGTGCCTTTGGGCATTTGCTTCCCACTGTGGAGTATCCTTTGTTGTTGTATGCATTGACAGCGGATTCCTCCTCTGAATCACTGGCATCGATGAGCTCAGGAGTCAGTGCTTTCAATACTTTCGTTTTAGTCGAAGGCCCCCTTGAGGCATTTGGCCTTTCCTCAAAACACTTCTGGTCCAGTGCTCCTCTTATTTTGCTGATGTTTGTCTCCTCTGTCTTCCTGGTCGTATATGCTGAAAGTACAATATATTACCCATATAACATTCAAAATGAGACACTTTCACGCATGCTGGCTCTCCTGCAAAGATCTACATGCAACAGAACTGGTTGATAAAGTTTCAGGTTGTATATGACATTCTTAAATACAGTTTTACAGCCTCTTTATTGAAAGCTGGATGTTCAAGCAAGTCAAGATTTAATATGAAGAATCAGCAGTCTACAGTCAAAATTTAATATGAAGAATCATCAGTCTGCAGTCAAGATTTAATATGAAGAATCATCAGTCTACAGCCATCAGTATTCTACAAATTAACTTTACAAACGTTTAATTCAAATGCATCCTACCTTGAAGACCTGATCTGGTTAGGTAACATTAGAAACATCAATTTTCTACTAATTTATTGCAAATACATATTTAAATGAAATGAATCCATGCAAACATTCAATGTTTCTCTTAGCTGGGAAGTAAAAGTCTTTGGACAAATTTATGTATCATGTGTTTGTTATCTTATCTAAAATCAACTTTCCAGTTTACACATTTACTGACAATGGCATGACCAATCTTTAGGTCCAACTTTTTAATGCCGTGTGAACCCGTTAAGGTGGACCTTGCCAGCTCATCTTTACTCCCAAAGATTCTGGTCAGCAGCACTGTCTCATGACCAGGTATGTAAACAACATTGCATAGGACCAATTCCTTCATCTATTAAGACAAAAGCCCTTATATAAGATAACTTTGATAAAATCGGTATTTTCTTTTAGTGAACACATGTACTCTCTCACCTGGAACATTTGACGTCAGAAGTTTATCAGTAGAATAACCTTACATTGAATTCCATGTATTCAAGATCATTAATGCCAAGCATTTATTCTAATGCAAGCACAGAATGGAGAAATTTTACACGACAGAACTACCTGTTCATAGTTGTTTACCCATGTTCAGTACTCTGGGAACAGGTGATGTTGGTAACATATATTTAGCAAGTAATACTGATGATCATATACTTAAATTATTCATAAGAAGATAGGATTTGGCACTGCCTGTTAATTATTCTGCAGCTGCCCTTTTGGCTATATTACTTGTGACGAAATGCGAAAAACCACTGGCCAGATCCTTTTTCACCATAGTGTGAAACGAAGGAAAAGCCACTGAACTACTCACCTGAAGGGTGTGAATGAAAACAGTGCATATATGTCTCGGTTGATTACCTCAAATTCCTTTGCTGTTTCCATGCTGATTTTTCCGGCTCTTGGGGTAACAGTATCATCTTCCTTTCCAATATTTCCTGAAGTGTAAAGCAGAACATGTTGAATCTTCTAAATGTTTCTCTTGTGTGTTTTGGGGGAGGGACAGGAAGGGAAGAAATACATGTGCTTCAATAACTGTCGTCAGGGGTCAGTCGGCAAAATTTAAACTTGTGAAAATCTATATGGCTGTAAATTCACAAAATTGTATGGTCGCAAACACAAATCCGATATGCCACTGATTTGTAATCAAAATTAAATTAAAGCTATATACACTGCTGTCTCTTTCATCTAATTTCAGCAGTGCTGACAAAATTGAGGTATTTTTTTTTTAGTCCAAGAAAAAGCATATTACCAAAATTCATGTAAAATCCTGAAAAAAGGGCATCTCTGATAAATGATTACATGTAAACAGCAGCTAGATTTTCTTTCGAAGCTAGGAAATGTGCCTCAGCCACCTCTTCACCACAATCATAAGTTAAAGTGTCTCTGTACTGCGTAACTTTGATACACATGCATGGAATGATGCAACTGACGTGCGCGTTTCCTGAAGGTATGCGCTGTCATCCACGTGTTTTAAATTGATGCACTGATATCGTGTGAGCTTAATAAATCTTTTAGGGGCATATTACGTGTATCAATGTACACACCATACTTCATAATCATACAGTTTCGTACATTGTTACTTAATCTAGCTTAGATTTTTACTTTTATTTACTCGCTCTGGCACTTATTTGTATGAATATGTGCTGCCATCTATTTTCCACCAAATATGTAACGCGTAATGCAATCACCACAACTTCAATGTTGCATAATTCTGTGGTTGCGGTCTCTAAACCGCATGGTTACACCCGGTTACGACCATTGTATTCTAATAGTTAAAAGGCTTTCTTTGAGTTTGATCGATATTTTGCTGATACTTACTTATCTATCCCATCTTTTATATACAGGCAACAATATTATCAATATGTGTGATGATTCCAAATGATCCTCGCCACTAATAACACAAATGCTTACACATTATGTTCATGTAGTACTGATATGTTTGTACAATATTTATGAAATGTCAGGTGGCCGCTCCACTGTACCGCTTACGTGACTGGACCAGCGTATTATGGTCTCTTTTTCATTTATGTATTTTTTCGTGTTTTGTGTTATCCTTGCGTGTTGGGGCTTCTCTCTTACCAAAATTAGTATCTGGCTTTGTGTTTTACCCTTTACACTTTTTCAACCTGCTTCAAAAGATACACTCTGGTATTGAATATGATATGGTGTACTGCACACTTATGTTCTTTTTATTTTAACAGCTGTCTCAATGTCCTGTTACTTGTCACATATTACAGATTCATATACTCACAAGAGTTCAATTTCCGGTTTATCAATCGCTCATTTAATTGACCACATAAATATATCACCTACTTTTGTGTTGTACATTCCCTTGCTACATTGTACATTAACGTCCTTAACATATTACGTTATGTATAATATAATGTGTATTTTTCTCCCATTTATATGTGTATTTCAATGGAGTTGTAAACTTTACCATCCAATATACTACTTGTATTCGAATTTTGGAGCGACTATTGTTTATACGCAGCCTCTTATTTACGCGGCGATTTCAGTTTTGCGAGCTATTCTTTCAAACACCCTCCAAATATTGTCAATTGTTATTTCTTGTATAATTGAATTATTAGTTAAATGGTACATCTACTTTATATGCTTCTGCATTGGTGGTTTTCTTATCCACATTCCAGTTTTTTTTTTCTGGGCGGCTTTCAGCGCGCAGTGGCTTTATTTTGGAACGTTTATTTCAGTACTTAGTACTTCATCAACAATACTTGTGTTTTCTGTACATAAAAGATTGTTACTTATTATCAAGATTATGGTTTCCTGCTTATTATGTTTTGACCAAATATGGGTACTGAACTTCAACACTATTCTGATGGTATTCAGCAAGACAATGGTTATAGCATTCAAAGGTATCTCTCGTTGTATAGGTGATACTATTTGTTGCCCTCAATTGTTTAGTACCTTCCTTGACTTATAAATTATTCCTTACGAATTCTGTCAAAAAACGAATCTCTACGTATATGTTTTTATTTACATTGCCTTGGCAGTTCTCATTCAGAATACTATTTCGACTGCAATGAAAAAGCTCGCTTCTTTCGTATTACGTTTTTTGCACTCTTTTCTGTAGAAACAAGCTGAAATAAGAACATATTCTTGCCATTAATGCGCTGCTACTAATCTTAGCTGGCGGCGTTCATATGAATCCTGGGCCTCGTCATGATTTGTGTGACGTCTCATTTTGTCGTTCAAATATTCGTAGTCTCTTTGCACACAAACTTCGATCCATTCACTCGGACCTTGTACCTGACTTTGACATAATCTCTTTGTCTGTAAAGTTCCTTTTTCCAAATCTTCTACGACAAATCTCCGTTTGACTGGCTACCACGATACCATCCGACGAGATCGTGCGGGCACTGTCGGCGGTGGACTCTCACTGTACGTTTCTACAGCCCTGCATGTAATCCGGCGTACTGATTTAGAGATTGCAGGCATCGAACTTCTATGGTGCGAAATCAGAATCAACAATAATAAATTCATTTTTGGTGTCGTGTATCGGCCACCTAACTTCCCTGTCTCTTCCTGGGATAAGCTCCAGGATAGCCTTGAAATGGCGCGTAAGACAGGAATTCACACTATTTTACTATCCGTTGATTTAAAATTATGACTTTAATACTGAATCGGGTCGCAAGCTTGTTCACTTTGCTCAAACCAATTTTCTTAATCTTCATGTTAATGAACACACTCGTATTAATGCATATTCTGCCACTTGTCTTGACCAAATAATTTCAAATATTCCCAATTATCTTCATGAAATTTGTGTGTTTCCTCCGATTTCCAATTGTGATCATTCTGTCGTGGGGGCCAAGCTGCTATTTCGTCGGGGAAAGAAGTTGCATACAAAGACATATATGGGAATACGACAAAGCGGATTTTGATAGCATTAGGAATCGTCTGCATGCGGTCGACTGGAACTCGTGTTTTGCATCCGACGACATTGATACATGATGTAATTCGTGGTCTAGTCTATTTTTAAATACTGCTACTCATTGTATTCCAAATAAAAATATAGAGGTGAGACCATCCGATCTACCTTGGCAAAATTCCAGACTTCGTTTACTTAAGCGCCAGGTTAAACGAAAATATGATAATGCTAAAAAATACAATTTCGAAATTGGTGCATGGTCCTCCTTTTGTCAACTAAGGAATTATTATCAAGAGCAATTAAAAATTGCCGAAGATGAATATAATAGTAAACTCCGTGCAAACTTAAATAATTCTGCTCAGAAAACAAATGCTCGTGATGCACCGTTAAGCATTTCTTGAACCGAAATAATTCAACCACTGTACCATCTCTGTTACATGAGGCTAAAGTTATATCGGACAATGTGTCCAAAGCTGGAATTTTTAACAAGTTGTTTCTTCTACAGCTTCTCTGCCTGAAATCGTCGACTCTCCACTTGTCAACCTTGATTCATTAGTTATTGAAGAATCTGAAGTTCTTGACACTCTTTCAAGTCTTGATACTTCGAAAGCTGCTGGTCCTGATGGTTTTAGTGCCAAGCTTTTGAAGGAAGCAGCACCTGCCATCTCAGCTCCACTTACACAATTATTCAATACTTCTTTAATAAAGAAGCAGATCCCTTCTGCATGGAAAAATGCGAACGTTTCTCCACCCCAAAAAAGGTCCTGAAAATCTATGCTGTGATTACAGACCGGTCTTTCTACTCAGTTGCACAGGGAAAGTGTTTTAAAAAATATATTCAAACATGTATTTAATTTCTTTCGTGACAATCTAGTTATTTCTTCTCACTAATCTGGTTTAATCCCGGGTGACTCAACTATTAACCGACTGCTACTTCTTTACCATGAGATTTGTCTTGCTATTGACCAACAAAAGGAAGTCGGCATAATATTTCTAGACATTAGCAAAGCTTTCGATAAAGTTGGGCATACTGGTTTCCTTATTTAAATTAAGGAAAGCTGGTGTTTCTGGAGATTTCCTTGATTGGTGCTCGGAGTATCTGAGCAACCGCTACCAACGTGTTGTAATTCAAGGTCAATCGCCAAACTGGGGCAAGATCAACGCTGGTATTCCTCAAGGTTCAGTGTTAGGTCCACTGATGTTCTTAATCTATATAAATGATTTATGAAATTACTGGTAAAGCTAGTAAACTGTTCAATATTATGAAGAGTTTGAAATTCATTCTAGACAGATGTACCTTAGAAACTATCTATATCTCTTTTATTAGACCGATTTTGGAATACGGCAGTTCAGTGTGGAGTGGCTGTATAGTTGCAGATGAGGAGAAGCTGGAAAGTATTCAATTAAACCCGGCGCGTATCGTAACTGGTGCAATGCAAGGGACAAGTAACGTTAAGCTTTACGAAGAGATCGGGTGGTCAGCCCTGGCAGATCGAAGGACATTATCTAAACTGACTCTAATGTATAAATTGGTGAACAAGCTTGTACCTGATTCCGTATGTTCTGTTATTACCGCTTCTACCAATGACGCTCGAACCTGCACAACTAGGCAACAATTTGACTTTCAACGTTTTAGAGCGCGCACAGACCTGTTTGATAACTCATTTTTCCCTTCAACTGTTAGGCTATGGAACCAACTGCCTCTTGACACTCGCAATTCGGCCTCCATCCATATATTCAAATCGAAAGTAGCGAAAAATAATAAGACCTATTATATTTTCAGAATTATACAATCTAGGCAATAGATTTCTAGCTGTTCAACACACTCGCTTCCGTTCAGACACTAGCCGTTTAAATTCTCGTCTTTTAAAAATTGGCGTAAACGATTCCCCCAAATGTTCATGTGGTGCGCCTAATGAGGAGGCATGGCACTTTTTCTTCTCATGTCAAAAATACACTGTACCACGATCTCACCTTCACGCCAAAATTATATATCTTGCTCCATTTACTATGCAAACACTGTCATACGGCTCGTCTGACTGCTGGCTCTCTCAAAATACTAAAATTTTCTTGGCTGTTCATGATTTCATCTCAGGGACTGGTCATTTCAAACCAGTGGGTATTAGCTAATTTATCTATAGAACAACCTTATCTTTCCTTCGTGGCTGGCCGCGGAGCCGGGCCCCCACGCTTGGGCAAGGGTTCTCCCCGGCAACCTCCCGGTACGACAGTGGGAGCGGTGCTGGTGTCTGTTCACGTAGCAAATATCTACTTTTTCAATTCCTCTTACCCACATCTTAAATCAATTTAACTACTCCACACATTCCGACATTCAGGTATGCCTGACATCTACTTCTTCTTATTTATATAGTTATTAGTACTCTTTTTACCTTATGGCCCCTCTGTATGTCTTGTCCATGTCTCGTTCCTCTTTTTTGTGTTCTGTCCGTATCAGGTATCGTCTTGCATACTCATCTTTTCCAGCAAGAGGGATTAAAATAGGGTATCGCCCTCTTCCCAATCCTAATCATCTCTCTCTCTCTCTCTCTCTCTCTCTCTCTCTCTCTCTCTCTCTCTCTCTGTCTCTGTCTCTGTCTCTCTTGCTCTCTCTCTCTCTTTCTATATATATACTAAAAAATCTGTAATTTTGACAATAAAATATGGTTAAACCAAAGTGTGTGTGTCAACACACACTTTTCTGTTTTCTTTCTTTCTTTCTTTCTTTCTTTCCCAGTGTATTTGTCCGACAATTTCTGTGACACTGACATACATAAAAACTCCACTTGGTATGATTGTACCTCCATACAAGGACACTGGTCTTTTTATGCAGAGGAATGAAGATGTTTAAAATTATGCAAATTCGGGGCATTTGAAATTTTCAATCTTGAATATCTTCAAAAGAATAATTGATAGAGATGCCATTCCATGTTTTACTTTGTACCAATGGACAAAACTAGTATTTAATTTTTACAGCTTTTGAATACAGATAGATTTGCTTTGAAGCAAATCTTATTTTCTACTTAAGTTTGTTTTTCCAGAGGAAAGGGAGACTCTTGATGGGTGATATAACGAAGGAATTTCATCTTCTAAAATACTACATTGCTTTTTACTTGCTGCGCTCGTGCTCAGCACTTCTCTGGCAGCTGCATTGAGGGTCTCCTCTCTTGTAGTGAGATCTTCCTCTGTTGCTTTCAGTGTCTGTTCTCTTGCTATGAGATTCTCCTCTCTTGCATTCATACCTTCCATGTTTCACTTGCGGCTGCAAGTAGCACATCAAGTTTTTTCTCTTTTTCCTGTAACTCCTGCAACTTTGTTTCCATCCCCTGTTTTCTCCAAAACGATCTGCCAGATTAACGGCACACTTGGCGGTAATGTACATTTGGTGGGTGTCTACCAAGTTTGTTCAAATGGTAACACTGCAGTGATATTTGGAATTTTGGTGACTTTGTTTGTTTGTTTTTGTTCTTTTTTGAGACAAATCTTAAAAAAAAAAAATCTTCTGTAAAGCGGATATCATGCTGCAACACTGCTGAGGGACTCCAAATTTTAATTCGTTCACCAGGTTGCGTTGCAAATTTTTAAAGCTCAGCTGACTTGCCAGCAGCTGAGCTTAAAAAGTGATTTCTGACGAAATGATTTACTTTTGCTCCCGCGAATGTATTCCTAGTTGACACTGGCTGTTATGATAGTGTAGCATTAAAAGTGTTATTGTTCCATTCCACTGAAGGTGGCATAGGGGGACATAGAGCTAGCGAGGATTTGGGGCCGTCCGTCTTCTTCTTCTTCTTCTTCTTCTTCTTCTTCTTCTTCTTCTTCTTCTTCTTCTTCTTCTTCTTCTTCTTCTTCTTCTTCTTCTTCTTCTTCTTCTTCTTCTTCTTCTTCTTCTTCTTCTTCTTCTTCTTCTTCTTCTTCTTCTTCTTCTTCTTCTTCTTCTTCTTCTTCTTCTTCAACACTTGGTTTCCGTGCGATAAGTCTTGAAGGACTTGACGGAATTTGATAAAACTTGGTAGGATTATGAATCTAGGCAAGACCTAGGTTGAGATTGTATTTGGGTGACCTTGACCTAATTTTCAAGGTCACAGGGTCACTTATGTGAAATTGGTTTCTGTTCGATAAATCATGAGGAACAGGATGAAATTTGATGAAACTTGGTAGAATTATGTATCTTGGCAAGACCTAGATTGGGATTGTATTTAGATGACCTTGAGTGAATTCGCAAGGTCACAGGTTCACTTATGTGAAATTGGTTTCCGTTTGATAAGTCATGAAGAACTTGATGGAATTTGATGAAACTTGGTAGGATTATGTATCAAGGTAAGACCAAGGTTGGGATTGTATTTGGGTGACCTTGACCTCATTTTCAAGGTCACAGGGTCATTTATGGGAAATTGGTTTCTCTGCAATAAGTCTTGAAGAACTTGATGAAAATTTTCTGGCAAACTTGGTCATTTGTAATTTGTTATCACCTGTAGCTTATTCAGAGATGTAAGTGTTCCACCGGGAGACATTTGATTTTCTGTTCGAAAATCAGTCTGTTCTAGTTTAATGTTCATTTTAATGCCTGTTAGATCATTCCAAGCTAAGTATCAGCTCAGTCTAGTAGCAAAGCGATACTCGATATAGGCCTAGGGCCTTTAAGGCATTCTGAATGTGCCACCTTTGGTGATAAAAGCCAGTATGTACCAACCCCATGTAGGCCTAAGTAGTCTCAAAATATTTATCCAGTTATACAAACACATAACACTGCCGCATGCTGGCATTATAACTCACGGGTTGGGATGAGCGTGGCTGAAGCGTGACCTAAATTCATCTGTGTTCAGCGAAGTTCGGGGAAATCAAGGGATCCGTCGTTATCACAAAGAAGCTGATTCGCTGCTTCTTCTTGACAGGTGAGGTGGTGAGATTGCATGACTTTCCGGTAAAGACCAACAAACCTTTTGGTATCACTTCTGCAAATTTTGCTAGGATAACATCTGTAATGATTTTCTTCTAGAATGGCCGATATACAACTCACAGAAGAGGACAATGCAGGCGCTAAATTAGGGATAGGACTCCATATCAGCTGCGTGTTCAAGAGGTGAAACTTGGGTTGGCCTGACACAAGGTGAATACATCAAGACTAAAGACTAATGCTCAGCCGGTAGCGCGATGGATGAAAGCGAATAAATAAATTTAAAATAAAATAAACAAAAAAATAAATGGTTGAAAGAATGAATAAATATATATTCTTAAAAGGAAGCATTTTATACTTTTTTCCGTGAATAAATATATGAATGAATGAATGAATGATGAATGAATGAATGAATGATCTTTTTAAGCTGTATTTTTTCAAAAGAAAATGGTCATGTATCATGACAATGTCAAAAGCTGAAACAATTAAACAAGTTGCATCTCAAATTGTTTTCAATGTCAATAGATCAACCTTTGTTGTAAATCTGCATTGTTAACTGAATCACTTTAGACCCTGTATATGTTGCTTTGCCTTTTGCTCAAGTGTGTGTGCCAAAATAAAGTCTCATAAAAATTGTCTTAAGGCGGTGGGAAACCTCTGAAAGTGGGTTCACTTTTGAGTTGATATATATATATATATATATATATATATATATATATATATATATATATATATATATATATATATATATATATATATATAAAATAAACACCCATATATATGTCAAGACTATATCAATTTGATGACAAGGTTTCAGAGAATAACAAGAAATCTGCAACGAAAACTCAACCAAAAGTTTAAAATTGCTAAATAAACAATGCGTTTGGGGGGGGGGGGGTGTACCTTTTCTCCATTTTTTCCCGGGGTCTTCATTTCGAAAAATATTCAAGATATATTTTCCAATTTTTGTCTCCTGTGATCACCAGATATATATCTGCAAAACATGTCAGGGATTGTTGATAAGCGCATTAATTTTTTTCCAAGATGAAAACACAATGTCTGGAAAACTTCCAGTTTAGAAAGAGCCAGTCAAGTATTGCGTATGTAAGAAGCGGGGAGGGGTTAAGTGGACAATATGGCATGGGCACGGGGGGGGGAGTAAATAATGTTGCATACAAACACATCTTTGTGTTTTGTTTTTATTTTTTCATAATACGACAAAATATGAGTTAATATGAAGTTAGAAGTAAAAATTAAGTCATTGATGCCTGTGAATATAACCTCCACAACCAACTAGCCCCTCTGCGTCCTCGTCCCAGCCAAATGTGAGATGCCAAATCGTACCTCTTCTGGCAGAATTACCAGAAGACGTGCACTCTATTACTTTAACATTATAGGCCGCGTGGCGACGTCCGGCGACGGTGATGTCAAAGGGGACAATGTTTGAATGCACAATATCGTCTATTGGGAAACAAGATCCTATATTAAAAAGAGATATAGCTTATAATGAACTATGCTATGATTATATATATTCACTTTTATTATACACAACAAAATTTAAACAACTATTTGTATTGAATGTAGCCGTCATAATAGTATTGCGCTGACGTTTTAAAATATATTTAACTGTGTTTACAAGGGGAAAAAAGGCTCAAAAACTCACATGAACTTCTTGTGCTTTGACCACGATGCTAGGTGCTTAAGTTTGGGGGGGGGGGGGTTAATGCCAATTTTCAGGTTTTTTTTAGGCACTCAGTACAGTACACTTATTGGGATGAATACGGTAGATTATTCAAAAACAAAATTAAGATACGGGTCTTTTAGGCCCACAATTACGTCATGATTGGCCAGTTGCAGTTACCAAACTAATTTGCGTACCGCGTGCATGAAGGGAGGGGCGGGGGTCAGACTCTTGCGAATGCCCAGTGTGCATGGGGGATCGGTCGGGGGTCGGTAAACGTAAATTTAATATTTTTCCTTACGTAATAATGGAATGGCCCCTAAAATTAGCAAAGTTGATGACTTCCTCATTTTTGGTCCTCAATTAAAAATGATTGAATTATTTTCTAGAGAATCCCCAATACTTTCTTATCCTCAAGGAACTGAAGATTGAATCAATTTTCATTGGATCAAAATGGGACAATCGATTAAATTTATTGGTGGAGATGAATCAGAAGGAAGTTAACTTGTAAATGATATTATTTTTATTGTTTTAAAATATTTTTATTTATTTATTTATTTATTTATTTATTTATTTATTTATTTATTTATCTATCTATCTATCTATTTGGTTTAAACATATTTGTATTTCCTGAAGGATACAATTGGGAAACAGGGCTAAGCCCCATATAAATCTCTCTTGCACATGAAAAAGATTAAAGAAGAGGTGTTACGTATCACAAGTTCAGAGACAATTCACCATACGAAACAACGCCACAAGACGAGGACAGGTAGAGTGGCGGCGCCACACGAGCATAAGTGGGGCGACACAGGACGTCACAGATAGAGGGCAGGGAGATGAAGTCCGCCTTCGCTTAACTATATACACAGACGATACATTTCTGGTTTCAAGATTTTGGACATAGTAGGAACTACGTCATAGCTGCCAGTCTGCCTGTTGTTTTGAAAAAGTTGTGGACTGCGTCAAAAAATAATTTCATTTTGCTTCGAGGTACATGTTTTGGACCCATATAAAAACGTTAAAACCATAAATGGTGCAAAGGACATAATATGGTTCTGAAGTGTATTTCCCTGAGTTATATAAAAAGGACACTCGCAACAATAATAGAAAACATCTTCATTTCCATTTCCACAGGCACACTGAGGGGAGTCTATCAGACCTTTTTTGAGCAGATCCGAGTTTAGCTTGCTGCATCCCATCTGCAACCGTGCGTGCGAAACTGCAAGCATTCTGTCACCTATGTAGTATAGCTTGTTTGAAATTTTTTCCCCTGGTCTATTTTTTTCTTAAAAGATGTAAGGTCTTCAGAATTACGCACACCAGTAGGCAAGTTATTCCACAATCGTACAAGCGATGGAAAGAAAGAAGTGTTAAATCGGTTTGTTCGTGCGCGAAAAACAGAGAGATTCGTATCAGATCTGACATGGTACCCGTTTCTTACATTGACGAGGTTAGGAATGAGGTTGCATAAGTATGAAGGAGTTACACCGTGCATGGTCTTGTAAATAAGATCAGCTTGCTTTTTCACAGCGCCGAAGATAGTGTTTCAAACCCTGTTTCTTCATAAATTAAATCATGACTAGTCCTAGAAGTGGCCCCAGTAATAGCGCCAGCTGCTGCCAATTGGACGTTGTCAAGTTGTTGAGACTCTTACAGCGTGCAGTTGTCCCATACCACTGACCCATACTCCAAGAGAGGTCTGATAAATGAGAGATAAAGAATCTATGTATTTGTTTACTTATTTATTTATATATTTGTTTACCTAAATATTACGTATGAAGATATATATCGTCTTCACCACATTATGTGTCAGCATTTTATCATTCATTATCTATCTATCTATCTATCTATCTATCTATCTATCTATCTATCTATCTATCTATCTATCTTTCTGTCTGTCTGTGTGTCTGTCTGTCCATCTATCTATCTATCCATCCATCCATTCATTCATTCATCCATCCATCCATCTATCTATCCATCTAATTATTTAAAGGGGTGTCTATCAATACAGACGTTTCTTGATATTTGCATTAATCATACACAGGGTCTCACAGCTGTCAGGATTTTCAAAGACATTAAACGTCCTTAGGAATTGCATTGTGTAAATATGTAGAAATGAACCTTGAGAAGAAATATTCGCAAACAAATCTCCATATCAAATAATAGACACGTGAGAAAATGTGAAAACTACACCAATTGTGATTACTCTAAACGGTGACTATCATTGCCAGCCTGGGTGAAATAAAATCATACCATATCATACATCGAAATATGAAAAATGAACGCTCCCTGCATGTATGACGGCATGTGAAAGCAAACACAAATGTGTTCGGCAATGATATTGAATTTCGTACTGTAATAACTGAGACTATTCAACATAATATTCATATGGTGAAAATTACGTACTTTGGACACGGAATAGGAATGTTTAAGAGGAACGGCAAATCTAGCGCCACTATTAACTACCGTGCCGCTGTATGGCGTAATAGTTTAAAACAGACCAAGGAGTGAGGTCCTCTCTTTCGTAGTTGTTGCTCATGTTCTCATTTCTGATCCTGTCCTTTAAAGTGACCCAAGGTCCAATCAAAGAGTATTATGAACGTCTGTTAGGCATAAAATATCAGGTAGTTGGATGCCTGACATACAACCCTGGAGCTTCAGCGTGGCATGCAGCGCATGTATATAAGTAGGTGTTCATCACGCAGGGACATTAATTCTTACAAACCGTACAACGAAAGGCAAGTTGAGAAAAGACAAGATGGCAGGGGATATTTTGGCGGCTTGCACCCAGGCTCTGATGGGATTTGTCAGCATCTTCCTAATGGTTGTCACTTCATATTTACTTTTCATTTACTACCAGCATAGACGATACGATCACATTCCTGGACCAAAGCGTTCGAGGTAACGATGCTATACTTTTGTGTTTAGACGCATGGCTGGTCATATCCTAGAGCAGAAGGAACATATATAAACTTCTGTTTTGTATGGATTATAAAATAAATCAGGTTAAAACGTGTAAAGTCATTTACCGTAGCATATTTTAGGCGTTTAATTCCTAGCCTTTTGTGTGGTGTGGGCAACTGAACGACTCGTAGAAAAACACCGCAGTCAGAGTGGCACATGCTCTCCCACCCGAGAATCGAATCTGGGCTGCAGAGTTGTAAGTTTAACGTGTAACTGCGCAACCATTTTTTTTCTGAATTGGCAAAATGCCTAGTTGTACCTATGTCATTTTCACGCTCTCTCGTCCATGCATTTTTAAGGTGTTAATATATCAGCATTTTTCATCCAGTGTTATAACCACATATATATTTGATCTAATACTTACCGATTGTCATTGACTTTGCTAAAAAAATATCAATAGCGTTTTTCCTTTCATACTTACGATAGAGGCACTTGAAAATGTTTCTATTTGGACATTGAGTTATTCTGACAAGTTATGTGTACTCTATACACATTTTGCATTCAAAAATTACTTTGCATTCCATTTTTCAAAGCTTTGTCTTGGGAAACTATGGAGAACTGAGGAAGAGATTTCAACAAGGACACATGTTGAGCGAAATTGCATTGGAATGGTGAGTTCCACAAAAAACTATGCCATAAGTGCAAATATGTTCTAAATAATATTATTGACAAGATAGTCATGTTTTTATTTTGAATGGGATATCATGGATTTCATCATGAAGGTTTCATCATTTGGGCATGCTCTTTATACTACCATGAATATTATTGTAATAAACGATTTCCAATTAAGGCCACAGACTACAGTTATAAATCCTTCTATTCTTCATATTAGCATTTTTCAGTCTAAAAAATCAGCATTTTGGTATTTTGAAATTCCGTGAACGGCATTTAACAGATAAAAATGTCAGAAAAATATGGACGGATTTTTGTCATACAATTCCCAGCTCGTTAATTTGTGATAATTGAAACACGAAACAACACCTGGATGTCAGCTTTATACAGGTGTATGAACTGTGCTCTTGTCAGGGTCACATCATTGTCCTTCCCCACCATAAAGTTCCCACCTGGCCTGGAAGACAGTGCACCTGTATGACCACCAATGAAGCAACTCTGCGATGAAGCAAACCTGACTTAGCTAACTTTATTTAAACAGAAGCTACGGCATGCTGAAAACACAGTATTTTCACAATTACGGACTATCTCCGTTGGGATGCGCAACCAGCCAATCACAACTGTAGTCTGTAACCTTAAACATTGTGGCACCTTGATCACACAATGCACAATACTATACATAGTACAAGACAACATTGTCACAGGCTGACATTTTGTGCTAGCATTATGGAAATAGATATGAAAATAAAACACACATATATATATATACACAAGATGGTCAAATTTCCTTAAAATGTAGTTACTTAAGCTAAATTACTATGCTGAAACAAATTTAGTTATTAGAAATATATATATTTGTTCATATTTTATGCTTGTACCATATAGGCATTAGATGACATTATAATTAAATAGGCGCCATGTCCTTCCAGTGATATGAAGCAAGATAGGTATGAGTTTATCTGAAAATAATGGTACCCTTAGCAATGCGTACTCTATAATAGCATTAAACATACCTGCAGGATGATCAAATATGGACTTACCGTCAAGATGAACATACTACATACTGTGATGGTGATAACTGCAGACTTGGATTCTGTTAAGGTAAGTAGCCAGGAAGAAATAAGCAGACTAATAAGGTACAACTATCTGAATTGCAACACCTTGACACCAAAAAAAAATAATACGCACATGCACACACACACACACACACACACATATATATAATATAAGGCATTTTCGTGTAAATATATTACGTAAATGTGGAAGATTCATGTAACGTTCCTTATCCTGCACTAGTGTAAGCGAGGACATTAAAAATTTTGCGGCAGACAGGGATATGGAATGTGAAGCTATATTCCTGATATGGATAGCTTACGCTCTACCAAATCATTTTGCTAACAATCCGTAAGATGTGCGCTCATGAAAAACCTAGAAATGTAATGTAATATTTGCAGGGTGGGTCGGTTTTTGCGGAAGTAGTGCGTTTATATGACCATTAAATATGTATGTATCATGCAACAAAACAAATGGTTTCTGAATTATTTTTAGCACAAAGAGATTGCCGAAAATAATGAAATAATCCAACTGCCATTTTCAAAGCTCGCAAGTTCAAATGGCTGATTACGACTGGATATAGTTTAAAATGATCTTACAAGTAATTTACCCTCCCCCCTTTCAATATACAAACGTATACACAAAAGTGTGAGGGGAAAATGTTTTAAAAGGAATTTTTGCTTGAAGAGTGCTGTTTGTGAACTGATGGCCTCTCGTCAGAGATCTCTCAAGAGGAAGCCACTGTGCATGAAATAACACAATTATAAATGTTAAAAAATATTTCAGGACTTGTTGATTACTGGGGGACATCCAAAGGCCTATTCAAACTACAAACACGCACAATACCTGTTTGGACAGAGGTAATTAAAAAAAAAGCCACAATTTTAGTTTCTCACATAGCACCAATGAGGAAAACAAAGAATGAATTATATTACCATATCAGGCGTTTCATTGGTGTCAAAAACGTAGTAAGTGAAATGCTGGCGCCTTAATTCTCACATAGTATATGGCGGTATTTTTCCTTAAAGCAAAAAGGAAACGTATCAGTGAGTTGTGCTGACTAATAAGACGCAAGCTGGTTATATATCGATTGATAATCTAACCCTGCATCGCATGCAATGTCAGTACGTCATATGTGGAAGAAAAATATGGTGAATTGATTTATGTAACTTTCAACCTCTCTGAGTAAGATATGATTACAGTATGTTTTTGTTGTTGTTGTTGTTTTTTATATTTTTGTTGTTGTTGTTGTTGTAATTACTTTAGTCCATTCCCTACAAAGAAGTGAATGACTGCCTTCGTGGTAACAGCTCAGCTTTAACAATAAAAGTACTCATTTCTGTTCTTGTAGCAGATTAAACTTCAGATATGATATTCGGTAGCATGTGGTTCACATTTTGTAGGCTTGTCATGGAAATTAATTCACTAAGAGCTCGCTGGTCGCTGTAAAGTGCCTCTTTATATTTCAGATTTGCTGGATTAGGCTTGGTCTCCGAAACGGACAATAAGGCCTGGGAAAAGAAAAGAGCAATTATGAACCCAGCCTTTCACCGAGGGTGAGTTAAACATACAAATATGACAGCAATCTATACCCATTAAATCTGTAAGTAAACTTAAATAATTTAATAGATAAGAATGAACGGAATACTTTGCACTGAAAATTTTACTGTGTTTGTATTTTACTTTAGGATTGTTATAATATGACTCTGTGACATGATAGCGTCTTCCATTTATGTGTGCTTTTGCAGTCCACAAGATCAGATCGAAAAGGGGGAGAAACACGAAAAACGAGAGAGGAAAAATTAAATGGGCCAACATGAGAAAATCGTGGCAAAGGAATAACTGATACGTCATAAGCTTCTTGTTTTACCATGTCTCACTCAGTACATGTCGATGATACTTAATGTCTCCTAGAGCAACTTTGCATCCACGATGCTTATTTTATAACCCCTTACCATGACAGCAAATGAAATGTCATCGATCCTTTGAGAATCCGTAGAGTTGCACTTGCACTGGCATCAAAAAGTCTGACAATACCGACAGTCTATATCACTTATAATTTCGAACAAATTGCATATGAAACACAAAAATGACCATTATATGACGTAAAATTGTCTTTTTGTTTAAGATTCCTGAAGAGTCTGATGCCACAATTCAACGACTCGGGCGATAGATTCATGAATAAATTTGCAACCTTTGCAGACGGAAAGACAAAAATTAGTCTTGGTCATTATTTTCATCTTGCCACCATGGATGTCATAGGCCAGGTATAAGCAACTGAAACTCTTGCCTCTGCAATGTATCATGAATTCTGTTTGAGATATGTTTACTGCCATTACGGTTTTTCCCCATTAACTTTTGGAGACACAGCTTTAAGCGATAAATTTCTCGAGACATATAAAAGGTGCAGTGATTTGGGATATGAACGTGCTTTCTCGATATATGTTAATACCGTTGTGAAGATCTATACTTTTAAATTCTGAATTTAATAAGATAATCAAATGGCTGAAGGCAGATAAGTTGTCTCTAAATACTTAAATCAATCATGACCTTTTATCAGCAACAAAAACGCATCATAATACCTACTCTTGGACTTGGAAATCAGAAAATTGAAAACATGGATGAAGTTTACTTTTTGGTTGGGTTTAACAGTGGACAAGCACCTTAGCTGGAACAGTCATAACCAGAAGGTTACGTCAAAAAGTTCGCAGACAACAGGCATCAGGAATAAGTTAAAACATTTTCTTTCCTCGGGTATTCTGCAAACTATTAATAATTCCCGTATTCTTCCTCGTTTCAATTACGCTCTGCTTGCATGGGATCTTAAGTTGGAAAGGCTGGTAAAATTGAAAATAGGTTGTACGAATCCAAAATCATAGTAATTTTAAGGCACATACAGAAGAAATTTTTTAATCAAGTTATTTATTAAAATTGAAATACATTTATATTTTATAAGTTTTGACAATTAAGTACAAAATACAAAATTATCTACAGCTGGTCTACTTTAAGTAAATTGAAATCATTCCAAATTCCCAGGTACATGGCCATGATACTAGAAGAAATGACGCATTCGTAGCATGCACGCAGCATGCTTCCGCTACAAAATGTTTAAGACACGAGATGGTACATATTCTCAATGCAACACATGAATCGGCGAAGCTGAAAGCAAATGCTGGGGTTACTTTGGCTTCTCCTAGTATGTCCAAATACATACATACACACACACACACACACACAGATATATATATATATATATATATATATATATGTATATATATATATATATATATATATATATATATATATATATATATATATATATATATATATATATACGAAATATCTTGTAATATACTCAATTGTTTCATCTGTCATTCAACTTCTTGAATATGCATCTTCAGCCAGTTATAACGGTATTAACCCCTTTATTATGGAAGAGCCTCAGAATAAGTTTTAAATTATTCTTTTGTTTTCACAGTTTTGTGCTCAACATTAAGATTTAGTGTTATACAACTATTTATTCTATTATGTCAAACATGACTACACACATATTTCTGTTATCTGTATGTAAGGATTACTAATCAAATGTTATAGCTATCTGCTCAAGAACTTAACATGTCTCATGACCATTTTGTTGTCAACCACCACCTAAGGTGGCATAGGGGGACATAGGATTAGTAGGCATAGGGGCCTAGTCCGTCCGTCCGTTCAGGAGCATATCTCTTGAACCTTAAGAGATAGAATAATGACATATATAACAGAGATGCATCATACCACGGGCATGTGCGTTGTGTATTGTTTTTGACCTTGAAACAGGGCCCAAGAACATATCCATTTTCGTGTCTCTGGCAGCATATCTCTAGAACCCTTAGATATAGAATAATGGAATTCATACCAGAGATGCATCAAACAAAGGGCATGTGCGCCATGCATTGCTTTTGACCTTGACCTATTTCAAGGTCACAGGGACCAAGAATATATCCATTTGTGTGCATCCAGACATGCTGTATACATAGTATAGCTTTCTTCTCTATATTGTGGCGGAGGACATAGATCCTTTGGATCACTGTGCTCTTGGGTTTTTTTGCAATATATATGTACTTGTACAAGCATCGTCATGATGGTCAAATAAACTATCCTGCATCCTATTTACAGGCCAGTTTCACTCATGTGCAGTTATGAGAAGAAATGTGTTTTTTTTCAATAAACAGTGTAATTCTGCCATGAATAGTGGATGCACTATGTTTTAAACAAAACAAAGATAAAATTATCGACCTGCCGATAATGTTTAAAATACGTGTAGGTGTCGCCTTGCCTGGATTGAATACTGGCTCTTTTATATCCTTTAAATTAGCACAAAAGTAATGTAAAGAAAACTCTGTCATCTGTATATATGTATAAATATGTTTTTTTTTTAATTTATGCCAAGTGGGAACTGATGCAAATATTTAATGCACACAGTTCTATAATATTTTTGTGGATGAGCATCTGAGCAAATAAATTCACTGACATCAGTTCAATGCGACTGCGGTTGCACCTTTTGTTATTGAGGCTCCCTGGTAAAGGTCAAGACGATGTTAATCGAGCTTCAAAAAATAAAATTTGTCTCTTTTTTGTTATACAGGTTTAAGGAAATAAAACCTGTTACTTCTTATTATTTTGGGCTTTCATGAAATTAATTGTTGCTACTAGATACGCGGGCCTAAAAAATTATGACATGTTCTTTACTGTTTGGTGTACGTAATGAAAATTAATTTTGTGCTTTGCCGTTATGTCTGGCAGGTTGCGTTTGGTATGGATCCCATAGAAAATGACGACTGTCCATTTCCGAGAGCTGTATTTAAGGTATTGGAGGGCTTTACTGCAAGAACAAAAATGCAATGGCTCGAAGCCGTGAGTATCCAGACCAACCCGGACATTAAATTATCATATAAATTTGTGTTTGCCTTTTTAGCCTCTCTAATTAACCTTAAATGATCACACCCAAAACAAAAAGCCAGTTTCTTGGTATGTACATACATGTGTGGAACAATCTTCCAAATGCAGTTGTCATAGTAGAAATAGCTAAATGGAGTCAAAAGGGGAAAACAAAAAAGCATGCAGACACATTCACTATTCAAGGAGACATTGTAAAATGTAATATTTTTATGGTTGCGCTATTTACACCTCCCAAATTTCGCAATGACCAGGAACCAGTTGAGAAATACTTACATATTTCTTTGCCCCCATGACGTAACAATCAATGTTACATGTTTCGTCTTCAGATAAATCCTTTCTACAAGTATAAGCTGAAGAACGACACAAGGGACGCCATCAAGTTACTCCGCCAGACGGGAAAGGAGTGTATTGCAGCCAGAAAATCTGCGTTAGCAGGCGGGCAAAATATTCCAAAAGACATTTTGTCCTACATCCTTCAAACCAATGGTGATTATTCTCTCAGGTTTGCAGAAATATTCCTGTTTACCCATGAATACCGTTTTCGTAGGGAGGGAGCGAAGGTATATTCCTTGTTGACTAAATGTCTATTTTTAAAGTTTTTATGTTGAAAAAAAAAATCCGTGCTTGAAAGCATCAAATGAAAATGTAAAAGAATATACTTAACATAAGGGTGCTTGATGGGTATTGTATTTTTTCTGTCCCTAGTGACACCTTCATAACAGTTTCTTTGAATGTGAAAAATGTGATTCGACTCCCAATTTATGCACGCTGTTTATGTTCTTAATAGAAAATAACCCAGATGTGACAGAAGAGAACCTGCTGGATGATTTTGTTACTATGATTATTGCAGGTTAGTTAAAATATTTTATATTTGGCGGGTTTGTTTAAGATTGGTACAATTAAAGCAGCTCATTATGTATATACTAGAGGTTTGTGATACTTTCAGTTTGAGACTATGTTACTGTCTGTAAAATAGTGTGGGCCATGATTTAAAAGGAATCATAATGTAAAATATAACGAACTCCAGATTGTTTTGCACATGCGTCAAAATGCACTTTATGTGTGCAATTTTGATCTCAGGTGGCTCCAAAAATGTAATTAAGAAAAAAGACGTTTCAGTGCACCACAGCAATTTCAATTGTTGTTAACCCACATTTGTTCTTCATAATTTTCGAATATAACATGCATATAAATGTTAATGTGATATTTTCAATTTCTGCTCTATTAGGCCAAGAAACTACTGCTAATACAACAAGCTTTGCTTTGTTGCAACTTGGCAGAGAACCTCATATATATAAAAGGTGAGAAAAGATTAAAATTAAAATGCCATAGCACCGTATTGTGACAGATTTTTCACGTTATTAAAAACAACCATTGCTTGGTTATTAGATTGTGTTGTCAATTGTATCGTTGCAAAACAGACCGTATTCTCACTTTATTCTTTTTAAATATGCGGAAAGACATATGACATGTAAATCAAGTGTATATTTTGTTTTTTGAGGACATTGCATATTCATTCTTCTATTTGCATTTTGCCGGTAAAACTCGACTGATCATCATATGATTGACCACCAAGGCCCTCACCAGCAAGGCGTTTGTTGCTATTTGCTTCTTCATCTGGGTGTGCCTTAGTTTATTTGTTTGCAAAATGTTTAAATAAGAGGGGTTAAGAGTTCACAATCTGGTCAATAATGAGATCATGTTTCTAAGTCAGCTAACCACCATCATCAAATCAGAATTCAAACATCGACTATTAGCTGAACATGTGGATTTGATCACAATAACGGTCAAAATCGCCAGAGACAGAGCTTTTACCATTTCTGAAAGACGTCCGTGTAAACCTCGGAAGGCGTCGGTCCTGTACTGACTTTGTAATCCTGCAAGTGAAGTAATAGTGTTAATCCCTGCAATATTGAGAATTCATTAATAGTGTAAATCCCTGTTATCCTGGGAGCACATTAGTAGTGTGAATTCCTGTGAACCTGGGAAGTGGTTACACATTAAAACCTCTGGACATATTAAACGTCCAGAAACAGGCATTTTATAGTTAAATGCACCATAAGGTAGTAAAATTCACTGGTAAGTTCCAAAACATAAGTAAAAGGTCAGACATAAAAATAAGTTACATTCTGTTCACTCTGTGTTTTGCAAAAACATTAAATATGGAATCACACAGCAACTGTAGTTGGTCGGCAAGTTTACATTTCTGACCGAAAGTGCTTGCAACTGCTAAAAATGCCACCAGCAGCAATAAAGTATTATCCCACATCCTGTCTTTAGCAATACTTGGTAAAGTTGATCCAGTTTTAATTATTTGCCATATGATGTCTGTGGTGTCTCATTTTAGAGCATTTTTGGAGACATTTAATAATTTTCAGTTATCAAATGCAGCTTGTATTTCCAACTGTTGCTTGCCAACTCTGCTACCAATTGTGAAATCCTTTCATTTGCGATCAAAAGCAGCTATACACCTGTGCACACCTGCTAACTTTCGGGTTTCCAGAGCTAATACTGTAAACGTACAGAAGCACAGTTAAACAGCACTTTCTAACTTCAAACATATAAAAATTAAAAACAAATTATTTCACTTCTCATGAGATGGCCCCGAAACAATGCTCACTTGGACAATATGTTCAATTGTGCTAAGACCTGCTGTACAAAATATTTGCTACTGCAGCTTGTGACCATACGTCCATAATCCTTGAAAATTATTGGTATACTTTGCATGCGATAGTATGATTTTGTGATGTGTGTTCACAGATGTGCAATGTTATATGTCACAGTCACGCCCTACTTTATCGCATTTTTACTAGAGGATGGAACTACTTAGAGATTCATATACTTGCAAATTCGGAGTGATTATATGATGTTGGTTTTATTCGCATTACTTTTCATCATTTATTTTCAAAATTAACATCTTTTTTGACGCCATTATTTGTGTATATTCTGTTTGAAAGATTAAAGGAAGAAGTGGACACGGTAATCGGAAGCAAAGTGGAAGTTACCTATGAAGACGTAGGCAAGCTAGAGTACATGTCCATGGTGCTGAAGGAAACATTGCGTCTGTACCCTGTCGTAGCTGCAACCTTTCGCGAACTTGAGCATGACCACACCGTTGGAGGATATGTTGTTCCCGCCAAGACGGATGTGGTAGTAAGTATGACTGCATTTATTGCAGAAACCCCAAGAAAGCCAGTTTCTCTAAGAAAAATTAAAACTTTCTATTTTTGTGCCCAAGGGAAATTTCTCCCTATTATTTACAATTAAATATGTGCATACAAATTCTAATGCTTTGCCTTAAAATATGACCAAGTTGACAGCACGATAACCTGACATCTCTCTCTCTCGCTCTCTCTCTCTGAACGCTAGGTTAGAACCTCTGTTATCGGGAGCAAGGGAACTGTAGTCATTGTATATGAGTCATGTGTTTCATAAAAGTTCTACTTATGGGAGGAATTTCGATTTATAGTTAAACCAAACAAAAGCCTTCTGTTTTATTACATTTTGGAAAAAAAGATCATCATAAGTTTTGGTAGTATTTAAAGCCAGTGCTTGTCCAAAGGCGGTATAAGCCTATCATGAAAAGAAATCTGAGTTCAGACGTGATCATACACAAAATTACTTCTACATTTTATCATATAAAAGTTTTCAAACAGTAAATTAAATGAAAAGGTTCTGAATGCATTTTGCAAAAGATGAAACTCTAATCATAAAATTTGCCTTCATGTATAACATTGTTCCTTCTCGTTCCAGATCAGCATGTATGCTTCAGCAAGGCTACCACAGTTCCATCCAGACCCACTGCGCTTTGACCCGGAAAGATTTCATCCTAAGAGCAAAAACAGGTGCAGAACATATACTTTTACTCATGGGCTGGTACTCGTATTTGGCAGGCCATTCAGCTATAAACTAAGATACCGTAAATTAGGCATTTTTAGCTAAACAGCTGACCACACTCCCAAACCTTAGACAGTTTCAGTTAGTCTAGTTTTGCACAGGAATTTATAATCTCATTTGATCAAAATTACGGATTGCTTACTTGCATGTTGCCTAATTGAAAGGCATGATGAATAGAGATGACTAGAAAGAGTTTCAGTGCTGCCACTGCCTAATTACAAAAAAAAAAAGAATCCAATTCAACTTTTAAAAAGTATAAATTTTCAGAAAAAAAAGTATAAAAAAAGTATAAATCTGAAGTAACTCATGGGTATTGCAGCAAAATTATACTGTAACAAGAGAGCTGTGTAAATAGCCCATGATCAGTTGACCTAGAGATTCATCACACTTGTGGCTCTGTAAACTTGGGATTTGATCTGATCAGTCCGTCAGGTAGGCCTAGTCGGGTCTGTTGTAAGACCAGGCGCTGTAGGTTAGTGTGGGATGGTTTATTAGGTGTAGTTTCATTATATTTATGTCATGTGGGCTACGTTGTTAAGTAGGCCTATTAACAAAGGAACATATTTGCTTTATTCCGTAATACAGCAGCTCGGGATGTTTGTATTGGAAATGCAAACATGGTGCCGCCAGTTAGCAGAATGACTTGTCCGGGGATTAATGGCACCGAAACAAGTCTTGCGCTGGTTCCCCGCTGATGACCCGAATTTTTTAAGGATAATTATGCCTAAAACTTTCTTCTAATTTTCAAATTTTATTAATATGATTTGTTCCTTTCATAAATTAATTTGCTATTATGATTTAGAACAATTCAGTTTTTCAGTGAATGGTACGGAATAGGACTTTGCTCTTAGAATATCGGACTTGATAGTGTTCAAACGGTACATGAGCTTACAGAATTAGGTTTGTTAAGTTTCTCTTTATATTAAATAGGATCAAGGTCACCCATGTACTGAATAAGTCTGACTTATATGGGAGAACACTTGCATGTGCAACACCAAAGTCCTAGTTCAAGTACTTCTCAAGTTATAGCGCTGATGAGTAAAATAAATGTATGTTGCACTGTGACCTCAGAAATGAGATCAAGGTCACTTATGTTTTGTCTAAGCGTGACCTTCATAAACAAAATTAACATGTGCAACATCAATGTCCTAGCTTACTCAAAATAGATCTCAAGTTATCAAGTTAACAGTAAATTTCATATCAATTGTCCAGTGACCTTGGGTCACTCATGTACTGAGTGTGGCCCTCAAAGAAGGTATCCAATGACCCTGTAAAACCTGAAAGTAGAACAAGTAGCTCTCAAGTTATCATCTAAAGAGTTAAGTAAACCTAAGTAACCCTGTGACCTTCACAATGAAGTTAAGGTCACCCATGCACTGTGTAACTCCGGCTGTCATGCCTTCAAGTCTTCCTATTAAATTTTGAATCAACTGGCCAAGTGGTTTTGGAGAAGATTTTTTTTTAAGATTTGGCCAAAAAATGAACCAAAAACTCCTTAAAAAAATCCAAAAAATCACTGGAACACGACCATAGAATGAACTTAGCAGAGACTCACCCAGGGTACATCCCCACCGAGTTTGAAGTGAATCTGATGAGTGGTTTTGGAGAAAAAGTTCAAAATGTGAATTACCATTGC
Source organism: Hermodice carunculata (assembly GCA_964020975.1). Classification (NCBI taxonomy): domain Eukaryota; kingdom Metazoa; phylum Annelida; class Polychaeta; order Eunicida; family Amphinomidae; genus Hermodice; species Hermodice carunculata. The sequence goes on along the minus strand of OZ026627.1, from coordinate 59,643,397 downwards.
AATTCCCATTTACTTACATTGTAGTCAACAGCACTGTATGCATTAACGGACAAGTACTCAAATTTAAAAATTCATTAAAAATCAGCAATTCATAGTGTGAAGTTCTCACACGAAGATTGTCGCTTTGAAAACTTGACAAGTTTATTAACTCCACGGTCCATATATATAATGTATCAATTACAATTCCTGTTCGTTCCCCAGACACAGTATTGCCCGGGTGACAAAACTCACAGCCAGCCTCTTTTAACAACATAATTTCAACAAGGCAGATTTTCACTAGCACTAATTAATAATCTATATAAATTGCATATGAAATAGACTTTGCATGCTTCGCACATGTTTGTTACATGCATGATTTGCATATAATTTGGAAATGTTCATTGGCTGAAAGTTCTGACATGTTAACGCTGACCTTCCCCTTGCACCTTTTCATTGCAGCATCATTAAGGTCGTCCTATTTTCCGGTCAAGATTACTGTGCCAGACTCTAGGACAGACAACATTATCTCTGATCTTTCAAATTATGACACTGTGCTCTTACCCGAGATCACATCATTATTAAATAACAGTGGACTTGGCCTGATGAAACTCAAGATACCGACAGATGGCCCAAGCATAAGCAGTCAGTTGTAAATGTCACAATGCATAAGATTTTATGCTTTTTCTTGGACACCTCAAATCACTGTAAAAATTATAATTCACTGGAAAATTATAAAAAAAAAATTAAAAATCTTTACAATAGCGTCACCACATTGTGAACACCTTTGTTTGGCCCTTCTAAAAGGAACTTTTCCACCAAGTTCCAGCATAACCTGAGTGACAATTTGGAAAAGTGATAAATAGCAAAAACACATTTTTTACATGAAAAATATTTGAAAAATCACTTTGCCACCTGTTGAACAAACTAAGGTCTAAGGGTCCCCAGAAGTCTTCCTAAGCAATTTCAAAGCAATTGGCCGAGAAGTTTTGGAAAAGATTTTTTTAAAGATTTGCCCCCCCCCCAAAAAAAAACAACAACAAAAATAAATTCATAAAAATCCAAAAATCAAAGGACAATCACCATTTGTACAAACTTGGTAGGGACCCAAGTACATGCCAACCAAGTTTGAGGTTAATCTGGGGAGTGACTTTGGAGATGAATTCGAAAATGTGAATTGTGGATACCGACAGACGGACGATGGATGCCTACCCACCACATAAGCTCAGTTGAATGACAAGTCAGCTGCGCTAAAAATCACCCATAGTTGCTTGTAATGAACTCAGAACAGACTTCCATGCTGAGTTGTAGAATGTACCACTCAAAGTGTATTTTTGGCTGTGCCTGACGGGAACCAGGACCTTGGCTATGCATCAGGTATCTCTGTACCACGGTCCAGATCCTCATTATGACTGACACCAAAACATGCAAGGTTTCCGCTAGCCCCCAAATGGGAGTATACTGCCCTTTCATATCATGAAATACCCCCTCAGCAAAATTTAAAGGGTCCCAACTTCCTATTTTCTTTGTTAACTTTGCAAAGAATAGCAAAAAAAAAAACTGAATCTCTTTCAGGTTGGGACCCTTTGAAAAAATTCCTAACAGAAACACTGACATGGACTCATGGTTGTCACTTAGTGGGAAGATGGTTCATCATTCTTGTTAACCAGACACTCACAAAGGCTGTGGGAATGCTTGAAACACTACCCTTATTATCTAAACTGAATTCCAATCAGAAATTTAAAAATCTGTCCAAAAAAGTATAAAATAGTATTTCAGGGAAAAAAGTATTTATTAAGTATAAAAAAGTAAAACAGTGAAAATAAAGCTTCATACTTTAAAAAAAAGTATAAAGTGGCAGCACTGGAGTTTATAATAAAACCAAATCATAGTGACATATGTTTGCACTTGATTATGGTAAACTTTTAGCTCATTGGACTGACTTGTCAGGCTGAGCTTTTAGGAGGCTGAGTCGTCCTTCGTCGGTGGTCTGTCTGTTCAATGTTACATTTTTGACTTTTTCTTGGAAGCCTACAACCAGATTCACCTCAAACTCGGTAGGGATATGCCTTTTAAGTCTTTACCAAATTTGTTTAAATGCTCAAGCCCTAGTAATTTTTTTTTTCATGAATATTTTTGTTTGTTTGTTTTTTTTTTGGGGGGGGGGATCTTCAAAACTCTTCTCCGAAACTGCTCAACTAATTGATTTGATATCAAACAGGGGCACTCCTAGGTATGCTTAGTTCCTTATTTGTTCACCAGCTGGCGCTGCAATTTTTTTCCTAGTTTGTATGATTCTTCTTTGATTTTACTATTTTCATCTTCTGCAGAACCATTACCCAGTTTCAGCTGAAACATGGGGGATATGTTCTTTGTCAAAGGTTCAAACGAAGCTGTACGCTAAGTGGCACTACTGTGGATTCCTGATTTTTAACGATTTTTTCCAATTTTGTTAGTTATCGGTAAATGCACCTTTCATATTGGTTACTAAGTAAGTCAATTGGCATTCTAATGCTTAGTCACATTTTGACTTCTCTGAAAACGTCAACCAGATTCACTTCAAACTTGGTGACAATGTACCTTGAGAGGGTCTCTACCAAGTCTGTACAAATGGTTATGCTTCAGTCTATTTTGGATTATTTTTTTCTTTTTTGGGGCAAAAAAAAGTCTTATCTGAAGCCGCTGTCCAAATCACTTTGATATCTCAGACGAACATTCCTAGCGACACCTAGCTCTTAACTTGTTCACCAGATGGCGTTGCATTTTTTTACCCTATATTTATGATTTCTTGTGTGTTTTTTTGTATTTTCGACTTATGTTACAAACCACCGACCAGAGTAAGATGAAACTTGGCAAATATGTTCCTTGTAGAAGGGTCAAACAAATTTGTCTACCAATGGCACTGCTGTGGATTCCTGACTTTGAGTTATTTTTTTTCAACTCGGATACTTACTGGTTAATGCACTTTTCCTATTGACCACATGTCAGTTGATAGGCATTGTAATGCCAATTCACACTTTTGACTTCTCTCAAACCATTAGCTAGATTCACCTCAAACTTGGTGGCAATGTACTTTGGTTGTTCTCTACCAAATTTGTTCAAATGGTTATGCTTCAGCGTATTTCGGCTTTTTCCTGAATTTCTTTTTGTTTGTTTGTTTGTTTGTTTGTTTGTTCGTTTTTGTTTTTGTGTTTTTTTTGTATTTTGCTTTTTTTGTGGGGGGGGGGGGCAAATAGTAAAGACTAGTCTCCTCTAAAACCGCTCACCCGATATCAGCGATATCAAACAGGGACACTCTTGGGGACTCTTAGTTCTTATTTGTTCACCAAGTGGCACTCCAAATTTTAGCTCAGATGACATGCCAGTCGAGCTGAGCTTTTAAGAGACTCAGCCGTTGCATCTTAGAAAAAATTTCCAAACGCCATATGCACTCAGCTGAAGCTTAACACAGGTCTATTCAGTTGCAAATCTGATTTTTTTGGGACAAGCTTAGGTCTGCTGAGCACGGGCTGATCTCATCACCCTCTCGTTTTCTTATATTTCCAGACCAAACACTTATGCATATTTCCCCTTTTCGATTGGCCCAAGGAGTTGTGTCGGACAGACGTTTGCACAGGTGAGCACATTAAGTACTACATACATGTATATACTGTGCCCTTTAGATATGGATGCAAAAAAAAAAATGAATTATTTAAAATCCTGTCTCGTTTAACGTGACCAATAGTGCCTGGATGATGATATTCGTTTGCTTTGGTGTTTTACTGAAAATTCATGGATAAGAAAATCCTTTTTGTTGTCAATTGCAGAAAAAACCTATCGTGATATCACATTTTAGGTAAATAGCTTCATGTTCCCAACATGCGCTAAAGAAAGCTATTGACTCTCTTAATCTAAACAGGGAAGGATCAATTAATCATAGTGTTACGTGTGTAAGCATTTTCCACTGGACGTACCAGCAGTGCAATCTTCACACCATCTTCATAAATTACAGTAATTCCATTTTTATAGTACATGGTATTATTCCAATTTCCGGTATTTGATATGCCATAAAATAAATGTGTTCTGTGGTTGCTATCCCTGAAAAAGCTTCCCAGAGTTGAGTAAATATGATATGGCTCCATAGCCCTTAATGGTGAATTATAGATCAAGTGGGTGGACATTAATTGGTTAAAAATTACATTACTGTTTTAGGTAAGGACGGTAAGGAGTGTGACTAAACAAGTACCCTCTATAACATAGGTACATCGTGCAGCTTTAAGTTGCCCAAATTAGTATTCATTAAAACTGATGAAACACGCGTAAACACAGTAAAACAGATGTGCTTCTTACCTCTTTAGTCTTTCATATATGAATACATATGTAGAATATGGCAAAGAAGTCTCAGCATAGGCCTAATCCTGATCTGAGCTTCTGGTGACAGCCAAGGTGCAAGACACGCCATTTGAAGGCATAAATGGATGTAAAGTGATAATCAGACCATCCTGACCGCAGCATGGTTACTGCCATTCACGCCTATTGTTAGCAAGCTTCATGATATGCTATCACTATGACCTCAAAGTACCTCAGCATTATTTCAATGTTAAGTGTTCCCACGATGATACAATAAATTCTCCATCAATGAGAAGATCTGGTCGTTACCTTTCTGACAAAGCTATCCATTTTGTTTCATGCTGTCTTCAAGTATATTCCAGTCATATGACTGATTTCCGCAAATGAGATTCCTTTATTTTATGAATGGAAAAGTGGAAGGGTTATCATTTGTTACAGCAGCGTTAAGAATGCGCATCTTCCCACTTCAAAACATCAAATGTGGTATGTATTATGGCTTTTAAATTAACTATAAATCCCCTTACAATAGTAATCAGGTTTGCTCCACCACCAAAGGTTGCATTAAGCAGCAGAACACGAGGATTATATATGAATGGACAAAGCAGACCACTGACTCGCTGAAGTTAGGTGACGGTTTGATAAAGTCAATTTTGTTGTAGCCAGGAAGCAGAGGCTGATGGTACCTGAACATCTCCTGTATTTTTCCTTACAGATTGAAGCCAAGGTGCTCTTATCCAAGTTCATTCAAAGGTTTGACATGCAGCTGGACCCTACTCAATCGTTTGATATTCTGGAAGCAGGAACATTGAGACCCAAAGATGGTGCTATGGCTACCCTTACTCTCAGATGATGCAACATGTGCATCCCGAGAAGAGAGCTAGACAGCGTCTGGTTATTTGAATATGATACTGAATATTTCCTATATTTTAGAGACTTGCTGTTAAATTGCAATATACAAAGGATTATTGTCAAATTGGAATGTATAGAGTATGATGGTTTCATGAGTAGCATAAACCTATTGAATTCCACTACATTTCATAAATATGTGACATAATCCTGAAACTAGGAACACAGTGAAAAACATTTTTAATATTAGATTGATGGGGAATATGAATAAAATAGGGAATTTAACTCTCAATGAAAGATCCAAAATGGACAAACCGTGAAAACTTATTCCCATGAAAGTAAATGTATACACAGCACGTATTCCGTGAAAAAACCAGTCGCATGTGGAAAAGTACAGTGATACTAGCAGCCCCAACTTTTCAGGAGCAATAAATCTTATATACTGGTTATTAATACATGGGTCCTGTCCACATTGCACATTTTGGCACTAACTAAAAAACAACTGATTTTCAAGATTAAAATCTCTTATTTCACCGTGTAGAAATATATATCAATTAGTTACAATATCATTCTGCAAGTTTGATGTAATCAATAACACGATCAATCACATTTAAACTGTGGATAAGAAGGAATATCTATTGTGACCTTTAACCTTGACAGTGACCCTGTAAAGTAAAAACCATGATGTATATTGCAAGCGCTGACAGGTTGAAATGATTATATAAGGAGAAGCTTTTTGAATGTAAAATGTAGTATGTAATTTATCCAAATAGTTGAAAAATATGCTTAGAAATTTAACGTTCAATGGTTATCCTGGGTAGAAATGCAACAGTCAAAGAGTTCAGCCGAGTCAAGATCGAACACATTATGTCAACATCAGTTTTCACATGCCAAACGTATTGGAAACATCCTAGATGCTTGGGTTTTCCGCAATTGCCTTATTTTGAAAAAAACCCAGCCTAACTCCATTTGACTTTTCCCAGAGTTTTAGGGCTTCTGGAGAGTTTGCTTGCATTTAACATTACCAGCCGCTGGCTTTCATTATATTAGGAGCGCACTGATAATATTTTATTGAACTTCACCTATACTTTTAATGTCACAGCTATTATTTTTCTTAGGGGGGGGGAGGTGTTCTTTTTTTTTTTTTTATATGTATATTTCATTATTGCCAATATTTGAGACGCATAACTCTGAGTCCCCAACGACTTGTAACGACATATAAAACATTGTAATTGTTCCTCAAATTTGCATTAATTTGCGTTATCAAATAAAACGTCATCTTCATAACAGGGCATCATACATACTTACAACAGGCAGGTTTTCCCATTACGCAAAATGTGATTAAGCAACTTGGAATAAATGAATTTTGCTTTACTTTTTGTGGCGTTTGTTCTGTTTCATTCTGATTTTATTCTTATGATAACCTACGTCAAGGCGCAAGAAAAGTATAGCTATATCAGTTTTAAGAATGCAACATCTCAGAGATGATTAAATGTATCGATAAGCGTGACGTACATTTCAAAGTCAGCTTGCAAAACAACACGTTTTTGGCCACATAACCAAAAAGTCTGTTAAAAGGAGCGTAATTAAAAAAAATGCATTGCTTCTCAAGGCAAATCGTTTTCGTGTGTGAGCTTATTTAGCAATTTATAGAAAAAATGCATCATTTTTTTTGCAGCCATGTGGCTGCATGACGGTCTCTGTTACAAGAAATGACATGTCGGCGTATTTTATATCACCATTAACCGAATAGGAGGGAGTAGCTTTTTCTCTGCAATTGGGGACCTCTGGTCTTATCTACTTTTCTCTGCTGGCTCTCTTCAGCCAAGCAAAACCTCACCAACGCTTGTTTGGATGTAAAAATATTTCCACAGGAAAAACATATGTCAGCAACACAAGGTCATTGAAAAAAGGAAACATGCATATGTGCTCCAATTATCCTCCCAGCAAATCTATTTAAAACATGGCACTTGTTTGAAAGCTTAAGTGTTTTCCAGTTTTGTCGTTACGCCATAGTGCCTGACAACAACAGACTTCCCTCTACAAGTTCAAAATCATACCTCTCCACGACAGCAAAGAGAGGCACAATTTACGGATATATCGGTTTTTGTGTGATGATGAAATTATGACAGAAATGCAAGTAGATGGCTGCGTTAGAGTTATGAAAATAGTTTATAAACGTAACTGTGATTGGGTAAAGTTTGAAAACTAATCTTATCTATTTGAATATGTAATTTAATTGTGCGCCATACGCAACTTGGGTGTACAAAATTTCTGGGAAAATATTGGTTTACAGACAGATGACTTTCCGACTTCACAATTTCGAGGGAGATCAATTATAATGGTAATAATGATAATAATATATTATTATGGAACAAGATATCCAAAGTAATTCTAACAATAATTGAAAAAAAAATTGATAAATCTCAAATTAGTTGGAAAGCATGCTTTAAAGATCATTTATCAGAAAACCTTGATGTACAAACCGTGATAATAATTTCAAAACTGAAACAGTCATTATCTTTAGATTCAATGAAATTGAGAACTGTAAGGCACAACATTGTTGCGATATGATTCTGAAATAAGGCCATTGAACGGGACATATATTGCCCCTTATTTTCACCCTGTAATAGAAAAAAAAATTGATAAATTTGAGTGAAAACTTGCAAATGTTGGCAAAAGGGGAACCGTCTTAGATATTAAAATTATCACGTTTATTTCTGGGCATAGTTTGTTATATGTATTACGATGTAAGTTTCGAATTTACAGTTATCTAGTCTGTAGTCTCCTGTGAGGCCATTAAATATGATGATGATAAGATGATTGGTGCCAAGTACCAAATCATGTCCATTTCATCTTGTTAACCAAGCTTGGAGATATTATTTATAGTGTCCAGCTCAGAAGAGAAGAATGCCAATTATATTGACAGCATAATACAAGACCACATGAATTAATGTGTATCAGCTTTGCTTCAGAATTATAGCTGTAAGGAGCCAAGCCAGCAAGGCAAATTTTGAGATATTTTCGGCTCACCAGACTCGCACATAGGGAATACCTATCTCTGCGCAATCTGTATCCGTCAACACATCTTGAAGTCTCAAAACTGGTTGTCGTATCTTTCACACAATCTCCGGGAATGGGCCTTGTATGGGTCTTTACCACATTTCTTGTAACGGTTATGCTCTAACAATCTTTGCAATATGCTAATGATTTTGAGGTTTGTTTGTGGAGACAACTGAAACAAAGTCTTCCCTGCAAACACTTTTTCAGTTGCTTCAACGGAAAACTAGTGAACTCTTATATACCTGCTTGTGTTCCAAATGTGCTGTTTTGATATTACAAATATTTCTGTTAAGACTATAAAAATGTTTCCCCATAACCAAATGCTGAATGTTCTTCAAAGCTGGTGAAGACATCACAGTTGTAAACAGGGTTATCCTATAATCATTTTCTTGTTTAAAAGAATTTTGAATTGTATATAACTCACGGACATACTTAGTTCCTTACTTACCTGCATCACTTTTTGCTGTTTTGAAGATGACTGGGGCACTTACACCTGGCATACAAAGTATCACCAATAATCTGAGTTCTGTAAACGTCTTTCACTATGACAAAGTATGTATGCAGTAGGAGGTGGATTACTGCAGATTGGTTTTATATAGGTGTAGTTTTATCAACTCCTATAGGGATCAAACCAAGACGTGTAAACAATTGACTAGTCTGTAGACTTAAAGATTTGTGCATTCTGATTAGTAGGTCCTGATCAGTATTGAGGCATGGCGATCATGGTGTAGTTTGAAGAAGAGCAAATAGGGCAAATCTAGCAAGCAAACAACAATATAGACACAAACACTTGTTACATACAAATTTCAAAGGTTACCTATATTTAAGGGGTAACATTGGATATAGATTTTATTATACACCCAAAACGTTTCATAGAGTTTAAAATGCTAGATGGAGGATTATGTAAGCCTTAAATTTAGCTAGCTCCAAAAGAGTAGAATTATGCTATATTTAAATTGGTTACATTTTTAGGAAGAATCCAAGCCGGCATGATTTATCATCATCATCATCATCATCATCATCATCATCATCATCATCATCATCATCATCATCATCATCATCATCATCATCATCATCATCATCATCATCATCATCATCAATGTAAAAGAAAATATTTAAAGCAATGTAAGTTAGTAGCACCATATTGCGAATTCTACCCGAATTATACTTCCTGTAATAACATATATACACAATAGACACACGTTTCCGACACGTATATTCCGAAAACGACAGCTAGAAACATTTCGAACCTGTATATTGGTGGAAAGGGCAAAATTCAGAGATTTCATATAGGATTATGATTTAGAAACGTTTCACTAACTTATAAATAAACATGCAGATACTCGAGGAGAATGTTAAATTTTTTACCCCTTCTTCAGATGGCTATTTATTCTTTCAGACTCTATTCAATCTTTCTTTTTTTCGGAAAAGGGTCCAAGAATTTTTTTTGTCCGTGTTTCTTTTGCAGGAATTCTAATATAAACTTCTTTTTTTTTTTACATTTTGGACAACCTGAAGGTTGAAAGCACATATGGAGAAAAAATATACAGGATATAAAGGATCACTGGATACCATGGTCAGACAGGCTAATGTACGTTATTTTTGTGAAAAAATCATCCATTTTAAACATGTTGCAACGAATGTCCACGTTAGTTTGATGTTTATTTAACACACATAACAAATTAAAATGACGTCAAAAGAGGTAATGTGGAAAAGGGTCAAAAAACATCCATTCTAAACATGTTACAACGAATGTCCACGTTACTAAAGGCCTAACAAAAATATATTTGTACCAAACCAATTGACCCTGATAGATTTTGTCATGAAAATGGACGTCTTGTGCCGCTTTTTTGCAGTAAAGTCACTTCAGTTTCATCTGTTGATTTCATCTTGTGTGTAGGGTTAAGTTGGGCCTGGGAAACTGCAAAGCTGCAGAGCCCTAGCATAGCCACATAGGCACGGTTGTTCAGTAATGGTTATTGTAATATTTCACTTGGTTCCAGGTGTCCTTTCTATGAGTTACCACCGCAAACATTTGCTTTACTACTTTCAAAACATAGCTTACGTTCCTAATTTTAATCTGCCAGCTTGGCTGTATCGTAGGCAGTTCTTATCGTTAGTTACAAATCCAAATGCGACATGATACCCTAGCAAAGCATGCATGTATTGGCCAGCCCCATTTTAAACATGGGGCAATATTTTGTACGACAGTCGCATAAAGTTACATTTGATTTGGAAGGGTTAGCAGCGCAACCCACCAGATCCCCGCACCAAACCCCCCCCCCCCCACATGTATTAAGTATTCATGCCAGACCATGATATGGATTGCCATATATGAAGAAGTGAGAACACTAGTACAGTGTCACCTTAGAAATGATGATTAAAGCCGCTTGTTACTTTGCGGGCGTCGTATATCACAAATATTATGTGTTTGTGTCAGACCAGAGAATGGAGCAGCATAGATAAGGAAGTGAGGACACTGATAAAATGTCAACATAGAAATATCAATTAATGCTTTGTTACAGCATATGCACAAGCATCCAGTATAACATGTATATTTTTTTCCTGTGGTGAACCTGACAGTGGAACACTTCAAGTGAGAAACACTCGAATAAAGTGTAACCATATGAATATCAATTGATGCTTTGCTATGGTACAAGCATCCTACATCACCCGTTATATGTGTAGTAACTACATAATGTCTTATAATATTTAAACTGATGACATTCTGTAATGAACAATTTTGGCAAATTTAACACCTTAAAGTGAAACTAAGCACACTGCTGTAACCTATCACCTTAAAGTGAAACTGAGCACGCTGCTGTATTTTTAAACTCTACATTGTTACTGGTGACATAGGCCTTACCAGAGCTGCTGCTCAAAGCAGTGGTTACTGATGCCAGCCATAGTTCTAAACTACCAGCAAGAAGGATTTCCCTTAATACATTTTGTTTTAGTTTGTTCCCCATCTCATTAAAAGGAATGACGTACTGCACAGATGAATACACAATGGTCTACTGTATTGCAGAAAAAGTAAGGCTCTAAATGGGCCATTGCACCTATAAATGTTCTAGCCCATACCCCCAACCCTTAAGCCTAAATGACACCAGATCAGGAGAGAATATCTCCTAAATGAACAATACAATAACCCATCAAAAAATCCAAATTAGATTTAATCTTCATTTAATAATGTGGCCGAAAAAGTAAAAAGTGTTCCAAAACAAATTACAATAAAAAGAAATAAACATTTAAACAAATTAAAAACAATAAATAAATAGGAACACTGGAAACCTGCTATCGTGAATACATACCTTACCAAAATTGCATAAAGAAAACAATTACCAACCAAATTTGTAATTTAACATGGGTGGGAGGGAGAGTAATAAAATACGTCATCACAGAACATTCAACAATTGCTTGGGCTGAAGACAAAGACCATTTCGTAGGCATATTTAAGTAAGTCAAATGACAACCTTACAGCATTGATTGACCCTCCGCTGACCCCTGTAAAGCAAACAAAGAAATTTATTACAATAACAGTAGTAGGTGTACACTCTCTGTTGTAATCAGTCAATTTTGAAAAGTAAAATTGACGAAATTTACAATTACTCCAGATCTTGGAAAAAAATATCTTTAATGAAAATCAAAATGGCACAACAACAACACCAAAAAAAACTACTTCAATTCAATTTTCATTGTTGGCCGAGCAAGTAAGAAGTGTTGCAAAACAAAATGCAATCAAAAGAATAAAAAACATTAAAACAAATTAAAAACAATGAATAAAAGATAACACTGGAAATTCGCCAAAACGGAAGTGACCAAAACTAGATTTTGACCAAAAAAAAAAAAAAAACAAACAAACAAAAAAAACAAACAAAAAAACAAAAAGAAAAAAAAACACCCCCAACCCCCCCCCAAAAATCAATAAAAAAAAAAAAAATCCAACATATATTTTAATACAAATCATACAGATCCAAACCAATATCTGTCACATGTCTATTTTTACAGCCAAGTAAGTCATAAAAACTTACCATAATAATTTACATTACAATTGACACGGAAACTTGTCTGTGGTTCCTTAACATTGAAACCCATATCAGTATGACTTATAAAGAACTTTCATATACTAAGTAATGCTAATTAAAAAAATCACTCATTGTAGTGGCAACTTGTAATCTCGATCATAAATTAACATCCAGATACTTTAAATAGCCTCTGACGTGCAATCACCATGAACTTCTATGAGTTTCTCTCGTATTCCGGCATTAAATGCAACAGATGCGCCACCTCTTTTGAAAGAATTTCCAGAAAATGTATTAGGATTGTAACCCGTGCTTTCCAATGACATCTCAAATTTTACAAAATAATATTAGGTGAATTTACGTGTTTTTTGCTTTAATACAAAGGTTAAGGAGGAGATGTTGAAGGAGCAGGAACCAAGTTTGTTAGAAGTGAATAAGCCTTAACTGGACAAAGAGGCGAACCAGGAATACCTGGTTAGGGCACTTGTAAAACCCTCGCCCCGAACTGGTTAGTTTTGGAACAAACTATATTAACCAAGAGTCCACTCTCTGCTGAAACTATATGACTTCTACTTAATGCTTACTAGGATCACAACTATCATGATTAGTTGGGACTAAATTTGCCTTACAGGACATTACAAAAATGGCCAATAAGTAGGCAGCCCAACAAGCCAATATTTAGGGATGCCTTAAATGCATAAATTTAATAGTCCAGACGAACCGATAGCGATATAGCTGCTGCTCTCTTAACTGGCTTAAATATTTTAATGGCACAAGTAAATTATATACTTATTTTAAGTAAAGAGATTTGTTGCTAGAGTTATAAATTCCAAGAAAAACTTAGCAAGTGCAAGTAAAACATAGTGCGTTTATTCCAAGTAATTGTTTGACTGTGTAAATCTTTTACTGAGTAAGTGTAATTCTCTTACTTGAAAAACTAATTTAAGTGAGCAAAATTAGGTTATACCTTTAATTATAGAAGTATTTTCTTACTACGTAATACCAAGTAATTCTTTTACCTAGACAAATGCTCCTTTACTAAATAACATTAAGTAATTGTTTTACTTGTAGAAGTAATCGTTTACTAAGAAATTGCTACTAATACTTCCAGTTTACCCAATATTCTGTTACCAATTAAAGCTAAGTAAAACTTTTACTTTCAAGGACCCGTTTTACTAAGCAATAGCAAGCAGCGCCTTTTGCTCAGTAAAAGCAAGTAATACTTTTATTTGGGGAAGGACATTTCCACTATCCAAAAAATAAAAATCCTTCTATCTATTATAAACTTTTATGAACTTTGCGAGTAGATATTAAATCTGCAACATAGTGGTACGATATAAAGTTCCCCATTTTGACTGGACATTTAGTAAACGTGTCGAACTTTAACACGCGAGAACAAAGCATGCTAAATTCACAAAACTGAGTACTGACTGAATAAAATACGTTAACAGTAATGAGCCGCTGGTTTGCTTGATATTGTATTGAGGATAAATGGGAAGAAATACTCTCTTGAAGCAGGTTTTTTGTTAACTCTGTATTTGAAGGATTCTAAAGTTGGTGTAATTTTGATACTGTGAGGGAGGGAAATACCAAATCTCATGCCTGGAAAGGAAAAAGATAAAGGTGTATAATTGTTTACTGCACGGGTGAACAAACTATTGTTACTCAATACTCTTGATAGTTTTTGACTCATATTAGGCATGAGCACACGAGAGAAACTATTTTTAACATAACATGTGGCTTGGAAGGCCGTGGACACTCCTGCGACAAATTTATTTTGCTGCGTCGACATTCCAGTTGTCACACGTGATCACCAAAATGTTTTGTTACCCGCCACTAACCGTTAAGCACAATCGACTGCTCACGCTGCATACACAAGGGATCTCTTATGTAACACCGTATTGGTCCTATATGACTATGAGTGTCCACTTTGCTCTAAGGCGCATTCAATTAAAGATATACGATGCACAAAGTCTATGTGATGATTAGGAGTCCTTTCTTCACTTATTTTGGTTTAACACTTGTGCAATGCAAGCAGGTAAGTCTCATGCATAAATGAAGATCCTACTCTTTACATCAGCGTAAGAGTGAAAAAATGGCATATTATATATTTCAACATATTTTATTTAATAGTACAGAGAAACATGATCCATATTTATTAATTCCAAACCCAACAATGACAGCAAAGGGATTCCAGACTTGCCAAAGCATCAATATTTCTCTTCCAATACCAATCTGAAGAAACAAATTTCAAATGACAGGAAAGCAGCACATTCACCCTCCCAGCCTAATTAGTATGTTAAGTAATTCAACTTATTGCTAATTACGTTGGCAAGTAAAATAATTGCTAAGTAAAACTTAGTACTTGGAAAGGACATCTTGTGCACAGTATTTTATTACCTAAATAAATAGTTCATCTTCTTTTTTAAGTAAAAATTACTTAGTAAAAGGTAGTAGCAAGAAGCAAGTAATTATACGTACATGCCAGTAATATTTTACCTGAGCCATTACGCGGACAAGAAAATGTAGGTAAAATAATAATATGAGCAATTCGATTACTATTAATAAAATATTTTAGTGTGTGTAATAACTTAACTCTATTGAAATTGTTCTTTTTAATTGTTAATTTCCTGCTGAAGTGTTGCGCATAAGCACGAATTGTCTCTGCTGAAGCAGGCACATAAGTAAAATCAAAATATAGACAGAACACTATAAATGACTTCCATTGAGATTTAAAATTTGTCACTGTACTGGGAGCAAAAGCCGCTTCCCTAGATTTACCTATCTCCACTTGTAACTGTTCATAAGAAGCATCTAAAAATATTGATCAATACCAAAGATTACCAATCAGCTACAAACTTAAAAAAAAAAAACATTTAAAAAAATTATCAGAATTCTGACTACCTCGAGATAATAAATCAGCCTGTCTGTACTTATCAGATCAAATATGAGACGCTTGGATTTCCAGTTTATAAACCGCGCATAAATAAGCTATTTTTCTCGGGCAAACATTCAGAGAATCATTACAAGCTTTACCAGATTTGAAAACCATAAGAGAAGTCTGATTACTACAGTAAACCTGAATTCTGTGACCTTTCAATATGATTCCCCATAACTTGAAAGCAATTATGACAGTTCTGAATTATAAGATGTTAAATATTAAAACCACTTGACAGAATGTGGTCAGGACAGACTGTGTGAAAGAAAAAGAAACAAAATACCTGGAATGACCTCCACAAGTAGATAAACAAGCGTCAGTTGCTATTGTAGACTCCGGACAAGACTAGTCCATTTGAGGAATCAAGGAAATACCGTTATATGTTGGCATAAATACATGCCACCAATATACATCTTACAAAAAATGGTAAGGCAATTGAAGCTGAGTTTGCTCACAGAAAATAGTGAAGACATCTAAAGTGATTCAGCATTCTGGAAATGAATATTCTACCAGGTCTCACACATTTTGCCGCAAACTGCAATTTGCGAATGATCGATTGAACTTCCACTTTTGAGGCAGTTTTTTTTCTCTTTCAAATATATAATACCTCAAAAATATCAGACATTTTATCAGGAAGAGCTGACATTGTCAGGGCATGAGTATCAAATGAGATACCTAGGGAAACGATTCTATTTGTAAGTGCTACTTCGTTCGGCATGGCTTTCTACAGACATATGTTCCCCTTTTAAAGTATAATTAGGGAGAACCTGAACAAATGCTTCATATAAAATAACCTGACGCTCTATGTCACCTGAAAACAATGTTTGACCCCCTTCAAACTAAACTTCAGGGACGAAATAATCAATCTCTTTAGGGATGGTTCAAAAGTTTCATCATTTTTGAATTGGTACCGGGGGTACTAAACCGCATGTCCCCGCCCCCCCCCCCCCCCGCGTACTGAAGTACTAATTCAAAGCTGATTTAAATGATGAACCGTTCCTTTAGGGAAAATATTAATAGAAGATGGCACTAAAATTTGAAACAATGCTGGAATCAAATACTGTGCTTCCATCATAACAAAACCCAGAAACTTTATAAGACTATTGATAATCAAGTGCAGATCCAGTACTTATTCATGCTGCGTATTACTTTGCTTCATGCCCTGTTTTACCATGATGTCTACACTATATGGACCTTTCATGGTGTTCGCGTTTTTCTTTGTTTTCCGACAGGTGGTACAGATATAAGTAACAGAAATCTCTTTCCTCCACAAATCAAAATATGAGGGGGATTATTATTATTATTATTATTATTATTATTATTATTATTATTATTATTATTATTATTATTATTATTATTATTATTATTATTATTATTATTATTATTATTATTACTATTATATTTGCTGGACTGGTATGCCTTACAAAACATTGTGGAAGATTCTGAAACACCGGATTGATTCTGAGAACTTAAGGTAGAGTTTTTTTGTTTTTTTTATATTCTTCACTTCAGCAAAATTATTGTCCTTATCTTGAATTTTGAAAGATGATAATGCTAAAGCTCTGTGTTCCATGTCCAAAAATGAGTCTGCCAAATCACGCAACCTTTTCTATTCTCGTGACAATAGCTGCATATAAGTCTAGGCTAAAAGAATAATCTGTAAAGGTAGACTACAACATTAAAAACAATTTTCATGTACCACTTTATCTAGAGATAAAACATTTTGATCAGCACGTAAATCAGATATAATTGATTTTAGACATCTTGTCACAAATAATGAAATATCCAACTTATCATATTTGATGTTTTTATTGAAAAAATGTAAACTAAGTTTCATGTGCAGCCAGTCCTCTTGTCGTTGAAGACTGTCTCCAACTTTTCTAACACGTCCGGACATCTCCTGCATCTAGACCTACAGATTGAATCAGAGTCAGATTCAGAGTCGATATTACTACCCCCACCATTATCTTTGCAATGTTTCTACCTTCGTTTCGGTGTCACACACACAGATACACTATGATGATCGCCGCAATTGCCGGCAGTGTTCTTGCGCATTGCATCAACATAATGATCTGTTGACCTGGGAGTAGAGCGAGGGCTTTCACGAATCTCCCGGTAATTAACTCTGGCAGTATTTCTCAAACTGCCTCTGCTGCTGTTAATATTGACCTTTCCACTCCTTGAGCAGCCATGACAAGAAAGATACAATGTAACTCAAGCAAAACATGGCTCAAAATTCTCCCTTTAAACCTCGTGGAATACATCTGACCCCAAGAAAATTTGCCTGAAGTGAAGACAAAGAAAATTTTGCAAGGAGATTTGAATAAGTCACATGAAAACCTTAAAACAATAAATGATCATGATCTTCCGCTGACCCTTGTACAGCAAACAAAGCACTCCATTACAATAACACTAGTAGGTATACACTCTCTATCGCAGTTAATCATTTTGATGGGTAAGATTGCCAAAATTCACTATTAGCACGAATGTTCGACTGATTGAACGCTACGAGTTCCTGTTTAAAAAGACTATGCGCATATATAAATCATGCATCATAGTAAAAATGTGGTTTAGGCAGGTATGCACGCATGCACACACAGGCATATGCATACAGAATGTCAATATAGAAATATTGCCATCTCATGTTTACATATACTTTTAATAATACGTTAAGCAACTCAACTTTTGCTACACTTTTTATTTTATATTCTCTATCAGGCAACTTTTCGAATTTCAATTTGAAAGTACGAGGCTGCAACATTCCTTTGTAAACAAACATACATATTTGCTTTGAAGTACATAATGTGATGGTGGACAACCCTCGGATGAAATTGGAATGACACATATATGCATAATAGTTTTGGAGTTACACATTCAAAGTTTAATTTTTAAGTCCCCTTGATTGGTATAAATTCAAATTTTACGACCCTTGTATGGGTTTACTGGATTTGCCTACAGTACAAACCTATGAATTGAACTTAGATTGGCAATTATGGCTATCATAGGGTTAAAGATATTCAACGTTTTTAATTGCCGTAATTACCATTAATTGAAAATAGTCTAAAACTTTTGTTGGTAGTTCATTGGATGTGTCATCAGCACAATTGGAGACCAATGATATTAACTTGAAATGGCACCTCAAACTATATGGGGTTTGATAAAATTCAATATTTACATTGATAGTCCTTATTTCCATAATTGTCAGAGCTGCCACCCCTCTTTATTATACGAGCGCACTTGTATGAATTGCTGTACAATCATGCCAAATTTGGAGTTTCTATGTATTATGATCTTCAAATAAAATGTTGGACAAATCTGCTGAGAAGGAAAGAAAATAAAAAGAAAGAAAGAAAGAAAGGTGAAATGTTTCCTTTTGCGCACGGACACAAGTAAACAACAGCACTAAGTTTTTGTGTTTGCCAAAAAAGTGAAATGTAAATTCATCTTTGACCTGCTTGTAGTGGGTTTATCACACAGGTGATCTGTACTTCTGACGCCTACTAATTATACTTATGATCGATAAGTATTGTCATTTATAACTTACTTAGAGGATCGCTTGGTCGTTGCTTATCATATACTTGTCTTTGCCGCTACATCTACATTTACCGGTCATTTACATCCCGCTTACGTCTATCGCTGACACTGTTCTGATTTGCGAACCTGTCCTGGTTTTCCCTTACGTGACTGTAACCTATGTGGCCATGTCTAAAATTAAATATATTTATGACTGGCAACAAAAACAGTATTTCTCCAGGTCACGTGACGTGGCAAAATGTACATACACCTAAGTCTAAAGAACAGCTCACCAAGAAGAACAGGTGTACAATAACAAACTTAGGGCTAAAGTGTTAGACCCCCCTCGCCTAAAACTAAATGTTGCTGGCCCACCGTAAACATTGTCTTTATAGCAATCACTCAAGGTTTACTGCCTGCCTTTGTCATCAAGACAGTCATATATCTGATAATCTATTTAAAGGCCAAATGTTTAATTCTTAGAATACAGTAAGTGTGAGCAGGGACCTGTTCTGAATGGCAAGTACCAGGTGTGAGTCTGCAAATCACCGAAGCCAAGGACAAAAATGTCCCAGAGAGTCCTGTGCATATATACTCACTTTAACATGGAAAATGGTAACCATAGCCGTGTATTTTTACTTACACCATTTCATTGGGTAACATGCCATGGAGAAAGCTTTGTATGGCAAATGTGTAAAAATAACCTACAGCTTTGATGAGGAAGAAATGTATTTATACTGTCACATACAATTGACATTCCCATGATTCTCTCTCAAGCCACTGCTTTGTTCTCCCGCGGGATGCCACTGAGCATAATTACGCAAATTTTACAGTATACCTTAACATTTAAATGGGATTTTTTCGGACCCGCTTTAACATTTAATTCATTCGTTTCACACATGTATGTCACTAACTTAGACCCTCCCGAAAATATAATATACAATGGGACGTCGGTGTTCCTTTAAGGAAAGCACCATTAAGTCAGATGACATAATTCTACTTCGCAGCTTACGTTGGCTAATATAAAAATCGCCGATACAAACATTCTCCTCATCAAACGTCCACACAAAATGACGAAGTGAATTGCAGAAAGTATACTTCATGCACTTGGAGAAAAATCACTAGAATATACGCAAGTGAATTCCACGGTTTTTAGCAGGTTACGTGTTTAAGGATGTTGTAATGTCTGCATTTTACGACAAACAAGAGAGGCACCAAAATGGATTGCTGAGACTTCTCGCGGTTTGTCATCTCATGAAAGTTAACAATATTTATTACAACAATATCAAACTCGTAGTTATAGTTTTGCCCCATTGTCTTTCCCTTATTAAGGTAAATAAAGCATGTTTGTACGACAGTGGCAACCGTTCTCCTTCATCTGTCTCAATGTTATGCCAGACAAAATTCTGGATAATGTTTCTGTGACAGCTGCACCTTGCGGAAATGTTAACAATTTGAATGCCGTTCACACAATCAACACAGAAAAGGAACCACCCCGTGATTTTGCCATATATTTGAATCGTGCCGGTGGTATCCAGGAACCATATGACTGCATGGTTTATTATATGGTTAAGCATCTAGGTGCAGATGAAGAATGTGTCTATGATATCCGGAATGTATCACTAGTAATGTGCCAGATATTGGTATATTGTCAAGGTAATGTAATATTGTACATTGTACCGTGGGCGCCTCTATTGCGACAAAGGGATATGGAATATGAGGCATGCATCTAATGAACGTGTACTGCCACTAACACCTCATGGATCCATATAGCTCCCTCACGCTCAATGACATGGACAAACGTATTGCCTCACTCAGGAGAAACACACGTGTATCGAATTATTCAGTCAAATCGACCAGTTACCTAGTGCAAGCCGACGCCCTGAATTGACCTTCCTCAACAGAAATACGTGTACAAGCCCAACAGGAAAAAACATCGGATCAGTAAATAAATTAAAATCATGATATAAAGTTTATTTTAGGCACAAGTACATGGTACATACACCAAGTGCAAAATATACAAGTGAGGAAGGAAAAAAAATAATAAAGCACCAAAGTATACGTTTCACAACCTGATGAAAGCTGTGACTTTTGACGCCTAAGAAACCTTTTTTTTGGTCCACAACAGGTACTCCAGACATCTCCTTAGCAGCAAACCTCCACCGTGGTGGGGTACTCTCCATGCATATCCCTTTCTGTGGATATTGGTGCAAGCACCTTTGCTAAAATGGAGCTCCACACTGCATAATGGAAGATAAAGAACTTGGAGGTTTGCGCAAAGTAATCAAAAGGAAAGTAAAAAAAATCTCTTCGGTCTTTCCCAGAGTTTATAAACCTCACTGAGTGTATTTTTGTCTTCCATTGTAAATGCTATGCTGGTACATGGAGTCTGCCTTAGCTCTATGATCAGTGGCACAATATTACCTATTCCGAAGAACAAAAGGCAATCTGCCAATAATTCTGATAAGTATCGTGCCATTTTAAGCAGCATTGCTAGTAAAGTTCTAGACTTGATAATTATACAGAAGGAACAGAGCGTACTTATGAGTAATCAGCTTCAGCTTGGATTAAAAGCCGAAGTCTCCACCACGCAGTCTACTTTCACTATGCTTGTAACAATAAGTTATTATAATAGTAAAGGTTCTAATGCTTTTGCATTACTTCTCGACGCTTTTGATCGAGCTCATTACTGTAAACTTTTTCGGGAACTTATAAATCGCCATATGTCTCCATTGATACTTAGACTTCTGATCAATTTGTATACAAATCAAACTTTACAGGTGAAATGGGGTACTGCTATATCTGATAAATTCTGTGTAAGTAATGGTGTTGAACAGGGTGGTGTTTATCCCGTGTCCTGTTCACTGTATATATGGATGCCTTGCTTCTGAGACTGGAGGAGATGGAATGGGGTGTCACATTGGTAATTCGTATGAAGGGGCTAAACCCTTTGCAGATGACCTTACATTACTGGTCCCCTCTGTATATGCTTTACGAAAGATGGTTCAAACATGTAATGATAATGCTCGTGAGTTTAATGTGAAGTTTAATAGTTCAAAAAGTAAGCTGCTTTTTTTCAAAAACCCTACTTCACAAAAGTTAAAGCTTACTATATTTGTATGTGGTGATTCTGTAAAACTTGTAGAGGAAGCAGTTCATTTAGGTCATGTTATTTCCACTTCTGACAAAAATAGCATTATGAGTGCAGCTCTGAGGGCCTTTTTTGGTCTCAATTTAATATCTTCATATCTGCCTTTGGCCATATTTCGTCATTCCTGAAATGTAAACTTTTAAAGCAATACTGTACTAGTTATTATAGTTCTCCTTTGTGGTCTCTAGATAGTAAGAAACTAATGATCATAGGTGAGGCTTGGAGAAAAGCGTTAAAGGTAATATATCGACTGCCTAACATGACAAATAGAAACATTTTAGCTTGTAGATCAGATAGTTTGCCACTTGAGTTTGAAAACAGATTCATTAACTTTTTTACCAATGTAGTTAATCATGATACAGACATTGTGAAAACTGCTGCCCAATTATATATGCATAATCCCTGGCCCGTTTGTGGCAGGAATGTTAGGTTTCTGCAATCAAGATACAGTGTGTTTACAACGTTAAAGGTTCATAAGGTTAAAAGTGAATGGTTTTGATCACTCGACCAAATCACCCAGATCCATGCGAATATTGTAACAGAGCTTGTAGGCATTCGTGATGGTTTTGGTGAGTGTATTTTGTCAGAAAAAGAGATTGTTGCTATGATCAATGACATCTGTACGAGCTAGGGTATCGACTTATTGCGCTGTTTTTTCCTTTCTCATATTCTAACAGAATGAGATATTTCATTTTGGTTCATCTGTACATATTCCATTGACATATCTTGTGCATCATTCTGTCTTTAAGTAGACGAATAAAGATTTTATATATGTATATATATATATATATATATATATATATATATATATATATATATATATATATATATATATATATATATATATATATATATATATAAACCCACGGTAATTACAATACATTGCAGGACTCTCTGAAATACAAAAAGAAAAGACAAATCAAAAGTTTGGTTTTTGGTAGTGACCGTCACACTGTCTCTCCTCCACCTTTACTGTATGGGCTATGTACGTGAGCGCATAGGGAAATTCATAACTAGAGCAACTCGTTTCTGAGCAAATAGGACGGGCAAATGTTAGCTACCTAAACATTTAATGTGAAAGGTTTGAAATGAAAGTAAATTATTGGATAAGTGCATTACTACGTGCTCAATGTGGGTATAACTACTGAAAATATTCTTACATTCCTGGAGATGTAATCATACATTTCATTTGAAGTCACTTTCTCTACGAAATGAAACCTACAGTGTGTTATCTTTGTTTAAAACAAAATAAATCACAAAAAAATGGATAGCCACATTTAGAATAGAGCACACTGTACATCACACAGTGCTCATATGCTTGTATCGATAGTTTGGTGTTAGTAATACCCTTTCTTAGTCCATACACGTAGGTGGTCAGTATTACCTAACCTGTGTGTTAAGTCATGTGAAGTTTGCCAAACAAAGGCGTATGTTTGTCAAACCATAGAGAAATTACGTTTTCAAGATCATCAGATGTACTCATGCACGGTTCTTTTAATTTGTGGGTACAATAATCTATTTTCCTAGCTAACTCTTTTAAAGACACAGAACACTGGAAGTGACATGCTGTGCTCAAGATAAGGTTTACTAATATCTCGGTCCCTTCAATGACACACGGTCTTTGCTTGTAGCAATTCGGTCATCAACAATTGCGTCATGGTCATCTTTGCAGAGCAAAGGCCCACAAGATGTTCATTATGCCTGCAATGCTGATTTGTAAATCGGGCACAGAAATACACTACACACGACGAGGTGATAATATGGATATAGCATATCTGCAGCGAATCAACTGATTAATTGGTAACAACTGTAAACTGTCTCGGTCCCTTCAATGACACACCGTCTTTGCTTGTAGCAATTCGGTCATCAAAAATTGCGTCATGGTCATCTTTGAAGAGATCTTTACATCTTTGTAAATCGGGCACAGAAGTACACTACACACGATGAGGTGATAATATGGATATAGCATATGTGCAGCAAATCAACTGATTAATTGGTGACAACTGTAAACTGGTTCCTTTTTGACAACTTGAAACATTGACTTTTCCTTCATGTTGAGGAATGCGCGTGGAGTGTGAAGGATGGCCATTCATACATGTGACAATTTGTAAGTGAAAGCCAGGCAGAGGTAACACGTACATTTTCTTCACTAAGCAGGTTTAACTTTCCTAAACGACATGTGTAAGCTGGTGAAATGCATAATATTTGTTCAATGACAGGGGAAAGTTACGACCTTGACCAAACATGGGAGTCATGTGTGCCATGGATTGTCCTGTTTATTTGTCATCCCACACTCTGCATGAATAAATAAATAAATAAATAAATAAATAAATAAATAAATAAATAAATAAATAAATAAATAAATAAATAAATAAATAAATAAATAAATAAAAAGATAGATAGATAGATAGATAGATAGATAAATAAATAAATAAATAAATAAAGAGATAGATAGATAGATAGATAGATAGATAGATAGATAGATAGATAGATAGATAGATAAATAAATAAATAAATAAATAGATAGATAAATAAATAAATAAATAAAATTAGAAAATATATAAAAAAACAATAAAAGACGTTAAGAGTAGGTTATAAGACGAGACGATTGGCCGACTACATTGACACCCAAGGGCAGAGGCCGACATTCTTATTACCAAAACAGATTCAAAAGAAAAGACACAGGTGTTCACAACTTGGCTGCATATCTTCCAGGTGTAATGTCGTATGGAATATCAAGAGCAATATCCAAACTGTAGCAGCAAAGTGGTGTACTTACAATGATCCTTCTCTTCTTTCTTTCTTGTTGTGGGTTCAAGTCCCGGTCTCTCTTTTTATTCGAGCGTTTTGCTTTTCCCTCCATCCCTTCATTGTTTTAAATGCTGTGTTTTTTGTTTTTCCTTTCGGCCAAAGCATACAGCCTATTTGGATTGGTTTCAAATTTATTTCTCGACGTTTTCATTCAACAGACAAATATTTTGAGAGTGTGGTAAGTTGATTGCGTTTGAAGTTAATTTCATTTGTCATGACAATTGTAATATACAAACCAGAATAAAGAACAATGCCGAAATCATATAAACCAAATGCGCATTCACGCGCAAGGCATAGAAATGCTTCATACAATGAACTAAAAATAAAGAAAAATAAATTTTACTTTGTTATTCATATTTGGTTTAATGATATAGAGTATAGGACATTTATACTTATTATTTTTTACTTAGTTTTTCTCTGATGTAAATTTTGTTTCAATCGAATTATAAACATAAGTTTGATATTACGGTGTACTGATTTTGGAGTCAAGTCAACTCTGACCGAAATTATTTGCAGACTGGATTGAAAAAAATTGTAAAAACAAATGTCATACATGCTCAGTTATTTTCTCTCACATGAGCGAGAGAAAAGATTTTTAGATTTACATCCATCCGCCCAAATTATCTCATCATTTTGCCAGTCAAGGGGAGCTTTGTGCTTTAAGAGGGACAGGATGCCCTTAACGAATATTATTCTGGCAAACAGATCTGACTTGGCATGTCTTTTTCTTACCCATGCGGACAGCGATGGAGAAGAAGGACAGAAGGACAGAGCAAACTTTGCATTTAACTCTGGATAATTTTTAATTTGGTTAAAAGACATCTTGTGCAAATCTTTCAGATAACAGACGCCGTACTTCAATTACTTCTTTTAGAACACACTATAAATATCTGTCTGTACATAAATTGTCATAGTCTTATTTTTAAAAAGATAAGGGAAGAGATGGAAGACAAATGACCTGAATGAACCTGAAGGGCCTTTAAATCCTAATATCACAAAAACCGACACTATTGATCGATTGATGGATGGATGGATGGATAGATAAATACATATATGGGTAGATACATAGGCAGACGGGAAAAAGAGGGATACATATACATCTAAAAACATTTTTAAAATCTGTGTCATATCTACGTCACAAGAGCAATATGAATAGGGTTTTCTTTGCATCATTTTTAGCGCAGTTGAGTGGTCCGACAGCGGCGCTTAAACGATGCCCATTGATCCGTCGTCTGTCCCACGGTCCCCTACTCACATTACCACTTCTCCAAAATTGTCATCTGGATCCCTTTCAAACCTGGCGGAAATCTACCTTTTGTGGCTCACTGTCAATTTTTTTTTCTCATTATAATGACCTTATCTGTTCGCTGTATTTGTGCCAGATAAGTAAATATGTCAGATTAGATTAATTACACAACATACAAAACGTACTTTTTGTTCCTTAAACCTTAAAATAGGTGTCGTTAGGTGAAGCCATGGACAACTAGCCTATGCTTTGAGAGAAACCCTTTCTTGTTATATTGTCGACCACAATCTGGACATTGGAGAGATGGCTCTTGCATGCGTGGGACATCAGGAAAAACGTGCCTGGCAACAAAGTCCTCTGTAACAGTCTTAATGTATGACTGAACTGATTTCCTGTCAGTTTATCACCATCATAGACATGTCGCGCTGGCAGTCCATTCATGCCATCCATGGAGAAATAAGAAACAGCACCTGCCACCAGTGTAGCCTCAGTAAATTTCTAAAGCAAGTCTGAAGTAGCATAAAAATTGTTTTGGGGATATTTAGACACCTGTCTGGCTTTAACAGAATTTCTTGCAGAATATAGTGTCTCGATGTTCACAATGCCAGCATTTGATGTGGAATACAGATGCATAAGCATCATCTGCAAAACAAGATTATTGATTATAAAACTTTAATGCAGAGATAGTCATCAAGTTACCATTTCCAATCAGAATGTGTAGTCAAAATTCTTTGGGGCTGCTTCTCTATTTGTATTGAATGCATGTTTACAGATTAAGTACCATACAATTTTGAGACCTAGTTTATCATGTAAATGATTATGATGAATCTGGCAAATGATTTTTAAACTGCTTGGAATGTGGAAGAATTACCTTGTCACTAAGTCAATGCAAATGAGTTTCACGTTTAGATTACCATACTAAATGAAACATATTACAAATGTCAGAAACAATAAAAATCAATTTTAGTAATACATGTAGATATATTTTTGTTTATTTTTCTGATAAAATCAGAAGCATCATGTTATAGTTTATTATTCATAATCCTTGAGCAAAAATCTAAAATGATAATAACAGTCAATATACTGTTTGGTCTAGATTTTATTTATACACTTCTAACAACACAAGTTAGTAAACACAGGGAACATTCAGTATTTAGTAAGTTTATAATTAACATTACCCATACAGATTATGCTACCAGGCATGGTGATTGTGATACCATACCAGTATGTATATATTTTTATGATATTAATGAGCCATATCCGATTAGTATCTATCTTGAGTACCAATATGCGACTTGTTTTAATACCAACAATCCATACAGCATATGATGAATCGAAGCCTGCTGAGTGGTGACACATACACACACACTACCTCTTCCCCCCCCCCCTCTCTCTCTCTCTCTGGTGAAAGTCAGAGGTACTCAAAAGCTTTCTTTAATGTAAAGGAGAAGGGTGCAATGCTAGGAAGTTTTACATAGAATAGCAATTACCATAAAGTATGTATGAATAAGTGCAATTATATATATCTTGAGAGACCACCCCTGGACCAGGATAAAATTTGTTCTGAAACAGATGTTTTTTGCTAGGGGTACAATAATAAGGGAAAGATAGAACAGTGTTCTGACAAACCTCTTAATTTGTTTGTTTTTTTCCCCCTTTTTACGCAGTATCTCATTGGAGGGATGTATCAAGACAGGTCCAAGAGTTTTCACACCAAGGAGGATTTTTTTTTCTTCAAAAATATGTATTCCAAATTTTCACCTATTGAAAAAAAATTCTGAGGTACTGAGAATAACTGTTCCACAGGAAATTAAATCAGTGAAGCCCGTGACCAGCAAGACTGTGTATGAAAGTGCAGAATATTGAAGCTCCAGAGAAAGGATTTTACTACAAAGCACCAACACATTAAACATAGTGTCTGGCATATCCACTGCTGTCCTCGTGCTCTATATTTACAGTGTTTGACACCAGAATGTCAGAAAAATCCAATTTACCTATTGTCATCTTACCTTTACCGACCAACCATGTGTTCAGGTAAAAACAACTGTAAAATCCACATGCCATTTTAGAAAAAAATATTATCTTCATAAAACAGAGTATGTCATCACATTTTCATTTGAAACAAGAAAATTATACTTTGTTATTATCTGCATCATAAATACTCAATTACTTACATTCAGTCTAGAAGCATGGACCTATTTTTCATACCATACAATATAAAAAAATACTTTGAAATATATTGACTGGTCTTACATTTTTAAATGACTGACCATAACAAAAAAAAAAAAATATTTCGACGGCAATATTGTGCCCAGGTGTGTACATGTGGAGATGTGACACTTTTTCTTTACCTCTCTCTCATATTTGTGATGAATGTGACTTGGTAGATGGTCTCTGAACCACTGCAGTTCAGGAATGTGTGTAGTCCAAACCCTTACCACAAGGTATGCAAACTCTGCCATGTAATGTTTACTGTCTTCAACATCTGGGAGAAATGTTGTCGATGCAATATCCTTTATGTTACTCACTTGGTGATCATCTTATAATTCATTTGCACCAATACTGTTTTTATTTGCTATCATGTTATATAGATGATAGTCCTTGTTTTGTTGTTTTTTTGTCATATGTCTGACTCTTATCAATACATCCACATTGTCACTGGTGAAAGAGTATCCTGGGTGCATGTATATCTGCAAGGAATCAAGTCCGACTTTAGCACCTCCACGTGTAGTTTTGTAGGAGGATCAGGCTCAGATACTTGTGAAAGTGTGGCTATTTTCTGCTTCAAGTGCCTCTCACGTCTAGCAGCATCCATAACATCTTTTTGCATAACCTTCTATTTTGTATCGAAAGCCTCACCAAAAGTGTATAACACTTCAATTGTTACATTATAATCCATAGTATCATAGGTGTGCGTGAGTAACCTGAATACAAACTTCATTAGGCCTCCTTTCTTGAGTATGACACTTGTCAGTCTGTGGAAAGCACTCATCTCGCGATTGTGTATACTTATGAGTTTACATCTTGCAGACAAAACTGCAGGCAGAATTGTAGGTAGAGTCTTCTGAAAATTTCTGTCCATGGCTTT
Organism: Hermodice carunculata; assembly: GCA_964020975.1. Classification (NCBI taxonomy): domain Eukaryota; kingdom Metazoa; phylum Annelida; class Polychaeta; order Eunicida; family Amphinomidae; genus Hermodice; species Hermodice carunculata. The sequence continues at coordinate 59,614,414 of OZ026627.1, read as the reverse complement.
TATGTTTGTGGCTGCACTTGGAATAATTTCCAAGAAATTAGGTGCTCTTTTGCCCCATTCATCATGTATAGCAGTCCAACTGAAATTGGTTCAGCTCTCTTTATCAGTCTTCCTCAAAATAAAATGGATTTGCTTTTGAGCACAGCTCTTGAAATTCAGCATTGATAAGACCACAAACGTAAGACCACAGACTCTTCTGAACACTGTGAATATGAAACATTGATTTCACAATAGCCCCAGGATTTCCTGTTGCCAGCTTACACACCAAATCCCAGTATATCTGTGGTATGACCTGCTCCCTGGTACTCTTCTTGATTTGGGGCACAATAACCTGAACTATAGTACAAAAAGTGGGTATGTGTAAGTACTGTTCAGAGACTTTTAAGTTTCAGCAACAGAGATACTGCTGCAATAACAAAAAAAACCCTACCCCCTCCTCCAAAAAAAAAAAAAAAAAAAAAAATGAAAACACATAACTTCACATTTTGGCACACCAAAAATTGACATTTGGAGTAATTAATACAAAATATGTGTGCATGTTCAACAACTGGGTGGAGTACAGGATATTACTGTTGACACAGCAATATAAAATGTGCTGTATAGTTGCACATACATTTTCGGCACAGATAAATATGCATTTTACCGACACTGTTTATATTTTTGTGAATTTGCCCAAACAGTAAGGTCAAGAAAATCTGTTCTCATACAGTGCATATTGACTGTCAGAGGATCATATCTTGTTTGACTCAAAAATACATGTACTGCAAATTTCAAAGACCAGGTTTATTACATCATGGTTTAATACATCTTTTGATATGCTTGGAATTTTTATCACATTTAAATATATTAAAGGTTGAGACCTTATTACAAATCTATCATTAGGAATCTATTATTGGTTTATGCCATTGGTATAAATTGAAATCCTTAATGATACCTAAATATAAGTATTGATACTAAAGATCACAATGCTCATAGGGAAATTAAATTTCAAGCATGTCAGAAAACATGACCCCTCTCGTCCAAAACCCCTCAAGTATCAATGAGAATAACTAATAGAGAACTTTCTATTCAAAGGAACCTATGGACCATTGAAAGTGTGCTATCATCACATTATGCCCTATTCTTATTATTGTTTTTACAATCATTGCCAACAGAGGAGGTCAGGAACACCTCCTAATTACATGCAATGTTGGGCATGGTATTTATAAAACTGGGCGTTGTAATCAAAAGAAAAAGTCTTAAATGAATACTTTTTTTACAATCATTACCGGCAGAAGCCAGGAACACCTCCAAATTACATGCAATTTTGGGCATGGTATTTATAAAACCAGGCGTTGTAATCAAAAGCAAAAGTCTCAAATAAATACCCTTACTTCAGACAGTGCAGATGAAGTCTTCCGAGGAGGTAGTGATGAATGGCTACCCGATTTGCTGCAAAGTTGTACCTGACGTACTGGTACAGGTATTTTTGATGTGGAGGCTGGTTCCTTTTTCTCAGGTACCGTTAGGTCTTTCCCGGGCGTTGCAAGCGGCAAAAAACACTGCGCTTGGGACTTTGGTATGGGCAATTTTGATGGGGAACGAGGTGCAAATGTTAGCGATCTTTTGGACTTTAAGGCAGGTTTTGGGCTTGACCTCGCCAGGCCAGGTGCCGGGACGATAGCTCTAGAACTTTACTTCCGTTGACTCGGGATTCCATAGCTGCAACTCTTTTCGTACTTGTCACTTGATATGAGGTCAGCTGCTTGCTTCTAGTCGCTTTAAAAAGCAAAGCAAGAAGCTGGCATTTATTTTGCAATGTTTTTATTTTGTTGTTGCAACTGACACACAAGATTATCGCTGTGTCTGGTCCAATTTCACAACCAAAAAAACTTTCCATAGAAAGACACTCTGATGTTTTCTCGCCAGTCCATAGTCGGTAGAGCTGCAGCCGTCTGTCATTGTTTAGTATTCGCAGATTAATATTTGGCGGCTTAGCCGGCTCTCTGGTCACTATTTGGCAGCAGTAACAAAAAAAAAAAACAAACAAAAAAAAAAAACAAAAACAAAAACAAAAACAAAAAACAAACAAACAAACAAACAAAAAAAAAAAAACAAAAAAAAACAAATACAAAAAAACAAAAAAAAAACAAGAGGGCTGTGTGCCCATGCTCAGCTGATCTTGATATTCATCACACTTGCAACTCTTTGAACTTGGGAAAGGATCAAGGTCACCCATGTTCTGAGTAAGTCTACCCTTTATACAAGAACACTAACATGTGCAACATCACGGTTCAAGTAGTTCTCAGGTTATAATGAAGAGTAAAATTCATGTATGTAGCACTGTGACCCCGGAAACAAGGTCAAGGTCATTCATTTACTGTCTAAGCATGACCTTCATACAGAAACATTAATATGGGCAGCGTCACGGTACTAACTCAAAACAGATCTCAAGTGAGCAAGTAAACAGTAAATTTCGTGTCAGTTATCCTTTGAATTAGCATAAGAATGCCCATTGACTTACATAGTAATCAATAGGAAAGCTGCTTTGACCGATAAGTACCCGAATTGAAAATCCTTAAAAATCAGGAATCCAAAGCAATGCCACCTAGTTAACAACTTTGTTTGACCCTTCCACAAGAACATATCCATCACATTTCAGCTGTATCTGACTGACGGTTCTGAGAATAAGTGAAAAATAGCAAAACCATACAAAAAATACAGAAAAACAATTGCAGCGCCACTTGGTGAACAAATTGGGAACAATGTGTCCCTGGGAGTGCCTATGTACGATTCCAAAGCAATTGGGTGAGCGGTTTCAGAGGAAAGGAGTTTTTAAGGTTTGCTCCAAAAAAGAATAAAAAACATTAAAAAAAAAATCCAAAAATCGATAGAGCGTCACCATTTGAACAAACTTGGTAGACATCCATCCAATGCACATCCCCACCAAGTACGAAGTAAATCTGGTCAAAATTATTCATGTTATAACCATTACAAGAAATTCCCATGTTAAACTTTCCTATTAAAACTTTTGAAAAGATTTTGAAAATAAAAATCATAAAAAATCCAAAATTCATTGGAACATGACCATTGGAACAAACTTGGTAGACACCCACCCAAGGTATATCTGCATTACGTTTGAAGTAAATCTGGTCGAAGGTTTTGGAGAAGAAGTCGAAAATGTAAATTAGCATTAGAATGCCCATTGACTTACATGGTAATCAATAGGAAAGGTGCATTTACTGAAAAGGAATTGAAAAAGCGTTAAACATCAGGGACCCGCAGCATAGTGAACGTCATTGTTTCACCCTTCCACAAGGAACATATCCAACACGTTTAAGCTTAATCGGAGTGACAGTTCTGGCGAAAAAGTCGAGAATAGCTATAACACAAAAAAATCATTAAAAAAATAGAAAACATCTGCAGCGCCACCTGGCGAACAAATTAAGAACTAGGAGTCCCTGGGTGTCTTCCTGTGTGATATAAAAGCAATTGGGTAAGCGGTTTTGGAGAAGAAGATTTTTTAACATTTGTCCAAATAAAAGAACAAAAAAATTCATTAAAAATCAAAAAATCACTGGGGCATGACCATTTGAACAAACCTGGTAGAAACCCACCCAAGGTACATTGCCACCAAGTTGGAAGTTAATCTGGATGACGGTTTTAGAGGAGAAGTCGAAAATGTGAATTAGCATTAGAATGTCCATTGACTTCCATAGTAATCAATAGGAAAGCTGCATTGACTGATAAGTACCCGAATTGAAAAAATCGTTAAAATCAGGAATCAATAGCATTCCCACATAGTGAGAAATTTTGTTTGATCCTTCTGCAAGGAACATATCCACCATGTTTCAGCTTAATCTGAGGGATGGTTCAGGAGAAGAAGTCGAAAATAGCTATTAACACAAAAAATCACAAAGAATTAAAAAAAATTGCAGCGCCGCTTGGTGAACAAATTAAGAACTAGGAGTACCAGGGAGTGTTCCTGTGTGATATCAAAGCAATTGCGTGAGCGGTTTTGGAGAGAAAGATTTTTTAGGATTTGCCCAGAAAAGAGCAAAAACCTCCATAAAAAAATCCTAAAAATCACTGAACCGTGACCACTTGAACAAGCTTGGTAGAGACCCACCCAAGGCACATCTCCACCAAGTTTGAAGTGGATCTGGCTGAAGGTTTTTCAGAAGTCGAAAATGTGAATTGTGAACGGACGACGACGACGGACGATGACGGACGACAGACGGACGACGGATGCCTCACCCAACTAAAAGCTCAGCTGAATTATCAGCTGAGCTAAAATTAGTAAAAAATTGCAGCACCACCTCTTGAACCAATCAAGGTTTTTGGGTCCCCCGAAGTGTTCCTATGCAATTTCAAAGCAATGGGCCCGGTAGTTTCAGAGAAGATTTCCCCCAAAAATGAACAATAAAAATTCATGAAAAATCCAAAAATCATTGAACCTTGACCATTTGAACAAACTTGGGTAGAGAGGCACATCTCCACCAAGTTTGATGTGGATCTGGCTGACGGTTTTTGAGAAGTCAAAAATGTGAAATGTAAACGGACGACGACGGACGACAGATGCCTCAGCCTCCTAAAAACCCAGCCGAATTATCAGCTTTTTTCAGACAGACGACGGACCCTCACAAAAAGCTCAGCTGACTAGTCAGCTGAGCTAAAAACTAACTGCGAACTCGACTGCAGCCAGTGCAGTTGGCCGACTTCGCCGCCTCACCGGTCAGTATTTGGCAGCAGTAAGACAGCATGGAAATGGATGAAAAAAAAAAAACCTAACTGCAAGCTCGACTGCAGCCAGTTTTTTTGTAGTCATCATAGATTTCTCTTCAGCCTTTTCTTATATATAATGTATGTATGCTGATGGCAGTCATTTTTTGGTCTTTGCCGACATAGGGACGTGCTATTCACGTCCCTGGTTGAAAGCTTGTTGTAAACATAATGTGTGCTTACAATGTACAAATTTTATCACACAAATTGATATGAAACTAGAAAAGATTGTTTGTTTATTATTGCAAATCAGTGTGTGTCTTTAAACCTTATTGGCATGACAATGTACAATTGGTATTAGTTGGAATGACATCTCTATCTATCATAGTGTTGAAGATATTCAAGATTGAAAATTTCAAATACTACTAAATAGCATAATTTGAATTGCTACAACTTTTGTTTTAGATTCATTATATGTGCAATGATCAATAACCCCCTAGTAGAAGTTGAAATGACATCTCTTTCTATAACAGTTTTGAAGATATCCAACATTTAAAGTTTCAAACGCTGCTAATTAACATGATTTAAAGTGCTACAACTTTTGTTTTAGAGTCATTACATGCGCAATGGTCAAAGACCAGACTCCTTGTATGGAGGTACAATCATGCAAAGTTTGGAGATTCTATGTGTAATTGTGTCAGAGAAAAGTGTCGGACTAATTCACTGGTAAGAAAGAAAGAAAAGAAAGAAGGAGATAGATAAATAGAGAGAGAGAGAGAGAGAGAGAGAGAGAGAGAGAGAGAGAGAGAGAGAGAGAGAGAGAGAGAGACAAACAAAATGAGAAAGAAAGAAAGAAAGAAAGAAAGAAAGAAAGAAAGAAAGAAAGAAAGAAAGAAAAATAGAAAGAAAGAAAGAATTTTAGGAAAAACAGAAAAGTGTGTGTTTTTTTAACACACACTTTAATACTGTAACTACTCTGTCACGAATGCAGAACAGCGAACAATTAACAACTTACTACAGTTGTCCAGACGGAAAAATGAGAATATTTTTACTTTGATGTGTCGACTTTTTGTCCTTTGAATTTTCACCTGGCCCACACACTCATATGAAATTTGCAAAATAATTCACGATGGGGAACATAGGTTTTGGGTACTTTCATTTTAGGTGCATATAGATTTGAGCTTGTCCGCCAGCTCGTCCGACATTAAAATCATAAAAATTGTCAGATTTCTGAGGCGTGTATCAGGAAAACCATTTGAGGTACAACCATGAAACTTTGTGGGATCATCTGTGAATATATCAAGGTCTGCACCTGCATGGGGTTTGTTAGTCTCTTGGATTAATTATTCCGTCTTTGATAATCATAAATTAATGGAAATCGTGATTCGATATAAGGCTTGTCAGATATAAAAAAACTGCTAGCTATGTGTTGCGCGTATCTTGAAAAGCATTTAAGGTAAAGCCATGAAACTTTGTGCAAACATCTATCAGTATATGGAGGTGTGCACCCGTGGTTTTGCTTGTCTCTTGACTTAATTATCCTGTGTTAATTAATCGTTAATAAATGTGTAATTCAACATTAGACTATCAGATTTGTCTTACATGTATAACAAAATGTATTTAAGGTATACCTATGAAACTTGGTGGAACCATTCATCAACATGTGAAGATTTGCGCCTAGATTTTGTTTGTC
>OZ026627.1:58953020-59003020 GCA_964020975.1 Hermodice carunculata | reverse complement strand
TTTTCCTGAGACAATATATTGAGATTGTCCAGACAATGAGGTTGCTTGGTTAATAGAGTCGCCAGCCGGAGCTTGCGAGCCAACCGCCCCCAAAATATTATCACAGAAATGTGCAAATCAACTCATGCAGAGAAACTGACCATCGCAATAGTGGTGACAGAACTAATACGTTGGACAGTGATAGCCATTCCCACCCTCCTATCTGTTTGGAGGTATGCAGATATCCGCGGCTTTACTATCTTCGTGCCAAGCGCCAATGAAAAATTACAATTCTGGTTGATCACAACGGGGATATTCCTTGCTGCTTCTCTGTTCATTTACCTGCCAGTAAAGTTAGTATACTTCAAGCTTGACTGGACCGAAACGAAACGTCTATACGGATGGTAAGTGTGCGCGAAACTGATCCATCGCTATTGGTAAAAGTGTTCCAAATGATCACCAAATCATTTTTTTTTTAGTTAAAAAAGTTGTGTTGATTGACAGCATGTAAAGGTGACGCACGTCTTAGACTAATCAAGCTCCAATTGATATATTTCAGTCATGACTTTTGTGAGTAGGTAGGGGTGTATTTTACACTTAACCTCGGTTAAACTGGACTGTTGACTTCACACACAAGCCTCGTTGTTATTTTTCCAGCCACACGTGAAATGAGTTGTCTCAAATACCTGCACTGCCGACTTGATTGTGTGGTCTGTTGACAATGACGAAATACCAGGATTTTGTGTTTCAAGTTGATGTAGATTTGTTTCATATACGTGTCATACACGTGCAACTACGGGGTAAATCATCGGCTGAGATAATAATAATAATAATAATAATAATAATAATAATAATAATAATAATAATAATAATAATAATAATAATAATAATAATAATAATAATAATAATGATAATAACAATATCAATAATAAATCTCTCTCTGTCTGTCTTTCTCTCTCTCTCTCTCTCTCTCTATATATATATATATATATACATACATATATATATATATATATATCAGTTTCACATGGAATTTGGCAATGTTACGCGTACTGCAGGCTACGTATACGCTACGATTCTAAGCAACTCTTCAAAAGGATATTCTTCAAAAGGAATCGATTCGAGATAGGTAATTAAATTCAAGTACTAAAATGGCGAAAGATCTGACAGTCTACCAATTAAATGTGTCTGTGTGTTCGTGCATCCTGCAATATCCACAGACAATGTCAACATTACTAACGTAGCTTGCTTTCTCGTGAAAGTTAACGAAAGGTTGCCTGAATTATTCAATTCGCTCCTCGCTCGACCAGGAAATTGGGCTCTGTCGGGTACCCGGGTACAAGCGAAAAAAACGCGGGTTCCCGAATCGACAGCTTTTTCCCGTGGAAACGACGAGTATCATATATTCTATATGTTTATATATATATATATATATATATATATATATATATATATATATATATATATATATATATATATATATATATATATATATATATATATATATATGTACAGAATATATATATTTTAGATATATGATGATATAAAATTAATAACAGAATAAATACATATATGAATATCTAATAAATGAATAAATAAATAGATAGATAAATAAATAAATAAAAAAATAATAAATAAATAAATAAACAAATAAATAAATAAGTAAGTAAATAAATAAATAAATAAATAAATAAATAAATAAATAAATAAATAAAGTTATAGCCCTTCACGTATAAAATATGCGTTACGACAGGCGGGAATTTTTAAAATTCCAAAGTGAGGCTCTCCGATTTCGTTTTTAAAATACTATTGATCTGACATCATGGCTGATGGAAGCCCACGGGGCCAAGGTTCCCAGTCCCAGGTTTGGGATTATTTTATAGCAAGAAAGTATTTTGGAGTTCCCGCCATCATCGTGCCATGTGAAAGATTGATTTCGGATGCCGAAATATTATTACCAAGCAGAGGGCTTCTATGTCAGCTGAAATGGCCGAAGTCCTCGTAATCTTGCATTATAACAGGAGAAACCCAAATAAAAAGTGAACTGGATTTTATATAGTGACACTCGTGTACACGAGGTCGATTCATTTAGGGGCGTACATGTATCTTTATACACCTCCCTGATACATTTCATAAAATGCTTTTCTGTTTGATTTAAGTTTCCGCTGTGGTCTCTTTCTTTTGGATGTGGTGTGACGTGGTTGCTTTTGATTGATGTATGCGTGGATTTGGTTTGCTGGTAGATATACGGTATCTAATGTGTGGTGTGGACTATGCAATCCAAAGTGGCAATACCCGAAAATACCCGCCTGGCAGGTACCTGGGCAATAAAAATCACTTGTCGACAGAGCCCTAACGGGAAATATCCTTACAACTACACATTTCCTTCGAAGCGAGAGCACGAAAAAAATTGGTGTACGTTTTTCTTTAAACGCATTATGTCGGACGATATGACTATTTAAGTGAAGGAAGCGAAATTAGTTCCAACAGAGTGGTGCTGAAGTTGCGATTTAGGGGTCTATATGAAAAACTTGTGAATGTATTCTAAAATTCTGATCAATTTGCTCCTCATCATTCAATAAATTAAGAGCATTAAAATTTATTCCTATAAAAATTTGCTGAAATATGGAAATTAAGTTTCCACTTATATATTTTTCAAGTACTTCCTGTGAAATTGATCAAGACATATTTCCCCACTCGTATTGCACGTAAATTGCATTTTTATTTTTTTATTTTTTTTTATTTTTTTTTATTTTCTGTACTTGCAATAAATTTGGGGCTTATATGTGTTTTAGAAATACATCAGAAAAGCCTTTATTTGATCCCAAGCGTCATTCCTAAAAATATCTCGTCAAAGCTACAGATTAGTAGGATATGTGACTTGCCTCTGACATGCCTGTCTTTATTCTGACTCCAGAGGTTCCGGGGTATACATCTTTTTCTTTTTCGTATTATTTGTTTTTATTTTTTGTTTTTGTTAATTATTTGTTTTTATTTTTATTTTGTTATTTACTTTTTATTTATTTGTTTTTTTTTCGGTTCCGTTTACTTCATTTTCATTCATAATGCGAGGGACAGTTCACAGAGGCTCTGCACAAAGGATCTGGCTGTGTTTCCTTCTACAAACCATGCCTCATATCTGGAATGCATGTCTGCATGAAAAGTAGTCGGAGGGTGTAGATGAATTTGATGTGGACTCATGAAAATAGTTACTATGGTGAAGCATACCTGTCATTTTGACACATGATACGAAACTATATTACATATGAAAACAAATAAAAAAAAAAAAATAATCGACACGTCGTCATATATCGCACACTTATCTTGTCGAAAACTTGTTCAAAGCCGATTTAGTTTCCTGTTTACACTAATAAATATCTTGTAATGATAAGCGTAAAATATGTAAGAAACTTAAAAGACTTATGTTGGGGCCCGTCCCAGACTTAATTTCGCATAAAATAAATTACAAAGTGAAAACTTTGCAGAACCATTGAAATGAATATCATATGCATGTTTTTATATTTTTTCTTTGCTTTTTTAATATGTAAGTTCTGGCCCAAAAGTCTTGAGTTTTAGGGGTTATCGTAAGGTAAACCAAGCAAAAATGTGGCAAAGTACGAAAAGTAAACGTCATCCGATGGAAGCAATTTACTCGGTCACCAGTCATAGGCAAAATGCCATGCAGTACTAAGTGAATTACGTTAGTTTACATTCAACTACTTCTTAGTGGATATAAAAATACTAAGTGTGTTTTTATCCGTTTCTTATTTTTGCACCAGTCCATCGACGCTTAAGAGCACTCATTAAATATAAATTTAAATGTTGTAAATATATATATATATATATATATATATATATATATATATATATATATATATATATATATATATATATATATTATGATAAATAGCACCATTAGAAATTTTAAATCTTGAATACCGTCAAAGCTATAGTAGATAGAGATGCCATTCCAACTTCTACTCCTGTGTAATGGAATAGTTGTACATTATCATACCAATATGCTTTGAAGACACACACACTGATTTGCTATGCAGCAAATCATCTTTCCTAGTTTTTTGTTTCGTTTTCTCGTGGGTATCACCGCATGCCTTTCTGCGACATTTACCACACACACAAACACATGGGCTTACACACACACGCACCCTATATATGTATGTACATATATATATATATATATATATATATATATATATATATATATATATATATATATATATATATATATATATATATATATATATATATATCCGTAAGAAAACGAAACAAAAAACTAGGAAAGGTGATTTGCTGCATAGCAATTAGTGTGTGTGTGTCTTCAAAGCATGTTGGTATGACAATGTACAACTATTCCATAACACAGGAGTAGAAGTTGGAGTGGCATCTCCATCTATTATAGCTTTGAAGTTACTAAAGATTTAAAAGTTCTAATGGTGCTATTTAGTATAATTTAAATTGCTTCAACTTTCATTTTTAATTCAGTAGGTGCGCAATGGTCAACAACCCCCTAGTGGAAGTTGAAATGACACCTCTATCTATAATAGTTTCGAAGATATTCAAGTTTTAAAATTTCAACTGCTGCTAATTAGCATATTTTAAATTGCTACAACTTTTGCTCTAAATTCATTAGATGCGCACTGGTCAATAAGCACTCATTAGAAGTTCAAATGACATCTCTATTATACTTTTAAAGATATTCAAGATATAAAATTTCAAATGCCCCTAATTAGCATAATTTTAAACATCTTCATTCCTCTGCATGTATGGAGGTACAATCATGCCAAGTTTGGAGTTCCCATGTATAGAAGTGTCCGAGAAAAGTGTAGCACAAATTTGCTGGTAAAGAAAGAAAGAAAGAAAGAAAGAACTATAAAAGAAGATTTGTTTCAAAGCAAATCTGTCTGTGTGCCTTCAAAACTTGTAAATATTAAATGCTACAACTTCTATCCTTTGGTACTTCATATTACATTAAGCTTATGGCTGGATGCAAATTTCAAAGTCCAAATGAACTTGACCTTTGACCTTTACAGATCACATGTAAAGTGCAAAGTGTTACAATACCCACAATTCAAGCCCGACATGGATGGAAATTGACAAAGTTATGACAAGATGAAACTTTCAAAGGGCTAAATGACCTTGGCCTTTGCCCTTTTGAGGTGACATGTTCTTATAAAAACGAACAGTGTTGCAATACCTACAATTTGAGTCCAACATGATTAGAATTGGATGGAAATTGGCAGCTTATGACTGGTTGAAACCTTCAAAGGTCCAAATGACCTTGACCTTTAACCTTTAGAGGCTACATGTAAGTTTCACAAATGTGCAGTGTACAATGGCTACAGTTTGAGCCCAACATGAATAAAATTCGATAAAAATTGACCAAGTTATGGCTAGGAGAAGGCCACCACCGAAAGTGGCCTCTGACTTTGAAATGACCTTTGACCTTGACATGACATCTACCTAAAGTGAACCTTGTCCTCAAAAATTACATTTTGGCTTAAAATTGCCTTTTACCTTGACATGACGTTTAACCTTGACATTGAGATGACATTTACCTTGCTATGATCGAACTCCTATACACTCGGAACCACATCTACTATAGTACATAAGATATTGAAGATTTAAAACTTTAATTAGCCCTCATTTGCATAATTTTGAAAAGCATGACCTCTCATTATAAAAAGGCCAGACTTCGTCCATAGAAGTATAATTGTGTCAAATTTGGAGTTTCTATGTGTAATATTTTTCGAATGAAATGTCGGACAAGAAAGAAAGAATGAAAGAAAGAAAGAAAGAATTCCTAGAAAAAACAGTATGTCTGTGTTGGCACACAGACATAAAGAAAGAAAGAAAGAAAGAAAGAAAGAAAGAAAGAAGAAAAAAAAAGAAAGAATTTTAGGAAAAACAGAAAGTGTGTGTTGACACACATACTTTAATGATGCCATCATACAGTGAGCAATCTACCTTCTCTCATTGACAGCACGACAGAAAATTTAAACATGGGTAGGGAAATATTATCTTCCATTACAAGTAGAGATTTTTGGGTTCGTGCCAGGATTGTATATAGATTACCACGTTTGATGGACAGGTTTGTCGCCTTAAGTTTTCCGGTATCATGCTACAAGTAGAAGTTGTATTCAGACGACCGAACATAAATGATGGGTAACTAGGGAAAATTTGATTTACCGTGGCTCACAGTAAAATACTGTGCCACAGAAAAGCAATCCCATAGTCATCAGTATGCTTGTTTTCAGTTAAAATGTGGTAATCTTTTACTCCTAATGCTGACCTCGCACACATTTCAGGCGTCCGTCTATGCTAATTTACATCTTGATGTGTGCGCTGCCATGCCTGATCATCACGTCAGTTGCTGTCAAATCAGAGGTAAGGCCGGATAGACCCACGCATTTCAGGTTGAAGAATATTCCTCATTCAATTTTTCTATACATCCTCATGTCACTTTTGTAAATCGTCGAAAATTTATAAGGATTACTGGATATCTAAGCACGCAATCAGTAAAAAGCACAAAATAGTCTATATTTTCACTTTGAACACGATGGGCAAAACTTAAAAGCATATCAAATGCGACCAAAAGGAATGACTTTGGTGACAATCCAAATTATGTATCATAATATCAAAGTAGCCCTTACATTTTTCTTTTTTCAAATAAACTAATTTTTGTTGTGAACTGTACAGGAAATTTCGATATAAAGTTTCAAGACAAATATGCTTCTAAGATAACATGGCAATTAACAGGTGCATGTGAAAAGAATCACCGTAACTTAACATACTTTCAACCTTAATAACTTCTATTCTGCAGCAATACAAGAAAAACGTGTTGGATGTAGAAACGACCACCACCCTTCAGATTATGGTGATGGGACTGACCGTAACGGAGTGGATGTCCAAGCTGCGGGAAGAGGTCCTCAGCTTTGACCTTATCACGGCCATGTCCATCGAGTTCTTCTTTGCGTATGACGTCATTGATTTCTTAGTTATGGGTGCTCATGAAGCCGGAGTATTTACATCGGGGTGGTTTTACGTGACGTATGTCTTTGCCTTTGTTGCAATGTTCAAATATGTACCCGTTTTACCTGTAGACCTTGACGAGGAGGAAAGTCCCAAGCAAGTTGTGATTTGTATTCTCGTCAGCATGATATGCACCGATTTTCCATTTGCGGTAATCCGATTCACAACAATGGGTTTATTTGGATTAAGGCCCACAGAATTAGTTTATCCTTTGAAAAATATTGCTCTTATAATATTTGGCTCTGTTCAGTTGTATATAATTTACAAAAAGGTTTACCGCAAAGAGGATCCCGTGGCCCAGATACGGGACCATCGACAATCCAAGCATGTTAATGCACGTCTCTCGGCTCTTCTGGAGGAAGCCCGAGTTAGAGATCTGCAGCAGGACGTGGAGAGAGGATACGTTATGGATAGCAAGAGTGCATCTTATGACACGACTCCAGGCGTTCCAAAGAGGAACAGTTCCAAGCGTTCCGATACACTCACATCTACTAGGCTTCAGAATAATAAATCTTCTCCACAGGATAAAAGTACATCATGGTCCGAAGGCGTAGTAGTGGAAGATTTTGAAGAGACGCCTGAAATGACTTTATGAGTTGAATACCAGTATTGCAAATGTGGCCCCAATGAAAAGTTTTATGTGAATACCCCACAGTTTAAGGGTTTACTTTAGGACATCACTGATCTCAGTACTGAATGATTCTTTTCTGTGTATAACACCATAAATTAGCCTTAAAATGCAACAAAGTATATATTTGAGAAAGCATCTAAACTAAAGATTCATGCTGTTAAAATTTGGTAATGTTTCTTAGAAGCAGCAATAAAGTAGAGAGCAGTATAATCGTCATTCTTTGGTATGCATTTTCGATTCAGCTTGCAAATTGTCATGTTTCTCCGCATCAATTAATGGCAAACTGTAGAACACGCTAGAAATGAAAAAAGCGTGTCTCTAATTTTTGTTGTACCCGAGATATAAATGTTTGGAGTTAGAATGATGGCACATCAAATGAAAGCCACTTTTAACTGACTGATGACAAAACGTTTTAAATTTTAAGCATATGAAACACGCTTTTGAGATTTTAGGTCACAATCTTCACAGTTGAATGAGCTGAATCAACATTCGTGGCAAATTACAATGATGGTTGGTGTAATTTTTATGTAAACATTTCCATCAACTTGCATTACAAAAGTGCAATTAATACAGTCTTCCGTTTGTTAGTTTTAAGAAAGCGTAAATTTTATCTCACTTTATATTTGAATCAAGAACTATATGTAATAATTTGTAAAGATACTGCAATATAATTTTATACGTTTAATGCTTAGAAATTGTTTGGATGCTTCAAACGAATTGCGAGGATGTTTTCCCGTGAAAGATGTTTCTTCAACAATTTGTGTCTCACCTTCGTGTTTCATATGAACATGTTATGTAATAGCTCGGCCACTGAGGAGGAAAGTAACTTTCATCAAAAATATAAAAATGTAAGCAGCACCTGATTTCAAAATTATTTTATTTACCTGTAACTCTTTCAGTACCAACTGCCTCTGAAGTCAAACTTCTCAAAACAAACTGCTCTGATAAATGATCAAGGTGATAGATTCATGTTCTTCGTAAAAAAGATCTTTCGTTCGAGAACCGGTATGCTTGTAGTGCCATAGAATATAATAGCCCAGGTCAACAGCTTTCCTCGGCGTGCAATGCTTTGGGTAGAATGCGCCCAAGGCGCGCCGAGGAAAGCTGTTGACTCAGTGCAAATATTGTAATGAAAGAGTCAACCAATGGAGTAAAAGAAAATCCCAATTGCTCACATTATGAAACCAGAAGAACGCATATATAATTTAACTGCAAAAAGACTCATTTTGGGCTTATATAACAGTTGAGACAGTCATCAGATCAGCAATGACCATAGAGAGACTGATTCCTGTGCAATGATCATAATATTAAGCGTCATTTTTGTGTGAGAGCTGAAAAATAAACAAAAGTTACAGGAACAATTGGTAAAAAAAATAGACCTGGAATTAGAAATTGTTGCTGCAGTTTCGTTGTCTGCTTCTATAAACTGTACAATTTAGCAGTGCACATACATACACAAAACATGACATGCTGAAACCTCGAACAACGGATGTCTCATCGGTGGGGAGATAACTAGTAACAGAAAGAACTGGCAGCTGAAACAAAATCGGAGTGACAGCATGCCTTGGAACTGATCATGCTGCTGAGAAAAGTGGATGTTGCTGAAAAGGCAGTGGCAGAAAACCGGTTATAAGTCGGGAAGAAGCGGGGGCTAACAAAAAAAACAGGCTATTGGTCAGCTGATATTATTCAGGATTGAATGTACCATGCTGCAGTAAACATGATTTTGCAATTATCAAAACGGCATGATGACATTGTGGGGCAAAAGGAATAGCAATACATGTATTTTGCAGTGTATCACAGTGCCCCTCAAAGTAATCGCACATACACAAGTTATGGAAATTAAACTTTTCGCCATTTCATAAAAAGAAAAAAAGAAAAAAGAAAAGAAAACAACAACAACAAGCCAAAACAAACCGAACAACACTTTGAACACGCGCCTAATCGTTATGTACAAAGCGTATTTTGGCCACAATTTTGAAACATACGGAAAATACTAGAGTTACTGGCCACTGACTGGAGCCTTCGTTCCAACAATAACTAAAATTCATGCCACTCTAGAACTATTTCTAAACAAGAGACCCATGGGCTTTATGCTCCGCTGACACATAATCTGATGGCGATCATCAAAAATTCATTTCCTGAAATGGTTCCCTCCATGACCCTGAGGAATAAGTCAAGGTCATCCCTGTGATGCAACATTAAACTTTCACATGAACATGGTACATTTGGTCTCGCTCCCCTGATTCTTTACAAGCATACTGAATTTACTGTCATTTTCTTAAGCACTTGATGACCTTGAAAAATGAGTCATTGTCACACAACGTGTCACAAAACTTGAGAAACTAGCCTAATCTATATTTGGTATAAATTTTGCAGCTTCATCTCAATTTATTATCTCGTGGGCATCCCAATAAATTCATTCCCTGATATTTGTTACCTCTGTTACCGTAATAGAAAGTGGGCCAAGATTACCCGTATTATGCAATATCGAACTTTTACATATAACAGGCCTGCCCATTCGTGGGACGTTTGGTATTGTTAGCCTTATAATTTCTCAACATTTGGTGTCTTTTACTACGTCGTTAGTGACCTCGAAAGTAGGTCAATGTCACCTAAAGTTGTTGTTGTTGTTTTATGTTTGTTTGTTTGTTTATTGAATATTGGCCCAACGCGCACCACTATAAAGTTGAAAGTTCCATTTCAAAAATAATCCAAATACTGGATTAAATGCACTTTTAATAATTATGATTCTAGTGACACTTAGGCGTATGCCATCAGTGACGCCACCATGACTCCACAAGTCATAGACTTTTGTCGGTATAATATCCCTTTAATTAATATTACATTGCTACATGTGCATAGGTTCAGAAGCAATGGGCATGACCAAAAATCGCTTTCTGAAATGTATTCCCTCCAGGACTTTGATAAAGGATGTCAAGGTTCTTCATATTATGCAAATAGAAGGAGAGGAGGAGGAGGAGGAGGAGGAGGAGGAGGAGGAGGAGGAGGAGGAGGAGGAGGAGGAGGAGGAGGAGGAGGAGGAGGAAGAAGAAGAAGAAGAAGAAGAAGAAGAAGAAGAAGAAGAAGAAGAAGAAGAAGAAGAAGAAGAAGAAGAAGAAGAAGAAGAAGAAGAAGAAGAAGAATGATGTATTTTTGAAACTACACCTTCACAACGGGGGCACAGTTGGCAGGGTAGAACCCACGGTGCGTCAGACACATTTAAAATAAAATAAAATTGTAACATATATTCTTCTAAAAATTATTAACTAGAAACACAGGAGACGTACTTGTGTACGTTATGATTGTGACTGCCGCCCAACGGCATGGTGCAGTGGACAGTTTGGCACATATCCCAGGAAGACATGCGCACCACCCCGTAAGAGGGAGGAGTAATAAAATGAGTTTAGGCCCCCTCAAGAGAGACGGTTGCCTAAAATGCCACACCTCAACCAGAAACTGTTCGCTCACTTTGTAAAATAGATCCCCAATGTTGTCACCAAAGGAGTACCCATGGTCTGCTAAAAGCAGACGCCGTTTATCCAAAATAGAGGAGCTACAATAAAAGCCCTATACATTTTCCGCTCCATATTTTCTTAATTCACTTTCCAATGCTTTATAATACGACATTCGCATGGAGTTAAGGCCAGGACACAATAATGTAAAATGAGGGGAGTCTTCTTGACCATTTTCACATAATTCACATTCAAGTTTACTAATTCCCCGTCGATCAAAATTTTCATTGATATATAAGCAGCCAATGCGTGCCTTGCGTTTCAGCTGTGAGGCATAGAAATCATTCATATTGAAAAGATACTTTTCTCCAAATGTAGATGTAAGTAGATCTCACGTAACCTGTTTGAAACTGTGCAGGTAATATCTAACATCAATGTTCTATTCCAAAAATTAGGCTATTTAATGCTTTTCTGATAAATTCTTGAAAACTATAAACATTATTATTGACAAACATTCCACTTGCGCTTCGTGACTTTGATAATCCAAACAAAATTTTAAAGAAGGCAACCCTTCAATCTATTTTGGTATATTGTACATGGTACTGGTTGGTTGATTTAAAACATATCAGTGTCATGCACCCTTGTATTTTAATCACATTGTATTTGTGTCTTTTGGTCCAGAACCATTTCCAAGTAGTCCTTACCCTATTCTGCAGTTCGAACTCTTTACTGTCCTTAAAGTTAACATGTCACTATGTAACCTATATACATATGGAAGTATTATTGTCCATATTGCACATTTTCCTCTGTAGAATTTTGACATATGCTGTATTAGCCCAAATAAATTAAAGGGTCTTCAGCGGGTAACTACTCAGAACATGTTTCGGAGCCTGTACCTTTCAATGTATTGAACAATGGCATCAAATGGTCTTTGTCTGGCATCATTTCCTCGTTGGATGAAGTGTGATGGGGAAAAGACGATGAAAGATTAAAAAGATGGAAAGTGCATGTCAATATGGCAGTCTGCCATAGTAAATGCAGAAATCTGGTATTTTTTTGTATTTTTTTATTTTTTTTAACAAATTCTTGATGATATCGAAAGCCTGTAGTTCTCTGATTCAGCCCTAAATTCCACGATCCATTGTGTGCGATCCCTAGTATTCTTATGTATATACAAGTACTTATTATTTCAATTACATTAGATTGCTTTAATATCCTACATCCCAAAGGGAGTCCCACGACACGCAGGAATATTGACTGGTTCTGGCTTTGCAGCGCGGACATTGGGGCCTCATTTGAATTGCGCTAAAATTGCGATCTCTTGAATATTCTATCGGTCCCAAAACAGTTCATCTTTTCACATAACAAAGCAAAATATATTACAAACATTGTCTTTGAACAAATTCTAACTGATAATGCATCAAGGCGCCTTAAACATGCTAGTAAAAGTATACATCGTAGCAAGGTTTACCTTGAAGGCCGCACACAAGCATAAGAACACATGTGCGGCACGATCTGTGACTACCCAGAATACAACAGATTCTTACTATGTGGACAGTGCTTTGATACGCCTGCTATAATTTTGGTTTGAGAAGGACTTTTCCTGCTTGTTTGTTGCCGTTGTCGTTGCGCTGGGGTTATTCCTTGACTCAGAGATTGAGACCGACATACAACCTAGCTTTTCAATCCTAGCCCGCGTCCACCTGGACCACGGTTCAAGCACCCGGTCTCAAGCCATAATCAATATGCTGAATAGCAAAGCGACTGCCCGTACTGTTCTCAAGGACATGGACACCAGACATGGCGGCATGAATCTCTCTTTTTTTAAGACTATTGTAAGCCAGCATTTGGTGCTATGTATGCAGTGTTTCATGAGCCAGTATTTATCCAACATATGTACGCACCATGGGCCTATAGCCTGAAGTAAGAAAGAAAGGACATTATTATCTTATAACTGTGGTCTTTGTTCCTTGTACATTCAAATGAAAGAGATTGTTACAAAACCAAAAAACAAAAACAAAAAACAAACAAAAAAAAAACAAAAAAAACAAAAAAAAACAAAAACAAAAAAAAAAAAAAAAACAAAAAAAAACAAAAAAAACAAAAACAAAAAAAAAACAAAACAAAAAAAAACAAAAAACAAAAAAAAAAAACCACACACACACACACACACACACACACACACATATATACAGATTCGTCATCCGTGCAAACAGATGTCCTCATCTACCTATAGCGAGACACTTACATTTCCACATGCCCCATCCATGTTGACCAGTGAAGTCAAACGCGTGTCTCTGCAAGTTTCTCAGAAATAATCGCTCTGATTAATCAATTTGGGTCATGAGAACCGGGATAAGCCAATTGAAATCAGCGACTCACAAAACCACAACGCATTCACTTAAACGGGATATATATATATATATATATATATATATATATATATATATATATATATATATATATATATATATATATATATATATATATATATATATATCCTTTTCATCAGAAAACACACACACACATTCGGCAACTTTATGCAGGGTCGGTCGTGGAACCGGAAACATGACATTTTTACAATGCTGTTTTTTTTTTTTATTTTACAAAGAGTAGGAGAATGGGAGACTTTGTAAAAAAAAAAAGTAAGGAAAAGCGAAGGCTCTGCGTTAGAAAACACGGATGATGTTCGGGCAAGCGATATGCGCCATACTCACGTTTCTGTTGGTATGCGTGCAACTAATTTACTTTTGTTGTCTGCATAAACGAACTCAGTAAGCCAGGTTAATAAAATTATGCACATGAGCAGATCAACCATAACTCATTTCAACACAGTTTACAACTGATCTTGTTACATTATTCTGCATTTCGTAATACGATCTGGACAGGAAATACTCTTACGCTCCTGAATATATATATATATATATATATATATATATATATATATATATATATATATATATATTGTATCGCGCTCACATGCAAAAAGTTTATGAACGGACAGACAGATATGAGCAATCACATAAGCTCTCAGATCGCACCAACTTACCAATTCCCAAACGCACTGGTTACCCTTTTGCTAAAAAAAAAACAAAAACATAAATGACTGAGAAGTCAGCGGGCAAAGAAAATCACGGAAACAGAGGAAAAAACAAGACTGACGCGAAAATAAAAGCGCACAATTTCTTACTGAAATCATGTTAACTGCTGGGAGATTATAAAATCATGAAAAGATTTTAAAACAATAAAGAAAAGTATAAAATAAAAATACTCTTTACATGTAAATGCTCCGGTCTTCCTTTGCAATGTCAAAGCACATGCTGGTGTCTAAGCACAAAAATGGTCATTTTTGCAGCCAATTCCTCCGCTGAATGCAGCAACTTCCATGCCTAGTTGCTTGCTAGCTCAGCTGACTGCTAGTTAGGCTCCGTTGTCAGTCGTCTGTTCGCAATTACATTTTTTATTTCCTCTCTAAAACCGTCGGCCAGATTCAGTTCAAACTTAATAGTAATGTACCTTGTGTGGGTCTCTTCCAAGTTTGTTCAAATGGTCACGCTGCAGTGATTTCGTAACTTTTTTATGATTTTTGTTTCTTTTTTTTGGGGGGGGGGGGGAATCTGAAAAAATCTTCTGCGAAACCGCTCACTCAATTACTTTGATACCACACAGGAACACTCCTACGGACTCCTAGTTCTTCCTTTGTTCAACAGGTAGCGTTTCCAATTTTTTAATATTTTTTCGCTATTCTCAACGTCGCCATAACCGTCTCTCAGATTCAGGTGAAACTTTGTGGATATGTTCCCTGTGTGAAAATGACAAACACATTTGTTCACTAGGTGGCACTGCTGTGGATGTCTGATTTTTAACGATATTTTTTCAGCTCGCGTACTTATCGGTAAATGCACCTTTCATATTGACTACTATGAAAGCCAATAGGCATTCTAATGCTAATGCACATTTCAATGTATTCTTCAGGCAAATCTTATAAATGCTTTCTAATGTCAAATACAGTCAGTAAATCTCAAAATAGGTCTATTATGTTACAACTTTGATTTTGTAAACAAGCTTGGGTCAGCTGAGCACGGGCTGTTCACACAGCCCTCCAGTTGTCAAAACTGTACTTTGGTAGACTATTTGCTGAGCACACTTGCTCGTGGCAAGAAACAAAACAAAGAAAAAAAAGAAAAGAAAAGAGTTCACACTCCACCCCTCCGCCAGGGGTAACCCTCCCATTCCCATGTGAGTAGATTTACTGATACCACAGACCAAAGACCCAATGGGATCCGGCCAAATTTTAAAACGGTGACGGTGTCCTTGACTGGTAGTGTTGAAAGCGTCATAGGCGCTTAGTTCTATTGTCGGGGCAGGGGTGAGCGCCGTAAATTTTGAAAGCCTCCGCTGAACTTGGTACATTTTAGAGACAAAATTGCTACATGACAATCTGCACCCAGGTGTCCATAAAAAGGGTATCTGCCAATAAGAAAGATGCGATAACGCAACGGTCTTCGGGAGCGAAGTGACGAGACAGAAACGGAGGTCTCTTCCTGGGTGCCTGCCTGCACAGCAAGGCCATGGGAGTACTCCATCCCTGGTGTCTGCTATGATACTCTTTTCGTATAGTTATCGTGCTTATTCTGTCTTTATTCGCTGACGTGAAGCTCCGATTTTGTTGTTCAAGCTTCCTGGATGAGTATTTTTCCGGCAACGGAATAGGCAAGGGCAAGAACAGAAAGTTCAAGAACTGCCTAAAAGAGGGCACTGCAGTCTGTGGAGGGCTAGGATTGTGTATTCCCATTACCTTACATTATAACTTGCAACTTAAAAATTTGAAAACTGCTGCAAATAGAAACACCAAATTTCAGAAAATAAATCTAGATGCATTACTAAATACCCCACAAAAATCATATAACGACAGCTAAAAAAGTGACTGGTTTATTTAAGGTTGCTTTAGCATACAAACTAATGGGAATACACAGCTGTAGCCCTCCGAATGTTTGTGTATTCAGTTGTGCATTGGGGCGAAAACACACCTTAGAGGTAATTCTGACCTTTCCTATTGTATGTACTCCTTCATAAATCTAGATTTGCAATTGTGCAGACTTTTCTTGCAGTCATTGCAGGCAAATGCTGCACCACAGCTGGATAATATATGGGATTATGGCGGCTTGTCCAGAACTTTGGTTCTCCACAAGCACAGCGACCATCAAGTAGAGCCAAAACGATACAGAATACATGATTGTCTGCTAAAGAGACCCCTATCCGTGTTTTCTCTATCCTGCTTATGCAATAGAGATAATACAGAACTTGGAGGAAAGATAAATCATGTTTCGGTTCTGGTCAAAGGCAACCCAGATGTAATACTTAGTAGTAAAACTGGTCGACAAAACTTGCCCGCAAGGATAGCAACATCTGTATGTGTGTATCCACATCACGACAAGACACAAAGCAGGCAGCACATGGCGTGATGGATCGAGGCTGATTACCGGTGACTGCAGACATTTTGATATATGACTGTTTGGATATACAGCTGAATCTAGAGGCCACCTCTACAACGAGACCACTACAATATGCGCTCCAGGCAATGAAATAGCACCGGTAACTAAGTTCCATTTAGGGTCTGCCGACCTTTTGAGGTACTCTTGAGGTTGTTCGTGCACGGGGTAACAACGTTGCCACTATTGGCCATGTTCTGACATACAGCTACATTGAGAGCTAATACTAAGAAGTTATTGTCTTGTGATTGACACTCCATCCATAGAGCAGCTGCGCAAGGACTGTGCAGCAGGCATCAACTGGGACTTACGCAGGAAAGTGTAAGACTGAGCCAAGACACGAGTCATTTAAAGAATACTTTGCAGTCATGTATTTTACAACCGAGAAGGAAGTGTCTTCCCAAAACACGCTGCGCCATATGTAAAGCGCAGGCACATTTTTGATGTATCCAAACAATATGTTCTCTATTAACTGAAGACATCAAAAGCTGGTTGCCAATCGTAACTAAGTTGAAGTTGAATGAAACATCAGGGCACTTGTATGGACTGCATTGAACGAATCAGGAGAAAACCACATAAACACCAGTTGTTTATTTAATGTAAGTCACACTGAACTTCGCGCCTTGAAACTTTATTTATCGGCAATGCAAAACTGCCGATTTTAGACTGGTCATGCTTGTGGAAGTTGTATCGTCCAGTAATTCACAAAACCCTAAGTTTTGTGACACAAAACCAAGAATTTGTATTAAAAAATGCGTATTTTGTACATGAAACCCTGGGTTTTGTACGGAAAACCCTGCGTATTGTCACAGAAACTTGGGTTCTATACAGAATATAAATAACAGAGCAAATCATACAGATGCAGGCTTGTTCCAAAACCATGGGTTTTGTGAATCAAAGTCATAATATAACCTCCATGAACCCTGGGGGGGGGGGGGGATTTCCGGGATTCTTTACAACCATGGGTTGTGTGAATTTTGAAACAACACAGCAAAACACTGGCTTTTGAAATCTTACAAAATCCTGGATTTCGTAACGTTATAAAACCTTGAGATTCCTCACTTTTGATTTGAGGGACAAAGCCTAGAGTTTTGTGTATAACCAGTCCGCACACGTGGCCCTTAGTCTACTAGCTGTATCGCAAAAACCTTGGATTATGTTACAAAAGCCTGAGTTGTGTCAGAGAATTTAACGTTTTGTAAGGAATTCTAGATTCTGTAGACAGAACACTGGGTTTTTCAAAATAAGAGGGCTGCGGGAACAGCCCATGCTCAGCGGACCTAGAGGTTCTTGTGGTTCTGTGAACTGGGATAGGATCAAGGTCACCCGTATGGTGAGTACGTCTGATCCCCATGGAAGAACACTAACATGTGTAACGTGAAGGTCAATCATAAAAAAAAATAAAAATCTTTGCAGTATGACCACTTGCACAAATTAGGTAGACACTTACCAAAGGTACATCCATAAACAGTCCAAAAATTACTAGAGCGTGATCATTAGGACAAACTTGGTACAGACCCATCTAAGGAACATTGCAACCAACTTTGAAGTCAATCTGACTGATAGTTTCTCCAGAAAAGTCGAAAATGTGAATTAGCATTAGAATGCCCATTGACTTTATAGAGAGTAATCAATTGGAAAAGTGCATTTACCGACAAGTACCCGAATTGACGTTGAAATCATAAATCCACAGCAGTGCCACACACTGAAGAACTTTGTTTGATCCTTTCACAAGGAACATACCCACCAATTTTCAGCTTAATCCGAGTGACGTTTCCGGAGAGTTGGTCGAAAATAGTGAAAACACACAAACCTGATAGAGAGCCACCCAAGGTACATTGCCACAAGCTTTAAAGTTAATCTGACTGAGGGATTTTGGAAAAGTAGAAAATGAGAATTGGCATTAGAATGCCCACTGACTTGCATAGTAATCAATAGAAAAGGTGAATTGACCGATAAGTACCCACGTTGAAAAAAATCGTTAAAAATGATGAATCAACAGCAGTGCCACTAAGTGAACAATTTTATTTGGCCCTTCATATCCACCAAGTTCCGACTTAATCTGAGTGACGGTTCTGGAAAAGTCGAAAATAGCAAAAACACTCAAACAATCATAAAAAAGTATAAAATTGCATCGCCACCTGGTGAATAAATTAAGGAGTGTCCCTGTGTGATATCAAAACAATTGGGTGAACGGTCTTGGAGAAAAAGATTTTCTTAAGATATGGCCCCAAAAAGAACAACAAAAAATTCCAAAAATCACTGGAGTATGACCATTTGAAAAAACTTGGTAAAGACCCACCCAAGGTACATCTCCACCAATTTGATGTGAATATGGCAGACGCTTTTGGAGAAGTCGAAAATGTGAATTGTGGATGGACGGGCGACAGACGATGGACCGTCCTATAAGCTGAGCTGACTGACAAGTCAGCTCAGCTAAAAAATGTCATACAGAACCCAGGGCTTTGCTGGAGACATCATACATACAAAACACAGGGTTGGGTACATGAAATAACTTCAAGCCAATGACCAAGATCTGCATAGGGAATGAAATGCTATCCCTGATCGGTTTTTGTATAAAAATTTACAACCTTAACAGATTTACCG
Organism: Hermodice carunculata; assembly: GCA_964020975.1. Lineage (NCBI taxonomy): Eukaryota > Metazoa > Annelida > Polychaeta > Eunicida > Amphinomidae > Hermodice > Hermodice carunculata. Next base: position 58,983,809 of record OZ026627.1, on the reverse strand, counting down.
TGAAAGTTACGAAACCCTGCGTTTCGTCCCTTATTGAACACAACAAGCATACAACCTGATGCATCACTAGAAACACTGGGTTTTGTTGATAAATAGAATAATAGAATCACGATGAAATTCTTGGTGAAATATTTGACAAAAACCTGGCTTTTGTTAATAATTGAACAATGCAAGCACGAAACCCAGAGTTTTTCTCACAAATCCCTGACCTAATATAATACTTACTAGGAGCAAAAACCCAGGGTGTTGTGCACAAAACTCAAAAGTTTTGTAACGAAACCCTGGCTTTCATGTACAAAATCCAGTTTATAACAAACCATTAGTTTTGTATACCGAAACTCACGATTCGCATATAAAACCGTGGGTTTTATGAATGATTGAACGATACAACTTCCATACACGTTGGCATTTGAATTGAAGAACCTTTTATGAATTTCAATATGACATTACTTCCTTATATCTAGGTAAATACACAAAAAAGTCGTGACCTGGTGTAGAATGGAAAGATCCACTCTACACTTTGTATTCAACTTTTTCCAATAGGTATCAAATTTGCAGCAAAAATCAGAGCACACATTACCTGTACGACACTGTACTGGCACTTTTCTTTGATTGCTTCGCTTTGAGAAACACTATCTAAATACGAAAAAGTGCTCTGAATATAATTCCTAAATGCTGACTTTTTTTTAACTTTTTTTCTGTTTTGGACAAATATCAGGTAAAGCTACATTGATCTATCTGTCAAATGTTCTAATGCTGTTTCTCTGATCACGAACTTGGAAGAAAATGATCGTAAACCATTATAATAAATTTCTGCACAAAAAAATCATTCAGTATTTATTATATACATACAGACGTGACATAAAATTTATTTGCAGCAAAAAAATTAATCTCTTCTGTCACCATTAAACACATTGCTTAATTTTCTAAATCTCCAGATCTCAACTATATAATCGTAATAATCTGCTAGATCTTTGTACAATGTCAATTTAAATGCATATGTTACAGCGAATGCATTTGAAATTATATCTATACAGGTGAAAGTAATACCACACCACATGCCACTTTTGTGATTTGCATTTGGAATTCGGAAAGTGAATTACACGTTTGTGCATTTTCAGGATGAACATATTCTTCACATGATTATAAAATAATATTGTTCGCATTTTATTGCTTTGTCAACTAAACTGACGACTGATTGCCAACTTTAATAGGTAGTTGTCACGTGCATATACATGTGTACATGAGGGCTACATGTATAAAGACCCGAGCTCTGGTCGTCATCCTGTAAGCAAATTGAGGTGTTACTGTTGCGAGTTCACACATTAGGTCTCCGAAAACGGTAGCCGCCCCGAGTTTTGCGGTGTAGTCAAGAAGGTAAAAGTGCACAAACCGTCAGATTTTTGATGAATTTCTGCTTGGAACAAATCTTTTCCAGGTCAGAATAGGACCCAAAAGTTTGATAACAATCTACACCTTAAGCTAAAGGCCGATGGGTTCTGTTTGACCAGGTGAGACATTACCGGACGGGCCAGGTGCTATGAGACCCTGTTGAGTATAACTTGCCACACAAGTCGAAAACCCAATGAAACAGCCCGTCTTCCGCAACAAACATACCGTGACATAATTTAACATTTTTTCCCGGTGTTGACAGTGCGTCGTCATTTTTGTTGACTTTCAATTTGCGAAAAAAAATCAACGGCACTGAATAGGTGCCAATATCAAGACCATAAAACGTTGCCCTCTAATAATTACAACTTTACAAAAATAAAAGACCCTTTGCTTTAAATTATAGCGCTATCATCTGTAACATCACGCGAGTGATATTTCATATCTCCCATTTGACAATATGTAATAAAATTATCAAAAATCAAAGACAAAAATAAGATGCAAAGAAGTGTCATCCTGTTACAAACTACAAAGTATGATAACAGTCCAGTAATATATGACCCAAAACTGTTACCTGCAAATACTACATTAAGTACCCAGAGCACATTACAAAACTCGCTTACATTTTTTTCCGGCAACAGGTCTCAGTCCACAAAAGCGCAGACCTCAAAATAAGGTTTTATACTGTTACACATATAGAACGCACCCTGATGTAACCTATTTATAATGGTTCAATCGATAATAAATAATGTGCTCTATCGCCGTCATCCCAATCAAGCGTAAATAATTTCATCATTTAAAAAAGTGAAATCTAATACTCATTCGTCGTGAAAGTAAAGCGTAAATTATAATTTTCTCAAAATAAGGTGTAAACTGGCATTTTTAAAAATTATTTTACTTATTTATTCACTCATACATTTTTTGTGCAGTTTACGTGATCCTTGGTCATGGTGATTGTTTGGAAGAAACGATGCCAAGAAAATGTGTGGAGTCACGTGTACCATGTGTACGTTCATTAGGTTTAATACGGCTATTGGTCTGACGCCTTCAGAGCTAAAGAATCACGGATAATGCACCATACGTACTTGCAGCGACTCGATTCCCACTATGCATACACTTAGTGGTTCCAGGTCTTTTGAGATTTAAAAAAAAAAAGGTTCTATTTTTAGTCGTCCATATCAATCAAGATTAAATAAATGTAAAATAAATTCGATTCTCTAACACGGAGAACAAAGAAAGGTAGTCTGGAACACACAATCAACGAAATTTACAATGATATTGATAAACACGGTTTATCATCTTCTCAGTGCAGTTTTCAATCCACCACGCTTTTTTTTTAACTCACGTACCACTGGATGGTGACAAACATGCAATACTTTAAAATGTTTAATATCTAACAATATGCCGCTCAAATTAGGAGTCAGTCAAACAATTCTACCCCTTCAAACTATGTGCATCTAGGACATACTTTGTCGACTGGTCACCAGTTCCGGTGAGACTTTTTGGATACTAGCTCCTCTGTTTACGTCATTAAAGGGAAGATTATTTTACTGCGCCTCAAACCAGTACATGCAATTCAAACTTGGATCTGGCAGCATTGAACAGCCCCCCGATTTTGCGTTTTATTTGTTGTTGATATAAGGAAGACAACTTTCACACTTCAATACTGAAATAGGCTTTAGTACATCTGCACAATGAAAGGTATACACAACACAAAAATTACCGTACCTACCCCTGTTTCGAAACAATGCAACCTAACCCTGAAAATACAGCCCATACAAAACTATTCTGAAAGTGTCAGATTTACCTCTTGCTATTGCAATACACAAAAAGTGCCACGAATGCACTGTAATATGGGTGAACTGCAAAATATCAATATCTTAACAACTACAAAGTTTGTCGGTCACTGAATTATTAGCAAAGCGGAAAGTTGCAAGGTTGACCAGTTTATTTCCTGCATTGACGGAAAGTCAAAATTAAAGCTGTCTTTATCTAATGTTTGATACATTGCAATATAACTCGATACTGAATTATGCAGGCAAATATATCTTTTTCTGTTTTGTTTTGGTCATACAAAAATACTTTTAGTGTGTGACACGTCTAGATTATACCCGTTATTTTCAGCATTGTAAATTGCCGCAGTAACACCCCCCCCCCCCAAAAAAAAAAAGAAGAAGAAAAGTTTCATAGAATGCAGATGAATTCTTCGGCACCGCACACAAAGCCCCACTGTTAGGATTACATTTGCATATTCTCTGCTCCTATCTTTCTCATGTACAGTCCATAATTTGCCAAATTTTGGACCTGTCTTTGGGTTCAAACTTTCTTTTTTTGCTTCATATATAACACAGAACAATCAGATGCCAATGTTATATCTTCCCGGATTTTTCTTTTTGACCTGAATATCATGTTAAAGCCCAGAACCGACATCAGCTAAAATTGACCTTAATTGCTGGTGTCTTAAATTTGTGCTAAAACAGGCTCCAGTTTAATTTCAACCTATGCTGGTAAGCTTGATGGCTGTGACCCTTGGTGAGAGCCACTGCGCAAGCATAAGTGACATAAGGTTCTCTTTGAATTACTTTTCACTTTATACGACCACTATATTACAGCCTTATAAGTTAATCTGCATCTAATACAAGGCAAAATGTATTGCTGAACCTGATCAATGCAAAATTTCAATGTTTATTTTATGTATTGCGCTTTTGTTGCTTAACATATATATATATATATATATATATATATATATATATATATATATATATATATATATATATATATATATATATATATATATATTATTCCTAGAGTACAAGCTCCATGTCACGTACCCTACTAATACCACAGACTTCATATCTTCCTGCACTATTTTCTCCTTACCACAGGCTGTGCCATTCTCTCCGATCATGCGTCCACAATAACCCCTAAATTAAGCTGCCAAAATGATGCCACAAAGCACACTGTCATCATGTTTGTTACCACTTGTTTGTTCTTGATGACTAGACCTCCAAGGCATAAACTTTGTTCACTGTTGTATCTTCTTGTGGAGATTTTTGCCCGCAAAACACAGTTGTTCCTAAACATGTCAGGGATTTTATGTGATAGTAGGGAGCGGGATGTGGATAATTTAAGGGCATCATGTACATGTGCAATAAGAAAATAATGTTCACCTATATACTGTACAAAAAAGTTAAAGCCACCCCACCTCTTTAAGAAGGGAGGGGGGTTAGCTTTTTTTTCAGTGTATTTCTCTTTTGGCTTCTGTCTCAATACACCAAACCAATAACTTTATCGTTCGGGTCTGAACATTTGATTTGAAAGGAAGCCTTCCCCCGCCCCAGATCACATGATTCTTTCATGGTTATTTTTCATTGCCTTGGAATGAAGAGAAGTTTGCCAACATCGGATCACTTAACTGCAACACAGACCAAGCTCCATATTATCTCCGCTAGTTTGGACTGCAGCAAACAGAGAGATTGGTCTGTTTAGCAGGCAAAGAAAGTAACAACAACAGCACCTAGATGTCACTTTAGGCATGGAACCATAGGATTCGGCTTCGTGCACTTGGGCACAGTATACCATCTTTCAAATGGATACAATTACATAATCATTGAAGTCCTCTGAAAGCCCCTAAACTGACAAAATAATCAAATTGAGAAGCTCACAGATTTAAATGCCCATTGAAGTTGATACATACGACACATGGAAACACCATGAAGTATACACATACATGTAATTTGCGAACATGTAGATTTCTATGATTTATCACCCATTAATCTCCAGAATTTCCGATTCAAATATATTACTTGACCACCTTTAAAATGTAACGTCAAATGTGTCACATGTTTTAAATTAAATTTCTTACTTGGAATATTATGCACATAATACGCAAGCAACAAATACTTCTATAACACATAGGTACATATGGTCTAATGAATTATACCATCATGGACAAAGTCTGTGGCCTCAGACTGCAACACATATATATGCAGCAAGCAAGGGTCTAGAGATAGCTCCATTCTTCCTGCTCCCTGACTTGCCTGATACAAAATTAGATCCATTCACCCATCACACTCACATACTGCAGCAATTCATCAAAAAAATTCTGAAACGAGGTTTTCTAGACGTGTAAATGAGCTGATATAGTTAAGTATACGTTATATACACAATGAATATTTACCACGGTTTACATATCTCCACATCTAAGCTCTTTCAGAAAAAAATTGCCTCCGTGAAAACTGGAATGTTAAGAATATTCCCTCAGCAAGATCTGTTAGGAAATATAGTCTGTGTTTGGTCTTTTTTCGTTTCTGATTAAGGCACTGACTGTCCATACTGAGATGGGAAATGCATAAATTCCATTTGACTACAATATGTGGTTTAATTGTATTTTAAACGCTGCAATTCTCATACAAAATCACAGGCAGACAGAGACAATATTTTGTTACATTTTTTTCTTAAAACTTGTACAGCTTGTATTGATCCGGGAAACCCCCCAGGTAAAGCCAGAGAAGTGCTGCTTGGGAATTCCCCTAACATGAGTCACTGTGCCATTCAGTTGTCCCCATGTATAAAGGTAGGTCGCCCCTTTGTCCATTTGTTTGCATGTTGTTGCTCATCCTTATGGCACGCTGCATTTTGCAGTGACTCTTGGACCCAATTTCACTTTATTTTTTTTTTTCTGTCTGAAACGTGTGACCATTTTTGTGAATCAAGTAATTTTGGAGCTTGAATATGGGAGCCCGTCAAGCTTGAATGACTTTGTGGGCATTGCTCTGCAGTCAGCAAACCATACCAAAATATTCTCTGTGGAGTTTGCTATGGAGCTGGCTCCATATGATTTTGCTTGACATAAACCTACAGTTAGACGAGGCTCTGCAAATCTTCTACGCGTTCTTTCAGTTCAATTGCTACTTCACCATTACAAATTCCTTCTAAGGTAAAACATGCCATTTTGGTAGGTCCGTAAGAGTCGCCCTGGGTCTCAACAACTCTGAAACCGTCCTTCAGGGAAAGACAATCTGCAATGCTGACCGAGTGGTCTTGTTTTGTCCAGGCACGCCCCTTCTTGTGACCCACAATTTTAATAAGACCATATAACTGAATATCTGATGTGAAAAACACATTCTTGAATTTGCACGTGCGGACTTCAGCGCACGCTCGCGTCGTGGAGTAAGGTTTAACCGACACAATAGGATTCAAGTCCCATGCGTACTCAGCATTGTCTGTAGCCACAATGGGTCGAGATTGGTCCACAGAGCTACTGTCAAAGATAGCCTTCAGCGGTTGTTTACCATCCATTGCCACCGGGTACTCCATTTGGAACTTGGTAGGCAGTAATTTGGAGGACTTGAACGCCTTGATAAGTGTCCAGGACACTTTGGATTGATATTTCACTTGCTTTGAAGCCTGGTACGATACCGGTAAATTTGTGTCATTGTCATATATTTCCTCATGTATAATTGCATCGCCCCACCAATCTTCCGTGCTTTGATATAACACTGACATTTGACTGACCTTTATTTTAGACGTATCAACTTTTTCCACCGTATAACTGGATCCAAGTTTTTCCCCCGCCCAGTTCCATAGAATGTTATCTAGGTCATAAACTGATACGGTGGTGGCCGCCATGATGTTTAGTTTAGTTATGGAAATATGGGTCTCACGATAAGACAAACCACGCTGTTCAAAATAAAATATGTTCACCAGTATTTGAGCTCCCTGCGAAGGCACGTGTGTGATATAGCTAACTGATGATCCAGTTCCTCACTTCCAATGTACATGGACGGAGCATCGATGTCTAAATGTCACAGTTCCGTCTCGAGTTCCACGCGCTCTGTCACCAAGCTCCACGCGCTACCCTCCTTTGATGTCTACGTATTTGACCCAGTTCAAGGGGCCGCCTGTGGCGTGCAAAAATACGCCAGGTGTATCAAGATGTATCGGCTTGGCAATGTCGTCCGTGTGGTGCTTCGCAATATATGATCTGTTGGCAGTGAAAGAAACATGCTTTGACGTGTGTGTGTGCGTGGCATTTACTGGCAACATATAGACGCAAATCTGTGTCATGTTGTTATTCTAGCACTTAATGTAAATTTCTTTTAATAACAAAATTTAGATCTGGAATAATAATAATGACGATGTTAATAATAATTATAGTAATAATCTATAATGTCCATGGCTTTTGATACGCTTATCTCGTGCGGTCCTGTACGTAATAGATGAGGTAAAGAAGGGGAGGGAACACTGAAATTAAAATTTAAAAAAACATAAAGCAGAAATAAGCAAAACAAAAACAACCTAAATAAAACGAACAAAAACACGACAACAAACAGAAAAATGATGATGAGGCCGGGGAACAGATATCTTATATTTGTATACCACAGTTGCGCGTAGGACTAATCGTATATAAAAACGCCGCAATAACTTAAGGTACCGTGAATTGCCTAACAATATACATTAAACGGGGGGGGGGGGGGGAGCGTTAGGATTCGTAAGAGTGAAAATATTTCGTTGCGCTAAGTTCTTAGAAAGAATATGGTGAACATGTGCCGGGGGGGGGTGCTTTTTTTACGAGGAAATGGCCCAAAGACGTATATTGTTTCGAAAAGGTTGCTGTAAATTGGGGGCAGAGTGACGTGACAGAGACTGAATATATCCCAGCACAAAATAGGTAAGGGGCAATGTCATTTGTCACGCGTAGCAGCATTTTACGTTAGCATGTTTCAATATACACACAGAAATACAGACGTTGCCACATAATTACCATCCCTGTCTAGTCCTAATGTTACTGGCACATTTATGGAATTTGTACGACTGAGCTTTTATACTTATATTAACTTTATAGATATATGCCAACTGTTTCTTTGAAACCGGAACAGGGTCTCTCATCCTGCACTTTTACGACAACAATTTGAACTAGAAAAGAAGATCTGCTGATGTGTTCCTTCAAAAGTTGTAAATATTAAATGCAACCACTTTTATCCTTTGGTACTTCACATTACATTAAGCTTATGGCTGGATGCAAATTTCAAAGTCCAAATGACCTTGCCCTTTGTCGTTTACAGGTCACATGTAAATTGCACAATGTTACAATTACCCACAATTTAAGCCCAACATGAACCTAATCGGATAAAAATTGACCAAGTTATGGAAAGATGACACTTTCAAAGGGCCAAATGACCTTGACCTTTGCCCTGAAGAGATTACATTTTCTTATAAGAATGTGTAGTGTTGCAATGCCTGCAATTTGAGTCCAACATGATTAGAATTGGATGGAAATTGGCCAAGTTATGACTGTACGAAGCTTTCAAAGTTCCAAATGACCTTGACATTTGACCTCTAGAGGTCACATGTATGTTTCAAAAATGTGCAGTGTTACAATAGCTACAATTTGAGGCCAACATGATTAAAATTGGATAAAAATTGACCAAGTTATGGCAAGAAGAAAGCTACCATCGAAAGTGGCCTTTGACCTTGACATGACCCCTACCTGAAGTGAACCTTGACCTAAAAATGACATTTTGGCCTAAAATTGACCTTTGACCTTGATATGACCTTTGACCGTGACATGATCTTGACATTTGAGATGACCTTTACCTTGCTATGATCGAACTCCTACACACTCGGAACCGCATCTACTATAGTATATAAGATATTGAAGACTTAAAACTTTAATTAGCCCTCATTTGCATAATTTTGAAAAGCATGACCTTTAATTATGAAAAGGCCAGACTTCATCTATAGAATTATAATTGTGCCAAGTTTGGTTTTTCTACGTGTAATACCTTTCAAATGAAATGTCGGACAAATTTGCCTGTAAAGGAAGAAAGAAAGAAAGAAAGAAAGAAAGAAAGAAAGAAAGAAAGAAAGAAAGAAAGAAAGAAAGAAAGAAAGAAAGAAAGAAAGAAAGAAAGAAAGAAAGAAAGAAAGAAAGAAAGAAAGAAAGAAAGAAAGAAAGAGAAAGCATTCCTAGAAAAACAAATAATATTTACTTATAGTCAGCTAAGGCACGTCTACATGTTCAACGTTTGCTCTCTCCTCAGGCCAGACACGGCCCTGCAATCGCATCATAAAGATCGGAAGTGAAAAGTTGCTCATAATAAATAAATAAACAATAATTATTATAAGAGTAAATATATAAACTCGATGTCAAGCTTCCTGATAAATGGGCCTAATAACAAGTTTAATAGAAGACCAGTCCTAGGCATGTGTACTAATAGGTCAACTATAATGGTCTAGAGCAGACTTATGATGCAGATGGAAAAGATCATTTGCGTGTCACGGAGGTTCACTACTGACATTAATAGAAGAGAGTGGGGTGGGATCAAAAGCTCTAACGTCAAATACCGTTAAGCGTGACAAATAACATGACCCCTAATGTTTCCAGAAATGTAGTACCCAACCCACAGAGGATAAAATTCTTCCGTCATTTTTCCTCGAATCGCGGTAAAAATTGAATGCTACCATGAAATATGGGCGTGCCACAGGGGCAGAGTTGGTAGTATCTGAGGAGATACGCCACGGCTGGCGGCATGGGTTCCAAGGCGTTATGAGAAGCTTCCACAGATCGTGCGTTTTGTGAAGGTTGGTTGACAGCAAATGGTGTTTCGTAAATTTTGAATGCACATGGAACTCGGTTGTTGACTGGTTTTGGCATTTCTGAGTCAACAAAGTGGACTTTTTGGGCAATTTTCATACGCTCGATGTAATATCGCCCATACTCCTAACAAAGACTTTTTGTTTGCCCTTTTTTACATGTATTGTTTGTGATCAGTCATGGCACAATACAATGGCTAGTCAGTGCATATAAAAGCCAGTACAGGACGCAAGTATGTGACACTTTGATCACATTCCATGTCGTGACAGACTTTCATGTTTTTAAACAGCCATGACAGACAAAACACGCTCACGTATAAGATCCGACAAGCAACCTGACATTGATCCAAAGTTATTGGACGCCATCCGTGTGGTGGTCAGAGATGAATTAAATGATATAAAGTGCAAAGTTAGCGAAGCATTGTCAAAACTGTAGGACTTGTCTGAAAAGTTCATTTCAATTGAAAAAAGCATCCAAGATACCAGCGATCGTACTGATGCCGTCACGCAAGATTTCCTTCCCAGACTGAGTAATAAAATGTGTGAAATTTCTGCCGCCCTTACCACCAGGATCCTAGACATGGATGTACATAGACGCAAATGGTCTCTCATAATTCAAGGAGTAAAAGGTGCCGCCGGAGAGGATTAGCGAGACACGAAAAAATCATGTGTTAACCTTGCACGGGATCATCTGCGTGTGGAAGATGCCGAGTCGACTCAGATGGCAGCATGTCATCGACTGAATCAACAAAGTAATGCTGGAATTATCATTACGTTTGTGGACTTGGACGACCGTAACAAATGGCTCTCGGGTGCCAAACATTTGAAAAATCATGAACACAAAGTTTCTCTGTCACCTGATCTACCACCTATCTTACGCAAACTGAAAAAAGAGCTCATGGATTACAGGAGAAACTTACCTATGGACTTAAAGAAAAAGTCCAAAATCAAATACTTGAAGTCATGGCCCTATGTGGAACTATCTATTCAGGGTCAAAATCCGTACATGCCAAAAACAAGCCAAGAGGCCATTACCAAAGATTATCTGGGTTTTGATCCTAAGAGTACTTTCATTTTTGAGTGAAATGTACTGCAAATGTGAACTGTTGTCCCATGATACGCAGGCGATTCTGCAAGATACAATTGCTTTAAATTTTCTTTTACCCATGAACACTTTTTCCCCACCGTTTTTGTCCACAATAGTCCCCCTGGGCCAAGCTGTTTTACTTTCCCCTCAATCAGATATGTTGAACTATTCTTTCTTTTTTCTCGATCACTGTATTGTATGACAAATCTGGTGTTTCACCTTAGCTGTATCCCTTTGTCTACACTTCGTATACCTCAGCATGAAATAATGTTGAAGCGCAATTAATTATATTGTTATATTGAGTACTTGCCCTTATTTGTAAAGGTAAGGCATGACCATTTTCATTGTGCATCAATATACATTTTTCCTTATTTGTCTTTTTTTTTCCACCACAGAAGGTGCCTTTAAGACATGAATGTTTGCGACTCTACGAACTTTATTAACTGTATTGCCTTTTATTCACCTTTGTTTCGAAGATGAAACGAACTTCTTATATATTTGTGATATTTTATATGTCACTTATTTTTTGCTATTGTTGTTTCAGAATTCCACTTTTTGTGATAATCTGTATTTGCTCAAACAGTAAGCTACCTACTTATGCTTCACCAGGTTTAGTGTTGAAGTGTTTAGTTACTTATAACAAAATTTTCAATTATTGCTTCTTTAATTCCTGACAATGAAATTCTAAGGAACTTTGGCGGTGTATCACTTAACAGCCTAAATAGTGTTTTACAAAACTCTGATGATAATGAAAATACAATTTCTTTTGAATCGAACTCACCATACGTTGAGGCAAAAAATCTCATGGATTATTTTGGATCTGCTATAAAGAATTTTTCCGTTTTAAACCTAAACATTCAAAGTTTGAACGCCAAATTTGAAAAGTTGACCATTTTTCTCGATGAACTCGCAAAATGTAATTTCACCTTTAGTGCAATTTGCCTTCAGAAAACATGGTTAGGAGATTTCTCGCCGGACGTATCAGATCTAAATATTCCAGATTATGTATCCATTCCATTAAGGGCCACTTGTAGTTCTCACGGTGGTCTCATGATTTATCTCCATAAAGATTTTCAGTACAACGTAAAAGACTTCTACAATCCTAACGACAAATGGGAAGGTCAATTCTTAGATGTTTATGGTAACGGTTTGACGCAAAAAATTGCCCTCTGTAATGTATATAGGCCACCCAGGGACAGGAATGCTGACATTGAAAATTTTATGAATGATATTTTCCCAATCATTGAAACTATATCCCGTGAACCAGGTGACAAAATGATAGTCGGTGATTTTAACATAAATTTATTAAAAATGAACACACGTGCAAAATATGCTGATTTCCTAGACATGATTTTCAATAGTGATTTTGTGCCCCAAATTATTTTTCCTACCCGATTTTCTGAAAGGAATGCCACTCTGATAGACAACATTTTCTGTAATACTTCGCATTGTAAAAAGTCTTGTCTCTCTGGCATTGTCCTTACGGATATATCAGATCACATGCCCTGTTTTACATTCATTGACCAAGCTCTAAATATAGAAAACCCTCCCAAATATATTCTAGCTGAAAAATTAGACTCTAATTCTGTACATAATTTTTATGATGAGATCAATAATTGTAATATTATGCAATTACTTGATACAAATTCACATCATGACCCAAATATTAATTACTCCACGTTAGAAACTATTTTGACCAAAGCCAAAGAAAACATATGCCCATAAGAAAAATTAAATTCAACAAATATAAGCATAAGAAAAATAACTGGATATCCAACGGCATTCTTAGATCTATCAAATTTCGTGATAATCTATACAAGAAATTAAAATGCACGTCACACGAGTCACCTTTGTATGGCCCTACGAAAATTAATCTCAAAACCTACAATCAAATCCTCAACAAATGTATCCGTGAACAGAAACGGAATTACTATTATTCAAAATTTGCAAAATATAGAAATGATGTAAAAAAGACTTGGGACACAATTCGCTCTGTCATGGATGGTAATAGATTCAAAAATAGATTTCATTTGGCTTTCAAAATTAACGGCAAAATTATAACTGACAAGCACCAAATTGCCGAATGTTTTAATCAGTTTTTCACCAATATTGGTCCCAATTTAGCTGCACAGGTTAATAATGGTAATTCCATACCTTTTACCTCTTATCTATCAACTCCAAACGATTGTAATTTTGCTTTCTCACATGTATCTCCAGATGATATTTCTATGATTTTCAAAAATTTTAAACCCAAGACTAGCTCCGGACAGGACGGGATATCTATGTATTTATTGAAAGGTTTAGTAACTTCTCTTTCTGTACCTCTAGCTTTAATTGTCAATCCGTCTCTCACCACAGGTATCTTTCCGGATAAATTAAAAATAGCAAAAGTATTACCTCTTTATAAAAAAGACGATAACTCTTTATTGGATAACTATAGACCAATTTCTCTCCTGCCAGCTATTTCCAAAGTTTTTGAAAAAGTGGTGTATAATCAGTTGTATGAATTTGTTATATCAAAAAAGCTTTTCTACGCAAGCCAGCATGGTTTTAGAAAATTGCACTCCACCGAAACTGCTGCTATGGAATTAACAGATCGTCTTCTTCAGATTCTTGATACTGGAGACATACCTGTCACAATATTTTTAGATTTATCAAAGGCCTTTGATACTCTGAACCACGAAATTCTATTCCATAAGCTGAATTATTACGGTATCAAAGGAACCCCTTTAAATTGGTTTAGAAATTACTTCACAAGCAGAAAACAATACGTCAAATTCGACGATGTTTCTTCAAAGTGCCTACCCATTACAACTGGAGTGCCACAGGGCTCTATTTTGGGTCCTCTTCTTTTTATTATTTACACAAATGACATGTATTTGGCATCTTCAAAATTTGAATCGATTTTTTATGCAGACGACACGACTCTTATCAATTCACTTAGTTCTTTCAATTTTCCTCTCAAGGACACTGACTCTGTATCAAATAGCATAGAAATCGAATTAAACAGGGTTTGTGATTGGCTGTCAGCCAACAAATTATCTATAAATATTGCTAAAACTAAATATATGGTGTTTCATTTCCCTCAACGAAAAATAAATTTCACCTTAAATCTTAAAAAAAAGAATGTGCCCATCTACAAAACCAGTGATTTTGATTTCCTAGGTTTACGAATTAACGAATTAAATTGGCACTCACACGTTAACAAAATTGGAAATAAGCTCTCAAAAATTATTGGTGTTATGAAAAGAACACAAAATTATTTTCGGCAAGATATTCTATTACAAATCTACAATTCTCTTTTTCTTCCTCATCTAAATTATTGCATTCTTCTGTGGGGTTTCTCGTGTGACCGTATTTTCAAACTTCAAAAGAAGGCTGTTCGTGTTGTTTGCTTGGCAAGATATAATGCCCACACGGATCCTTTATTTAAAACGTTAAACCTTTTACAAGTACCAGATATTCTTAAGTTAAGATCCTTACAATTTTACTATAGATATTTAGAAAATAAAACCCCTGATTACTTTAACAACATATTTGCAGCTACAATACCTTCTCACCGATATTTCACTCGACATAGAAATGACAGCCAGGTTCCTACTCCTTCGAGAAATTCGACAAAACATTGTATTAGGTATAACCTTCCAACCCTCTTAAAAAACACACAACCCTGTATCAAAGATAAATTTTTCACACATTCTTATAATGGTTTTGCAACCTACATAAAGCTTTTCTTCGTGAAGCAATATAAAGACACTTGTACAGTTGCACACTGTTATGTTTGTGGTAATTAAGTGACTTTATATTTACCCTGTATATTTAAGCTTCTAATCTCTGTTCTTAATATTTTTGCCAGTTGTTTGCTAATTATAATTTTACCGAAAGGTGGCCTTGGCGATAGCGGATCATAGAATCCTTAGCCAAGGTCATCCTAATATCATTTAGTTCAATTATGAGTTCTTGGTTATTGCTTAATTACCACTTTGTCACTACAAACGTTGAAATTCATGTAACCCATTTCATATCATATTGAATAAACTGTTCTGAGTTCTGAGTTCTGAGTAGGGCAAACAGATGGTTAGCAAGTGGGAAAAACCTTGGTCCCAGTTGGGGACACCTATTGATATGTTCGAGATGGCGCTGAATTCAGTCAGAAAATCTGAAACTAGAGGAATCGTACGGTATGCTGGAAATCAGAAGTACACTAGCTACCTGTTGCAGCACTTATGGAAGGCAGCCATGAACATAGGTGTCAACCTCAAGAGGTCTGTGACCGGGAGACTTTCATTAAAAGTGCATGACAAAAAAAAAAAAAAAAAGAAAATTGCCAATTTTGCCACAAAATGCTGTCATTTTCATTACTTTTGAGGAATTGAAAACGGGAGACTCCCGATGGGAACGGAAGAGTTGACAGCTATGCATCAACAACGTCACGATGAGGGGATAGCCTAGCGTTGGCGCTATGTTGAGTAGGCGATAATTTCAACTTCATGAGATTTCGCTGCATGTGCCTATGACTAAAACCAAGGCTTTCCTCCCACCCAACCTTCTGTTTGCAATGCGCCTGTGTTGCATTTGTATAATACGATCTCATTCAGTTTTTACCACAACTTTGTGATAAAACAACCTGAAGGACTCTAAGGCTAGCGCTACCCACAAAACACAAAATAAGTAAACATAATAGACGACAAAATGAACAAAATTGACATTGTCAAGGTCATTGGTTAAATAGTGGGTACACAATACAAGTAGACCTACAGGCTGATAACTGATGTAGGGAAACTGTGAAAGGGTAAGCAGTCCATGATAGAATACATAAGGAGGATTGTGTCATTAATGTCAAACACATAATGTTTTTAGACTGCATTATACAACCGTCGAAATCGTAGCGTGTAGACTAAACTAGTAAAAAGTTCCCTGGCTCTACCTATACATACAGGTGAAAACCATTAACCTTTGATGATTACCACTCAAATTATGAACAAAACACATTTTGCACAAGTAGGTCATTAAGCAAAAATTATAAAATGATTACCTATACAAATTGAGGGCAAAAAATTTTCTGTACAGGTTTTATTTTGACTAAGGGTCTGTCCCTTTTCCACGAAGGGTTATACAATTGCCAGTTATCGACTCGTAGATAAGTATTCTCTTTAAATGGCATACAATCAACGCCCACTAATTCTTTTGATGATTGAGATAAAACTATGGTCCACAAACTGCTATCCAGTGATTTTCCTACTGGATTCTTCCAGTTGTTTGTACAAAACTAGGGCAAAAACACTGCAAATCAGCACTGGAGAGTGATGCGAACTATAATGCCATATTAATAAGACATGGAAATAATTAGGCTAAACCCGGCATACAGTCGACCCAGCGACCCCAAGGGTATCATCACGCCGGTTTGTTTCATTTGAGAATAGAGGAAATGAAATAGGCTCAGAACTGAAAGAAACAATAAAGAAAAAGAGGGTTAGCAATGGAGCATGGGGATTAATCAGGGAAAACAAGTACCTAGAGGGTGAATAAAACAAAGCTACGGGACGGTGAATGTACGTAGAAAAACAGGCAGCTGATGTATAAAAGCAGAAAGAGGAGCTAGTAAAAACGAACAAAAGTCAAAGAAATTAATGGAAAGTTGAGGAGAAGGGTTAACTATTTTTGGGAAACAAGTGAATCGGAAGGAGCAGAAACTCAAGAAATCACATGTGGAGGAAAGTGAACAGATTGGAGGGAGGACGTACAAGAATTCGAAGAATTAAAGGAGCACTGGAATGAGATTAATGACTTAAAATGGGGTCAGGGAACAGTATCATATCAATCTAAAGACAGAATTGAGTGGCACCCTTAGTCGTGACACAGAATCAGTCAGATGGAAGGTAAGGCAGACATAGAGCAGTCGAGATTAGACGAAGCTCTAGGACCTGATGAGTGCATTTTTTTAAGAAGGGGTCAGCGAAAATCGAATACAGCTTGCGGTTGCTTTTCACTGGAATTACTGAAAAGAAAGAAGTACCTGGGAGTGGCTTATGATGTCATATATTCCAAAAAAAAAGTGTCTGGGAAACCAACTGGACAAATGTATTGCTATATTCCATCTAACTGACAAAATATTTAGTAGGGTAATGTACCGGACACTGAACAGAATAGTTGAAGGACTTTGGCTTCTAGGGGAAATTCAAAATGGTTTTAGACTAGGCAGACGGGTAGACAAGCTGATAACAGTTACAATAAGTGGTTTTAAGAGTGTATTCCCAGCTCGCGTGCTGTGGATTAGAAGAGCAATGCCAGGAATGCTTTATGGTTTGATTTAAACGTGTTTTATTAGTCAATTGATAAACAGGACCAGGCCCTATATGAATATCGCTTGAGAAAAAAAAAGAAATAAGAAAAAAAAAAAATAATCCAGAGATAGTAATGACAATGTTACATTCAAATAGAACCAAGATTAACATATAAAGATTTACAATGCACCAACGCCACAGATAATGGGCTTGTATAAGTCAGAGGCACAAGGAGGTCCCTAAGTTACTTACTTAGGAATCTCCTCGTGTCTCGAATGTATTTATGAACTAGTTTAACTATGTTCAAGTTGAAATCAATTGAACCTGTTTTAGATCCATAGAGAATGGTGGCCAATGTAAATGGAGTATACTTCAAAACATTACAGTGTAACTCCTCTCGTTGCAACATATGATTAAGACAATGAAAGAAAAACATGTAGAATGTCTTCATTACCTCTTCCATAAGAACAAATAGGAGAATGTACCACTTTCATTTTGAATAAATAAAGGTTCAGTCGGGTGCAGCCCATTCGCATCTGTGCATGAGTTCTACTAATATATCTGTCAGCAAAATTATAAAGTGACTTTTGCTTAGCACTTAAACCTACACCTTTTTTCAAAATGTTCCTAAAGTCAGACACATTTTCAGAATTCCGTATCGGCGCTGGTAAAGCGTTCCAAAGATTTATTTTATGGTTTAGATGTTTTTGCATTAAATGAGGGGATTTCCAAGGCACGAAGAGCACAGAGTACAATGGGAAAATGAATTCTGGGGGCACCACCTCGTAAAGTTAAAGAAGCAGTCTCGGGAGAGTTGGGATGGAACAACATAACTGATAGACATGCTAAAGCTAAGTTGAGCTACTGGGGATATTATGCAATCAGTAAGCGAGGAGAGGTGGTGCGGAGTATCATAATAAAGCAGTTGAAGGAACAGATAAGATGGGTCAAAGGCATAGGCAATTTAAATCAGCAGAACGGTATGAATTGAGAGGCTTTGTTGATGTTGGACAATGGAAATCCCCTCTGGGAAATTTATAAAGGTAGTAACAGAAGGGTGGAAAGAGAACTGGAAAAACTACAAGGTTTTAGTGAAGCTAAAGAAAAGCACATATGCTTGGATAGAGGGAAGGGATCCAAGATTTTACAGGCACATAACCGGGACCGGGGGCCCAAGCTGCAGTGACAGTGCAAGTAACACCTGGATTCTAGACACACATGCGCCCCCTAATGCTAAATTGTTCGACACTCTCTTGTGTTGGAGGTGCATGTTGGTATTTTCCTTAAACCTGTTTCTAACCTTGATATCTATTAATTTATGAATTATCAGTCATTTATCACATATTTTGTGACAATACACGTTAATTTTGAAATATATTTAGGCAAGTTTACATGCGCAAAGTTATCGTTCTTTGTTGCCGGAAGTGAATATTTTTGTGGTTTTCCTACCTCTAACACTGGAGAGTTACCGGCCAGTTTCGCGCTAGGGGGCCTATGTGTGAGACCGACGAAACATGGCAGCAGGAGCTGACAAGACTTTCGAATTCCATGCTTTCTTCTGCCTCATTATCTTGCACTCTGTCTATGCCCTTTTTAAGGGCTACCTGTATCATTGCCATGTCATACTAGTAAATGATTGCTGCAAACAAGCGGAGAGCCACTGTAATATTATTTTTGGGCATGATGGCAGTAAAGCTGTAATTTTGGATTTGTAGCCTACTAGGTACGGAAAATAACGAAATTAAGTATTAATGGCTTGGACGAAGCGCGGAAAGTAGAGAAGATTCAAGGTGGTAAATGAACATGCCCATTGCGGAAAACTCCTTTACTTCCTCCTCTCTGCCCCCCCCCCCCCCCGACACACACACACACACTTCCTGTTACAGTTACACTGTCTTTCCCATTAAAATCTAGAGTAAATACATTGTCGTCCATGAAGCAAACCTTTCGAAACAGTAAACACACAGGTGGCAGCAAGTTACCATGTTAACAGCACGTTCCTGTTCACTTCCTATCAATACGGTCTCCGTCTTTAGAACTCGAATTTAGAACGGAAACATATCCCTTAAAATGGTGGAACTTGTATAATTCTCGCGTATACGTGAACATCTATGCCACGGAAAGTGATTAATAAAGGCTTGGCCTGTTTTGCAATCCATGTACATATAAAACATGATATTATACTTTGTGGCTGGTTGCAAACACAAACACAACCGTGAACCCGCTGTGATAGAGAATGATTAAGTGAAAAATATTGTAACGCTACAAACTGTGAAATTTTGAATCAATATTTTACAAGCGAATGTAATAAATAAAGAAACTAACAAGCAAACAAAAGTAAATGGATAAATCAATTAATTAATAAATAAAACTGCAAACATGTTTCCCTTCCAAACCTTTTATTTAAAGTAAGTTGTTGTTTTGCTGCTTTCATGTATAAATTTTGATGGAGTCGGGGACTTCGTATTGAAAAAATTAAATAGGAAAAAAAAATACTCGAGGCACTCACAACCCGCCCACAAAACTCATGCAGCCTTCCCTTCACACTAGAATTTCCAGGCTTCTTGGACACTCCAAACTGTGTCCAGTTTTTCAAATGCGTGCATTGCTATAGGTCTGTTATGTCAGTACTGTATTTGCTGCGGGGGTGGACAGTGACAAGGTGGTGAAGTAACACTCGAGCTGCTGGGTGCAATGGTGGCTCCACAGTGGCAGTGAGTGTGCGTTTGCCACCATTGTGCTTCGGCCGCGTCCATCAGTCTGCGGTCAAAAGTCGGGCAACTACTTCTCCTTCAGCCCGCCACCTGCGGCGTAGGTAATCTGGGACACAGGTGTGAATTTACTCAAAATGAACATATATATATATATATAAATAAAGTATACACATGTAAGTTGCTTTTCGGAGATCCTAGTCTGTGCATTGTGACCTGCACAGCTTTTCTGTACCTTGTATTGTTCTGTGTGTCTTGTATATATACATTGTGTGTCTCCGTGTCTGGAGAACCCCTCGATTAGTCGATTTGTGCACTATTGGGCTATCCAGTGTGAAATAAATATGTTTAAACTAAAAAAAAAATCTGTTGCCACTTCGTTTAACCAGGGGTGTGCCATTCTGAATACCACGCCCCTGGGTTAACACTTTCCTATCGGGGTCGTATATACGTACTCTACTCCCCGTGTCTGATGATTTCCACTGATTTTTGTGAACGATTTATTTTGGCTTTACTTTACATTTATTAATTCATAATCAAGATTTTAGTGTGGTGGGATATACTTAGCACATGTACTCGCCTAAGTCTTCTCTTTTTTCCCTTTTCTTCTCTTATCTGTACGTAATGTGATGTGCTACCTTTCAGTTACCTGGTAGTTCAACACTTGCATGTCGGTATCGTCACTGCTTGCACAGAAGATCCTTATATAGGCAATGTGCATGTTGACCAATTGTTTTTTCGAAATAAGATATGTTTCAATCAAATTGGAAACGCGCTTGTCAACTGCACCGAAGCCCCATTCCTAAAAAGAAGGTTCATTGGAGGCCGGCATGCGTGAATGCCTTAATCGACACGGCCCAGTTCATTGTATTTAATGCAGTACGGGTACTGTATTCGGAGTTGTCCCACATCGGGGATTGTACATTTAAGTCCACCAGCATCAAAGGAGCACCGAAAATATATATGTTTTGTGACCACGGAACGGACAAGTCTCGAACCAGCGACCTTCGGCACTGATCACCGAGCCGAAAAAGCAAGCATACCAGACTGAAAAGTCACATGCGTCTATAACATGCAACATGTGTAGCGAACAACAGGCAGCTTGAATAAGCTGCAGATCACGCCGCAGAGTCACTGATTGGCCGTCTCCTGCAGTGCCAAGCCCAAACCAACAGCTCCTTGATCATGCGGTCAAAAAGACCGCCAATATGCTGACTGAAATCGTACACGTGCTCTCCTGGGGGCCATCCAAAGTTTCTTTCGTAATGTAGAGGCCGAAAAACTTTCCCAAACATAGTCGCACCTTTCCCTTTACATCATCTTTCCAGGGACATATACACTTTTCCGATCTTATGTGATTGAGCGCTGGACATAGACACACACACACGCACACATAAATATATATGGTATGTCTGCCTTGTTATCATTATACAAAACACAGTTACTTTCTGAAACACCCATCTCCCCCGTAATTTCTCAAGCCTAGGCATCCTTTTCGAGCCAAAAATCTTTATCTAGTGTCAGCAAAATTTTGAACATTGAACAAGTATTTTTAAAAAACGTGCACGTGGATCGTCTAAACATTTGATACCAATTAAATGACTTCTTTTCGTCAGTTTCTTGGGGGAAAAATAATTTGTGCCCTCCAATAGACAACTTGAAAAAATGACTAAGCCAATTTGGGATTTGCGACTCGAAACGGTATTGCCAAAACTTAACCCGGTTTGCATATTCGTGGGATAATAGTATGCTGCATAAATAGCCCCAAAGGCGAGATGCCTTTGGAACGATTAATTCCTTTACATGTGCTGAGTCTTTTGACGGATTTTAAAACTGATGCTTAAATACTTTCCGCTTTACATTCCGAAATATACTTACCACGAAGCATCCATCTTTGGTTTCCGTCATTTTTTTCCAACAACCACGACTTTCGATTTACTGTTAAACGACCTATTCCATTTTTCAACAAAAACATGTGCTACATTCAGCACACGCATTACTTGGTCCTCAGCTTCTGCTATTAATGCCATGTGGTCAGCGTATAGAAGACAGGGAATACGCCATTTTCATAAGGTACACGAAGATTCCTTTCATTCAACATTTGAACCAAAATTAATCTAACATTACCATTGAAAACAAAGTTGGGGAGAGAATAGAGCCTTGCTTCACTCCATTAACCGTCTCGAATCAAGAACCTTCGAAAGTACCGAAAATAACTTTATTTTCGACATTATTATACAGATTTCTAGTCAAACGCCATGATTTGCGCTGAATTCCTTCCCCGATAATAATATAAACAGTTTTCCCTGTTACCGGTATCAACAACTTTTGATACATCCAGAAAGGATAGCCAGGTTTTTAATTTTGTTACGTTTCCTTAAACTGCAAATTTCCTTTAAAGGGTATTTAAAGGTTCACTTCAGTATGATGGTGCTTGCATTTTTAATAGCCTTCCTGATTTTTTTAAAGCAATGTGATAATGTATATGATTTTAAACGTCTGTACAAATCTCATTTTTTTTAAAAGATTTAAGATTTTGAGAGTTTTAGCTATTTTTACTCTCCATTGACAGTTTTAGTATTATAGGCTGTTTTTACTCAGTGTTTTATTCGTGTAGATTTAGTTATTTGTATATAGTCTTAGTATCAACACTTTTAGATTTCTTTATTTTAATAACTGTTTAATTATATGTAACACTTCCTTCTTATTTCATCCAGATGTATGCTGGGTCCCTTGGAAGATCAGAGCTGCGCTCTGAAAGGGCTACCCAGTTGAAAGAAATTCTTACATAAATAAATAGATAGATAGATAGATAGACAGATAGATAGATAGATAGATAGATAGATAGATAGATAGATAGATAGATAGATAGATAGATAGATAGATAGATAGATAGATAGACAGACAGACAGACAAACAAATAAATAAATAAATAAATAAATAAATAAATAAATAAATAAATAAATAAATAAATAAATAAATAAATAAATAAATAAAGGAAACACTTGGTCTTCCAATCTTTCTCTGTCTTCTATATGCACCTAACAATTCACCGAGTACATTTTCTTGCACAAGAAGTTCATATATTGGCTTTCAACCAACGACGCGAAGACCTTATAAATGTTTGAAGTGACTGTAATCCCACAATAATTGTCTCAAGATTCCTTTGATCCTTCCTTGTGATTTTTTTTAATATAACCCTAAAACCATTCATCTGGATGTTTCATACAACTTACGCATATTGAAAAAATCTACCAGCGATATGATCAGTGACGTACCACCTTGCTTTAAAATTTCGTTCGGTATACGATCTACGCCACAACCTTTACCACTCTTCAATTTGCGAATTGCTTCAAAATCATTCATAATTAATTTCTATGTTTGTAAGACCTGAAGTATCATCACTGTAACACATGAATTGATTTATTTTTCCCTAAGCTTTTATATATGGTCAGGACCTTGGCAACAACTATTTGAGCCACGATTCTGCTAGAATCTCACTAATTTCGAATCTTTCGGATTATCTATGGTTCATATATTATCATTTGGATCTATAATTCTATATTTTTTCATCATCGTGGAATGATTTGTACGACTTACACAGTTTGAGGCTTCAAACGCAATACTCTTGTATTTATGCAATTCCTGAACAAGATTATTTTGTTCACCGAACATACCGTGAAAAGCCAGTGTAATTTCGCAACCTGGGTTAACTTTTGCGAAACTGGCCTTTGCCAGAAAGTTAGAAAATTTCCTTACACTGGGAATTGTTCGAAGTCCACCAAATGTGATGCCGCTGCATTCAAGAAACTGAATTTTCACAAGGTTGTGGATCCCGAGATAATTCTTTCCCTTCACTTCTGCTGCTGCTGCTGCTGCTGCTGCTGCTGCTAATAATAATAATAATAATAATAATAATAATAATAATAATAATAATAATAATAATAATAATAATAATAATAATAATAATAATAATAATAATAATAATAATAATAATAATAATAATAATAATAATAATAATTGTGATGATGATGTGAAAAATGTGTAAATTTCACATGAGATTTGGTCATTCGCCATTAAGAAAATTACGACAGATTTACATATATATATATATATATATATATATATATATATATATATATATATATATATATATCTTTACATCTATTTCATTCCTATGTGTACGTATGTATGTATGTATGTGTGTGTATGTATGTATGTATGTATGTATGTATGTATGTATGTATGTATGTATGTATGTATGTATGTATGTATGTGTGTGTGTGTGTGTGTTTCACGTACTAAGCATATGACCAGAACACAAATTATCTGAATGATAATCAGTTCCAATGTTAAAAGCGTATGGACGTATACCACCATGCTGCATGTCAGAATAAATTTATATTATTTGAACAGACGAAGTATGCAATGTTAAAATCAAGTAAAAGTACAGGTGATTTCAGTGCGGCTGGTAAATAAAATGCTGATATGGGGGTCACACATTCAGGTGGATATTACAAGCAGCTGGTCGAGAGTTATGTGAAAAAATGGCTGTACTGACCCCAATCTTGTTGGTTGTAAACAAGGCTCTACTATTTGCATGTCTGCTAGCTCGAAAGAACTCAAATTTTCAATCAGGGCAAGATAAAATCTCATAGCACTAGTCCTTGAGGCAACCAAAAATTTTGGTTTTCTAGAGGAGCTTTGTCTAGATGGACAAACAAGTTTTAATGGCGCGGTAATGAAATGCCAAAAACTGCTAGCCATAGGGACTATAACAGATAAACAAATTGCAGAGCCATGGTTAGCTATTTACGCATCAACAACTGTATATCGTAAACATTGTGAATGTTTCTCATATGGTCATCGAATTTTGGAACAGCTTACACAGAATCTTCATGGGGATTTTATGGAGTTTTCATGGCTTTTTCACAGACTTTCTGTAAAGAGTAATTGTCAGAAATCGTGCTACTTTTCACTTGACAACTGCAATTAACAAATGGTAGTGGTAGCCGCAGAAGTAGAAGTAGTAGTAGCCGCAGTAAAATAAAATGAAGTTACACTGATATTTATGTTATCATGTTCACATCAAAATATTATCCAATAATTCATGTAGTGTTAGTTGTTTTGACGTTTAACTCTGACTTCAAGTTTGACTCTTTATAGCCAAGGCACATTAATCGTGTTTTGTGGAATCCGTGCAGTTTTTGTTTGACCTTGAGATTGTTTATAGCTCAAGACTCTGTATAGCGGAGTCACGGTGGTCATATTAATCGCATTTTGAGGAAATCATATTTTTAACTCAAAACATGTTTAGTCCAACTTGGTTCAGACTTTATTAAATCAATATACCCATGATGTAATTACATCACAGCTCAAATTGACACTAAAGGTGTATGCGTAACTATCTGGGCCAGAGAGACGACATGTATAATATCTAAGGGTTCTATTTTTTTTTTTTTTTTTACGACTCAAGCTGCCACAGGTTCTGGTTTGGTTATTCAATAGGCTGTGACTTTCAAATGGCATCCGAATTTTTTTCTCGGCCTTCTATTCCGTAAATTAAAAGCTGACGCGCGATTAGAAGTTCCATGATTTGAGAAGTTCTCAACGAAATACGGATCCGTGGTCTCATTATCATGGGTTTTTAAACGGTTCTAAAAACACAGCACTCACTGTTGCAAATACTCAGTTTTGTCATGGTCTTTTCCTGAAACCTTATGCAGGGGTGATAACATGAGATAACACGGAGAAAACAAAAAAAATCTGCTTCGTATGTATAATAAAACAGGCAATTTGGGCCTAAATGTAGCTTTACATCAAATCGTAACGTGCTCATGTCGGGTGGACAGTTTCGTTTGTGCTGTTGGGGAGGGGGGGGGGGAGAGGACGTCAGAACTACACAGAAGATGTGGTGCTGTTGCTCCTGTTTGCATGATAATTTATTGCCTGTCCCGTTCTTGAACTTCTATGTGGACTTCACCTGATAAGAAACATTTAAAAATCACAGTTGCAGTGATTCTTCTCCCTTCCATCTATATGTCCGTTTCATCGGGTATTAACTTAAACTAAACCATAATATTATTTTAGCGCGGATTGAACTAAATCCATCTCCACCAAGCTTCCACAGGTTTCACGATGGCTAGTACATTCG
The DNA here is from genome assembly GCA_964020975.1 of Hermodice carunculata. Lineage (NCBI taxonomy): Eukaryota > Metazoa > Annelida > Polychaeta > Eunicida > Amphinomidae > Hermodice > Hermodice carunculata. The sequence continues at coordinate 58,957,586 of OZ026627.1, read as the reverse complement.
GTCACTGTCAAAACTGAACTTTTCGCAGTCACAATGCTCATACTTTTAGAAATGTGTGATATTTTTCGTCCGTAATTGTTAAGTATTTAAAATCAAATACTACTTTTGACACTGTACTTTAAACAGATGTAATTTTATACATTTTGCTTGCCGTGTCCATGCATGCTTGGATACCATTTAGATACTTCTCTTTCCAGCAGGCGATCTATGTATTAGGAAAATAATCCGGCTAGACTATTTTCACATCAAAATGTAATGGCGGAAGCTGTTTGTCAGACCCTACTTGTTATCAGAGGTAAATTAATTTTAGCGCACACGCTGTACCAATGATGGGTGACCTTGAGATAATGGGCGAACATAGCCTTACAAAACAGAATTGCCCAATAACCTAACGCGTCTGCATGGCTAGCCTGTGCAATTCTTGTACTGTTTTATGGCCCTGCTTATCAATATACGCCTAGGTCAAGGTCACAATGCCTTGCAAAGTTAAATGGTTTCCCTGCCACATCTTCAAATGGGGATGATTTAAGTCCATCAAACTTTGTCACTGATTATTCACATAGCTGAGACTTCCTTTTAAATTTGCTCAAAGGTGAGTTTGAGGTCAAAGCTCAAGGTCAAACCTTCTGCAGAAGAATGGTGGCCCTCTTAGATGGGTGGCCTTTGGTGAGAGACGCCTGCCGTGGGGGCGCCCAATAATTTTTCGCAGGAAAAACTCGCTTCTAGTTTTTTCATGCAGCTATGCCAAAAACCTATAAATCGAAGTTGGAAAGGCACATGAATCTTCTATAGCTTTGAAGCTATTCAAGATTTAGTTTTTGTGGATCTGCCGAATTTGTATAAATCAAACTACTACAGCTTTGATTCAAGGTTCATTGGATGCAGCTATCCCACAAGTCTATCAATTGAAGTTATTCAAGATTTAAATTTTGTGTATTCAGCAAATTTACATAAATTGAAACGCCACATGTTTAGTTCATGTATCAGTGGATGGGGCTATGTCACAAACCTACCAACTAAAGTGGAAATAGCACCTCTATCTGTAATAGTTCTGATGTTATTCCAGATTTAAATTTTGTGTATTCTCTTCATTTGCATAAAATAAGGAATTCAAGTGCTACAAGTTTGGTTCCTGTTTCAATAGGTGCGGCTATGTAGCAAACCTGCCAATTGAAGTGGGAACAGCACCTCTAGCTGTAATAGTTTTGAAGTCATTGTAGATTTAAATTTTGTGTATTTGCCTAATTGTCAGCATCAATATCAATAATAATGTATCGTGCCTTTTGATCAATAATTTGTTTGTGAATTTCGAGACTAAAATTAGTTTGGAATCGATAGTTCTATGTTAGAGGAAATGGTAGGAGCACATTAAACCCTCCTTTGTTTTTTGCATTATCTTCATGAATCACTTTGCCTGTTTTATGAAAATACTGAAATAATTCGCGTACTTTAAATTTGTCTTTTTCTAAAGTCCATTGAGCCTCGTAAATTTCATATATATATATATATATATATATATATATATATGTGTGTGTGTGTGTGTGTGTGTGTGTGTGTGTGTGTGTGTGTGTGTGTATTTAAAAGCTACCAGTCATATTCATGGGTGGGACTGATATTGTTATTCAGGAGTTACCCATTCCGTTATCCTGATTAGCTGGAAAATTATGTTTACAGTTAATTGGAGCAGTTTATCAATAGGCCTATATAGTCATCACAAAATTTAGCTTAATATTTGTTTTCAACAGATTAGGATAACCATTGTTTCCTCCGCCTCATCTTCTGTTTCCTCTCCCTCCAGGCCACCGGTGTCACACATGACAGGACGGCGGCACAAATTTAAAGTGGAAAGCCATAGCACTATTATAGACCGGTACGTGTTGCCGCCTGGCGAGCATATTGTAAACTAAATTAAACTTGAACTCTTGTGAATTCACAGCGCCAGTTGAGTTTCCATTTGCGTGAATTTGTCCAACACTGAAGATGGCGGCGCCCGGGAAGAAGAAGCCAGTTGTTCTTAACAAAGAAGATTTACGACGATTGATGAAAGAGAAAAGAAATGTGACACAAAGCACAGCAAAGAAAATTGATTCACCTCTCGCCAGATATCCTTTTGTGAGGCTTAAAATTGAACTGCTGACATTTGCTGAGGTTGTTGTCACCCCCTACCCTTAAATTCTTGTAATATCGCCCCACCAATGCCAATGGGTCAGGGTGACAGGTGTATGTATGTGTCATTTAGCACCTTGGGTGCAAGTATAACCCACGAAAGTCGATTTTGACTTATTTCCAGTGGGGTCCTCTCTACAGACAGAAACCTGCTGCCGCCGCTAACACAGCTACTCTTCTCGATAAACAGCAAGGGGTCTTTTATATGCATTTCCCATAGACAGGTCACCCCATGCCATGGCATTTGTCTTTGATAAACCAGTCATGGACCACTGGTATAATTGAGAGTCAGAGACAAGTCTCTTGGATTGGGCCGGGATTGAACCTGAGACCCCCTGCACATAAAGCGGACAGGTGGAATGGAACCACAGGTTCCGGGGGGTTCTGGCATGAAGAAGTCTGAACGGGACGTCCGATGTCTCCATGCTTTTTCTGCACTTCCCTTGGCCTCCCAGACCTTCATTACACTTTTAGCTTTCTCGCCTGATAAGGTGGAGTCCTCAAAATAGATGTCAAAAGATGCTCGCCTTTTTCACCCCATTGGCATTGCGTTTTCACACCATAGCTCTTGGTCCTGTGGCTTTTTTGCTCCATGGCCTTTTCATTCTCTCACTGTTTTGTTCCCTGGATCTGTGAATGTGAATAGTGAGCAGAGCGAACACCATAGATAACGTGTGTTAAATAAAAATAAACATGAAGTCATAATCTTACACATTCAATCCCATACACACAGTACCCTATGGAGTTGAAAATTTAAGGTAATGGCAGCCATCGGTTTTCCCAAAGTAGACTGGTTTGCTAATAGATTTCCAATGACAAACTATATGGTTTATCTGGGAACCATGCTTCTACTGGGGGAAAATCTCCCTCAATACTCTGGTTTCCTGTCATAAAAAGGGAGAGTCGCCAAACACACAGCCAGGAATGTAAAATGACTCCTACTCTCGTAAAAAAGAAAATAGTGCCTCGCATCCATGAGCGTTTGTGAGAAGTTGACCGAGATTTATAATCATCACTATTCACTCTCTATGGTAGGAATGCAGTTCATGTATGTACGTTATCATAAGAGCTTGGTTGTGCTTGCTACAAGTAGATCTTCATCAGATGTGCTATACTGCATACATGTACCAGTAGCAGTTGGAAATACACCTGTCCCTGTTGAATAGGTTTGAAGGTAATCAATATTTAAAGTTCGAAATACTCCCAGTGTTTAAGGGCATAGTACACTTTAACAGCACATCAGACAGAAAACAAAACTTTTGTATTAATATATCCTTATGTGCACTAGCCTTCTTATTTGAAGTAACGTAGCTATATATTTTCTAAAAGAATACATTTAGATTAAGCTGTTAAAGATGTGAGTGTTAAAAAAATGAATTTCAAGTACTAAATTAAAAACTTTATTCTTACCTTTTTTCAGAAAGACAAAAAAATAGCACAAACACCAAAAATGGGAAAGATTATTCTTAAGGGAATAAAATGATACACTTTTAGCAGTGAAGCAGGATTTAAAATTTTGGATAAGGGATTTAGTTCAAAATTTACAGGATGTTTAAATTGAAATTAAAATTTTGAATTTTTCTTAAAAAGGTTAATAACCCATAAAATTCAGACTAAGCCTGTTTTAAAAAATTTAAAACATTTTTTGGAGTGTTTTAATGTGACACTATAAACTTAAATCTGATTTTTATTTTTAAAGTGCTATATGTTAAAATTTTATGTAAAACTTTGGACTTTTAGTTAAAATTCAACTACATGAATAGGGACACTAAAATTTTATATTCAGTGCCAGAATCAAACTTTATATTATGTTTTCTTTCTGAAAATATATTCTTTTTAGGGTAACCATGGACAAGAATTTATACATGAGTGTCATAAAGCGTGCCAGGCACTTTCTGGAATCAATGTATGATTAAAAGTAATATATAATCTCTGGGTCCCACACACTGATTTTCGTTTTTTTTTTGGGGGGGGGGCAGGCAGAAAGTACATGGGCCAATGTGAAGTAGGGTGTGATGGAGGTTGCAATGCTGGATAAGTGAACAAAGTATCTCCTCATTTTATGTGAAGCACCCTTTTCTCCACACATGCATGATATTTGGATAACTGGAGAAAGTAGTAAACTTTGAAAATAAAACATAGATCACATGACCTGTTTCCATAGAAACTGTTTAAATATTGCTTGTACTTGGCTAAAAACCAGAACAACTGCATTTTTACATAAGTCTGCAGAACTGATAAGAGGCAGCTACTTTGCACAACGAAATTAGTCGCCATAACTATTCATAGATTCTGTTCGAGGTTAAATATTATGCAAGAAAATGACTGAAATAAAACAACACTGCCGTATTTTTATGGAAAATTTGTGCTTTTCCTCCATTTTAATATGGTGCCATGGAA
>OZ026627.1:58895520-58948020 GCA_964020975.1 Hermodice carunculata | reverse complement strand
AGTTTGTCTTGCTTGTCCTGTCCCTAACAGCTTCCTCCATTGCAGAAATTGACAGCTGCTCTTTAGGACCAATCTTACGCTTCCTTTTTGACACTTAGATTGTTACCTTTTCCTGCCAGTAGGAGAGGTCACAAAGCCTCCAACTTCAGTCAACTGGACTGCTTGCCTGTGGTGGCCCCACACTGATATCAAAGTGATTGTGCTTCCAGGGCACATGAGATTATCTTGAATATCATGTCCTATTGCATGTCAAAGGAAATGATTAATGGGTTATAACTTTCCAGGCCTAAGTTTCATCATGTTAATTTTATTTCATTTGTTATTGTTTTAAATTTTGATACATGTCTAATTCTTCCTAATGAGCATTGTTTTTTTCGGTAGGTACGGAAGCCAATCAGCAGACAGACAGGTGGGTTTTATATTTACTCTGGATACAGGTGCTTCCAGGCAGGCCTTTAATAAGAAAGAGAAGTAATTGTTTGTTTGTGTGAAGTACAAGCTTGTTGTGTCAGGATAGTCCTCAGTGACTGCTTGGACCATTCATCAATTGCACAAATGCTTAATATTTCTACTGTTTGGTGAAGGAAAGTTGCAAACAGCAAATTTTAATATATAACCAAATTTTTAACTTTTTTGGCACCTAGGGCCCTTACAAATTTAAATTAAATTGAAGTATGGTTCAATTGTTAACTGAAGGTTGTTATACCAGTTGCTTATTAAGATTAAATACAATTTTTATGTTCGGAATGAGCGGGACTCAAACTTGCAACCTTTGACACCAGACGCCTAGCTGAAATATATTATTATATAATATTTTAGAAATTTTTGTGCCAGAAATTGTGGGTTTGGGTACATAAAAGGGCAGGGGTTTTAAAAGAGAGAAATTTGTAACATTAATTCTTTGAAGGCTGTGCTTGAATTTTCCTATAATTTTACTTTTATTTCTTAAATTGTGTAGGAAATTTTAAATCTAGATCAGTCCCTGGTATATATCTGTATGCTATATTTTGTGGGACATTTAAAAAAGTACTATGAGGGCCTTGAGGCAGATTAGGAGAAGTGCTAACTGAGCTACCCTTTGAAACAAAGTTGATATATTATATGTATATATATATATATATATATATATATATATCTATATGCTAACTGAGCTACCCTTTGAAACAAAGTCGATATATTATATATATGCATGTATTGTTTAGCTTTGTGATGATCTAGGTTTGTAAGAGAGTTGGGTTATGCATTAATCAGAAATATTTGTAATTATTTGATTCTGGTAGCCTTGTTTTCTAACAGTGGGTGATCTGCACTTAAGACTTGACCTCTTACAGCTTACCAGCTGACTTTTTTGACTCCAAACCAAGTGGGAACAAAAACGCATCATCATTATCCCTGGGAGACTACAGCTCATCGGACGAGGAGGAGGAAGAGGAACAAGATGCCCCAGTATCCTCGTCCACAGTACCATCCACCACAATACCAGGCCTTCCAGGGGGTAGGTGTACAAGAACTGTCTAGGGTCAGAAGATAAAACTGGTGGCAGCAGAGACGGTTAAAGACAGCTCTTCTTGAAGCAGGGAGTTTTCCCCGTGCCCTCTTAATGAAGAAGTGCATTGTAATTCACCATCTCTAACCTGATCCTGAAAGAGCTCTGTGGAGTGTTTAGGCAGGTTGTCTTTTTAGCACCTAATTGCTATAACTACATGTCATTAGTATAGCTGAACATGTAGGTCAAAAATATAAATATTTAGTACAGAGGTCTACCACTTGAAAGGCCCCTCTCACCATAGGCCTTCCCCTCTACAGAGGTCACTTCTCCATGCAGCAAGCATAGCATTATCGCTATATTTTCCACCTCTTATAAGACCACATTTCCAGTGCATTCGGGGTGGCCTTCTAAGAGGGGGACCACTGTCCATGCATTTGCCCAGGACAGCATACCACATCATACATATGATACATTGCCTACTACTGTGACCATTTGCAGATTTCTTTGATAGTGGCATAAAGGCCAGTGGCAGTACAGAAACAGAAGAAGCACCTAAACCTGTCAGTATGGCAGAAAAGTTACCCGAAGGCTTCTTTGATGACCCAAAGATGGATGCCAAGGTAAGGCTTCATTTACCCAGTTTTATTATTGCTTTTCATAGCGAGTTTTGTAATATTTTGTAGGGGAGTAATTGAGGAAGAACAGTTGTGTAAGGCACTGTACATCAGTACATGGTAGAAATTATGGCATGATAATTAACTCATTCCATACCAGTCCCTGATTTTTCCGTACATTTACCCAAATTTAGGACGACAAGTGCATGTTTAAATTCTTCATGAAAAGAGCTTTCATTCAAGCACCAACATGCCTATAGTTTTAAGTCAGTGGTTCTGGCACTGCCTGGCAAGTTCATGCTGCAGCTGCCCTTGTGGCAGCTGCAGCATGACTTGCCAAGCAGTGCCAGAACCACTGACCAAGGCCTGTGACCATAGTATGAAATGAGTTAATGGTCATGGAAGTTAAAAGGAGGGAACATACAGTGGAGTGAGTTATTGTTGTCCACTGTAGAAATTAAAGGACAATTAATGGTCATAGAAGTAAATAAAGGAAGAGAAGTTTGACCTATGGCAGTCCACAGTAAAAATTACAGGATAACAATTATTGATGATCATGATATCAGTATGTTCAGTGAAACCTGTTTTGAGAGACCACCCCTCGGGCAGGCTAAAAAGTGGTCACATAAGGCAGGTGATCTCTCAATGGAGGTGCAATAACATGGGAAAGATAGTAAAAGTGACCTTGGAAATATGGTCTTAAAAGGTGGTCTTTCATTGCAGTGGTGTCTCAAAACAGGTTTCAGTGTATACCAAACATGTACCAGTCATTATGATAACATTTCAACATGTGGCTGGCCCTCTGAAGTATTCACTACACGCATTTTACTTATGTGAGACCTGCTCTGTGCTGACAAGTGTTAATATGGTAGGAGTGTTGTATTTGGGATAGCATGAGATATTATACCAGGGACAGTGACTGGTACTCCTAACTAAGAACACGTGACTTGCTGATTGCAGTGACAGAGGCTCCAAGTCCCCTGATACATATGAATAGGAAGAGCACACACTTTTGTGGTCCTTAAAATTAATGGAATTAAGCAGTCTGCTGAATTTCTAATGACAATTGCCATGATCCTTACCTCCTTTTTGGCTGGTCCAGCCCTCTTTCTGAGTTCTGCTACTTGTAGCCTCTGCAGTGACCATAAAACTTTTGATTGATAATTTGCATAACATATATAATTATGTTATCCTGTCTTCTTTACATATGTGTATATGATACATTGGATGCTATGATTATGTTCATTTCAGGTCCGGCAAGTTGTTTTTAAGGACAAAATGGAAGAGGAATGGGAACTGTTTCAAAAAGCTATGAAGGAAGAGAACACAGTAAGTCGGCAAGCCAAGATGGTGACACAGTTCAGTGGAGGCTTGTAGGGACAGGATGATACTGCTCTCAAATGAAAATGAAAATTAAAATCCTTCGATAACTTGTAAGTCTTAGTGAAAATATGAATATTGTGCAAAATGTTGGTCATCTTGAAGAGCATAACACAAAATTAAGTCATACCTGCCCAATGATAATATTTGAAAATTATTTGTATGTATACTATCAGATGCACATGTTGTTGGTACTTCATTGTTTCCAGTCAGTCTAAATTCAAATGTGGTGAGTATATTCCAAGTATAGACCACAAAGATATGGTTGAAAGGTGATTTTCCTTCTTTTTCACCAATTGTGTATTTGTAAGTCTTACGTTGATTCCCATTGAATGCCCATTAGTTTATTTTGAGTATGATTTCAATATACAGATAACTTTGACATTTATATGGTCCCTTGTAGGTGTCTGAAGCAATACTTGAAGAGGATGAAGAGGTGACAACAACAGAAAGGAACATAGATGAGATAGACGAACAGCTGTGAGTATAGACACTTTGAGCCAACATGCTTACTTACAGAAAGTAAGAAATACTGAGAAGTACAAAGTATATTAAAGATCTGTGTGACAGCCATGTTACAAGTGACAAAAACATGGCCATATTATAGGAGTGGTTGTGTATAAGAATGGTTGGCATACAAGCCTACAAGAATGGTTGCATATGATTTATGAGAATAGGTGCATATACTAGGAATGGAATGTATCTGAAGACGTAAACGTCATAATGATGGATGGATGTGTTAGGCCTTATGCTATAGAATGTAAAATAGTAAGCACAGGGTTGGATTTGATGTTTCAATTTGCATGGCAGTTTATCTGATACAGTAGTCCCTCCTTTGAGAGACTGCCCCGTGTGCAACCCAAAAGGCAGTCACATAAAGCAGGTGGACCCTCAAAGGAGGTATAAATAACATGAAAAGTACTACAGTAAGACCTGACAACTGTGGTCTCTCAAAGGAGGTGGTCTCCCAAAGGAGTGGTCTTTGAAAGGAGGGACTACTGTAAAAGTAAGAAATAGAAAAATACTAAAGATGAACCTTTGTCAAAATGTGCTACACAGCTCAACATGGAGTAGGAACACCTTGTATTTTGAGTAGCAAATAGCTGTGTGATACTGCATATTATATAGATTTGGAAGCATATGTGCAGTGCAGTGGTGCTTTGTATCTGCTATAAAGACCCCTTTTATGAGAGTCCACATCCCTATTTAAGACAGCTCATTGAAGACAATTGTATATATTTCTTTTTTTTTTCTAATTAAATTTTGTCTTCATTTTAAGCCTGCTTGCCTGCCTGCCAAAAAAACAAAAACAAAAAAACACTGTCTTTTTTGGCAAAAGAAGTGGTCCGAAATGGAATGTATTACCATGATTACTGTAAACATAAGAGAGACAAGGCAAGTATAGATGAAAGTATATACACATTGTGCAAAAATGCATGACTGGCTTCGTCCACACCTGGATTCATCAGAGGCGAGTGAGTTCTGTTTAACCCCAGGGTAAACATAAAAATGTTTTTGTTTACCAGGGACAGGGAGTTGGTCTCTATCCCAACACTGTACTCTGTGATTCCACAGAAACTGAATGCGGCATTAGGTACATCAGACTTTTTAAGTGCAGGATAACCTGACCATGGGTTCGGGTAATGTGACAGTATTATGGTCTAACTGTTATGACGTCAATCACATATTGACTCCCAGTGTGCTGGATGGTAGAGCTGAATTACATTATTATTGCCAGTTGTCACAAGGATGTGACACGTTTATTTGATGGATTGACAATACAGCCAATGAAGCATGTTTTTCTCTGTAATCCTTGGGAGAGAAGAGTCTCCCCACTTAAATATTAGTCATGTCTGGATCATAAGTCCAATTTGTTTATGACCTGCATGTATCATTTATGAAACTACATGTATTGCTATCTAATTGGATAGCTGGGGTAAGTTTGTAGCGTTGTCAAGCAGACCATTAAGCTGAACCTGCAAGATATGGTTGTCAAAAAGATGGAATGACCAGAAGAATATGAAAAAAATATACTGTAAACAATATATGTATGCATTGATGCTAGTCCTTCATAGCAGAGTAAGGTACAGGTCTGGAGAAGTTCCATGTTTTTCATAGTTGAGCGGGTCTCTGAACTATATGTGGCACCCGATGCTGCAGCTTCTCTTTCATGCTTAATGGGAACCAGGGCCAATAGATGTCGCCACATACTACAGGCTCCCCTCATGAGACCCCTTCTAATTCTTGCTTTTCTTTTGTTTCTTTGCTATTAAATTGGGACTTTGTTGTATATGTATGTCAAGGGAAGTATACATGTACATATTTTGAGCATAGTTCTAAGTTTGATCATGCCCTCTCATTGTCTAATAGTGATCAAGAAAACAAAACAAACAAAAAAACCATGTATACATGTATCTATTTTCTTCTTGCAGACATAGGTGGTCCAAAGTTGACAGTTTACAGAAAAAGAAAGAAGAGCTGATGGCCAGTAAACAAGATGAAGACAATAAAAGTCAGAACTCGGATAGTGATGTTGATGATCAAGACTTTGAGGAGTTCCTAGACTGGCGGTCAAAAGAGGCATGGACATGACTTGTGAAATGTATGTGACTGTGGTCAAAAGAGGCATGGAAGTGAGTGAAATGTATGTGACTGTGGTCAAAAGAGGCATGGAAATGTCTTGTCAAATGTATGTGACTGTGGTTAAAAGAGGCATCAAAGTGACTTGTAAACTGTATGTATCTATGGTCAAAAGAGGCATGGAAGTGGCTTGTAAAATGTATGTGACTGGTCAAAAGAGGCATGGAAGTGACTTGTCAAATGAATGTGACTGTGGTCAAAAGAGGCATTGAAGTGTCTTGTGAAATGTATGTGACTGGTCAAAAGAGGCATGGAAATGACTTGTGAAATGTATGTGACTGGTCAAAAGAGGCATGGAAGTGACTTGTGAAATGTATGTGACTGTGGTCAAAAGAGGCATGGAAATGTCTTGCGAAATGTATGTGACTGGTCAAAAGAGGCACGGAAGTGACTTGTGAAATGTATGTGACTGTGGTCAACACAGGCATGGAAGTGACATGTGAAATGTATGCGACTGGTCAAAAGAGGCATGGAAGTGACTGGTAAACTGTATGTGACCATGGTCAAAAGAGGCATGGAAGTGACTTGTCAAATGTATGTGACTGTGGTCAAAAGAGGCATGGAAGTGACTTGTAAACTATGTGACCATGGTCAAAAGAGGCATGGAAGTGACTTGTCAAATGTATGTGAATGTGGTCAAAAGAGGCATGGAAGTGGCTTGTGAAATGTATGTGACTGTGGTCAAAAGAGGCATGGAAGTGGCTTGTGAAATGTATGTGACCATGGTCAAAAGAGGCATGGAAGTGACTTGTCAAATGTATGTGAATGTGGTCAAAAGAGGCATGGAAGTGACTTGTCAAATGTATGTGGCTGAGGTCAAAACAGGCATGGAAGTGTCTTGTGAAATGTATGCAATACAAGCAGCCAGCTTTTGTCCTGTGAAATACTGTGGTGAGATGCAGGCAGTTCATCATGTCAAGATGGCCATGGCCTCCTCAACAAAAGTGGATTTTCAAAGTGTGGATGCTTGAATGCTTGCATTCCAAGGAAAATACTATCACCATTCCAAGGTGACTCTTTCTCGAAAACATAAACAAAAGTGCAAGTATTTTGCAAGCGTTGTTGACTTGTCCACATGGACCAGTCACAATGAAGTTTTGCGATGCTGTATGCTGCCTGACACTGAAATGTTGGTGTGTACATTGAATGTTATTGGCTTTAGGGACCTGAAACGGTCGTGTAGAGCAGAGGATTACAATGCATTCTTATGACATCCAAAAACATGGAACACTATTTAAATTGACTCTGTGTGGTCAAGAGGTAGAGTTGTCAAAATGTTGAGGAACTGCATAACTACAGAATGAAAAAACAGGATGAAGGTCTTCCAGTCAAGTCTGAATAATATTGGAAAGTTGGTACAGACTGTTTTTTTTTTTTTTTTTTTTTTTGTTGTTGATGATGAAAAAACCCACAAAGCAGTTATGGTCATGATTTATTAAGAAGTTTACAATTTCATGTAACTTTTCAAAAATGACATTTCATTTTTCGTGTGAAACAGTGTCAGACATAGATGTATGATTGTGGTATCTTTAATTGGGCTTTGATGTTTTTTGCAGCAGAGCCTTGTGAAAACATGAAAATTACACATCACCTGAGCATAATCTATGCTTGTCTAACCTCTTCAGTATCCCAAGTAGTATCAACTCCCTGTCATGCTAAGTCCTTATCCTTACCTTAGAATATCATCACAGTGCACCTAAAGAACCAAAACAAAAAAACAAAAAACCAACCCCCCCAAAAAAAACAAACAAACAAACAAAGGACCCCCCCCCCCACACACACACACACATTATTATAGATAAGTTGACAGTGATATTTTGATAATGCCACAGTTCAAAATATGAATTATAATATTAAATTTCTTGCCACATTCTTACTGTAAGATAGTTTGGTGGTATCCCAAATACTCCACAGGCCACAGCAATGCTGTTTAAAGTCATCTGGCTATAGTAATAGCTCACTTAAAATAATTTCATGTGTCACTGACCTTTTTACAGCTTACCAGTGATTTTCAGATGTGATGGCCCAATAACTTGTTGTCTGTTGTCTGTCTGGCCATCGTCCATTCACAATTTACCTTTCAGATAATATTTGTTTTCTCTGAAACTGTTCCCCAGATGCCCTGAAAACTTACTGGGGATATTCCTTGGGTGAATCTCTACCAAGTTTTCCCGAATGGGGAGGAGGGGTATTTGTAAAAAGCGTTCTGTGAAACTGCAAGGACAATCACTTTGCTACTGCATCGTGACACCTTTATGTACAACAAGATCTTTATGTGTTTAAAATGTGCACTGTTATTTTTTCTGCAATTTCTAAGACAGGGGTTGACATGGGAGGGGCCATAGGGAAGAAAAATGCACATCAAAATCAGTGTGTCTGGACATAAACTTGTATGAAAGAGGAAAAAATGCTTTTCAGGTTGTCAGTCTGTCTGTGGTTCCATCCATCCACCATTCATTTGTTAACATGGTATCTCAACGGCTCGTGACCACCTGAAGCTCAAATTTACCTCATTGTACTTTGACACCATTTCTTGACTTTTGTCACATTTAGGTGACCTTGACCTCTTTTTCAAGGTGACATAATCTATGTAGACGTATGCATAAATGTGGACCTGTCAGTCAATGCTTTGCATTTAAGTGCCTGTGGTTACTGATAAGGCTATCCCTTTGTTTGTACTTCATACTTTGTGGATTTCTGGCTGAAGATGGCTGGGTCAACAAAGCACATGACTGCCACAGTCCTCTTGTTACTTCACCAAGCTTTGTGGCAAGTTGTTTTGTTTTATATACTTGTCCACCCTGCTACATATAACTCAATTGCCCATTTGGATCCTGTTTCCCCTAGGGCAAATGCTTTGAAATTTTCACTACATTCAAGCTGATTGAGTATTCAATTGTTCCATGTTAGACAACACTGAAATCAGTGACCTGGGAGAAGTCATGTATTTTCCAGCTCAAAATACTCTTCAGAAACACAAAACTTGATGAGCACTGTTGCCACAACAGTGTATACAATACGCAGATGCTCTGTTCTGGTGACAAAAAGCAGGAGCAAAATCATTTACATGTATTAAGCAGTTGTTCTATTTTTGAGTACTTTACATTTTGATTATTTCATACTTTCAGATAGTCCCCTTTTGAAGGAGTCCCTACCAGTTTTACTTTATTGTCCCCTGCTGAGAAAGTTGGCAAAGGGGAACATAGAAATAGTGGGGATAGGGGCAGTCTGTCCATTTGTCCGTCTGGTAATCCATTCTGCCAAATGTCTAAGGAACTGTTTTAAGATAGGATGAAATTTTAACCATAGATGTTTCCTATACAGGGCATGCGCAGTGTTGTTCCATGTTGACCTTGACCTCTTTTCAAGGTCACATGGCCCTTGAATGTGACAAGTCCATGTGGCCTGATATCTATAAATGAACCACTCAAGATAGAATGATGCAATCTATACTATAGTGCATGCTATAATGATGGGCATGAGAAGTGCTTTCATGTTGACCATGACCTTTTTTCAAGGTCACAGAGCCACTAAACCTGACATTAAAGCATACACAATATGTACCTGCATTGTACTAAATACATATGCAGTGTCATCGTGCATTGACAACAACTTTTTGTGCTGCATTGCTTGTTTGTCATCCTTGACCTTTTTTCAACGTCACCTGTACTTACCAAAAACCTATCTACATCAGCCATCCACTTATGAAACATCGATATGGAGGAGACGTGCAGTGTACCTTCATATTGCCCAGCTAGTGACATAGTTTGCTTATATGTCACTTCTAGGCATGTGCTGCATAGCTCATTTTTGACCTTCGCCCTGTGAAGTTCATACCATAGAATATCATATGAATGTCGATTTTCCACTGAATTTTAAACCCATATGGATGCCGTGTTGCAGTCAAACAAAATATGGCCTGGCGGGGGACATAGATCCTTTGCATAATTGCTATTTTATGCTTTGCTTTTCGGGGATTTGACCACTTACAGTCATACTCACACACATACATACACTGTACACGTAGACTACAGTTTAATTCTGATAGTGCATCATAAATGGTTGTACTGTATATACATTATACATGCATGTGTGCAGTTACCTTGAAGCAGAGCATTCCTCGACCATAGCTTGGGTTCTCAGCAATGTAAGAAACCAAAGGCAAATTGTGACATGATGATGTGCAATTGTCATGAAAACTATAAAAATTAAACTATATTCTTCAGTATATGACTGGAGTTTGTATTTACTTTGCAGCTACATGTGTACGTGTTCTGCACAGAGCATGTGTCATCCAAGCAATAGCTAATCATGCCAATATGGTGGCTTATAGCAGCAATGTTATTTGTAATACTTTCATACAAATATGGACATACATACATGTGGTCTGAACGTACCGAGAATTCAGTGTGTTCAAGTATTGTCATGGGGAACTGTGGATGAAGGTCATACTGTAGAGAGGTCACAATTTTTCAAATGTATATAGAGCGGAATACACTACCCAGCTCACAGAATTCTTGTTGCCTAGACATACATATTCATGCATGTTAAGTCAACGGAGTGGATCTTTTCACTTCTGAACAAATAAACTCTGAACATTTGAGCTGCTTATCAAGATTTTCAATGAAAAATTTGCTGTTTCTTTATGCAGCACTTTGGCACTGTTTAAAAGTAAGCTGCAAATGACAGTAAAAGTAACGAGAATACACAAAGTTAACCCTCTGATTGAATTACACTATAAGCATGATAAGGGGTGGGTACAGTGAAAACTCATTATAGTGACACCATCTGGTCCCTAAGAAATGTTGTCTGATAAATGAATATGTCACATAAATGAATCAAATAACAAAAAAAATAAACTTTTGCTCATGAAAATCTGTGACATTATATTGAATATGTTGGATATCTGAGTGACGTTATAATGAGGTTTCATTGTAGATCCTCTTATTGTGTCCATGGACTGTTACAAATGCAGCTTTAGATCATGCTTCAGGCATGGACTACACATACAGTGTCCCTGTTAGGAGAACACTCTTTAAACCCTTTCCCCCTAAACTGGCTAAAACCAGCTGGTGGTCAAATGTTGTCTGCTTCCGTGTTTTCAACTAATTTCAACAGTAATGAAAAACAATTTGGACAGAATTCTATCAAGATCGCATGTCCCAAGTCAACAACTTTTCTTGGCATGAGTTGGGCACTTAGTGCCCAACTCATGCCAAGGAAAGTTATTGACTCGTGTCAATTCAAGGGGGAAAGGTTTACGAGACCTGTTTCCTGATTTCCAAGTCTGATACTGTCCATGTTACTCTACCTGCCTAGAGCCTGTACTGTCTTCTGTATAAGTAGCCAGTGCCTAGAGTCAGTACTTTCTTTGGTATCAGTAGCCAGAGCCTAGAGTCAGTACGGTCTCTAGTATCACTGGCCAGTACCTACAGTCTGTATGGTCTTTGGTATCACTAGCCAGTGCCTAGAGTCAGTACTGGCTTTGGTATCACTAATCAGTGCCTAGTCAGTATTAGCTTTGGTATCACTGGCCAGTGCCTACCAAGTCAGTACTGTCTTTGGTATCACTAGTCAGTGCCTACCAAGTCAGTACTGTCTTTGCTGTCACTAGTCAGTGCCTACCAAGTCAGAACTGTCTTTGCTATCACTAGTCAGTGCCTACCAAGTCAGTACTGTCTTTGGTATCACTGGCCAGGAAAGTAACACCTGATAGGAGTATGAGCAAACACTGAAAAGTTCTCCCTCTGCACATACAGCTATTGGTACTTTCTTTAATGGGAAATCTTTTAAAGTACAAGACAGACACTCAGTATTGCATAGATTTATTTTATCAGTTTGACACATAAACACTTCAGTAATGGTAAAAAAAAAAAAACCCCTAAATTTATTTGATGAATATACAATCATGTAGATGAGCAAATGATCAAAATAAGTGATAGAAAGTAAATTGGATTGGTATTTGCAATTCCTGAACAGTTACACACTGATCCCTTACCATCGTGTTCACCTGGAGTCATATTTTATATGCTATACAATAGAATTAGCAGGACATAGCAGCACACAGCAGTGGAAGGGTCCCTGCTGGTGGCTAGTGCCATCTACCACTCAGCAATGCTGTCTGCCCCTCTAATCCAAAGGCGTAAGTTGGATTTCTTTGGAAGCCAGCTTCTGAAAGTGGCAGTGCCACTGGACATTAGGCTTTCTGCCACTGGTTGGTGCAGACTGCCACCCAAGTGCAGAATTTGCCACCAAGGGATTTTACTGGTGATGTGCTGTTGACAGACACTGCACATCTTATACTGGCCCCAGATTGAACTCTCATTGCTGTATTCTGAGTATGTTTTTATTCTATGTTTGAGGGCGAATTATCATTTTCTGGCATGAAATTCAAAAGCAGTAACTCACTGTAGATCATATGACCTAAACATTGTTACAAATAAATTGTCATGCGCCTGCATCAGTGACGTGATGCATTGACATTTAGACAAAATCAAATGTGCGCCAGCGATGTTTGATTATACGTCACGTGTGATGTGGAATAACCACAACAAACGTAAACAGACAGGGCACAGCAGGTCAGCATTGAAAGTAGGCCTAGAAAATATTTTCTGTGATTAACATCCTATTAAACATATGATAAACAAAATCTTAAATGGCTGGAGAGTGAGTTACTATCTTCTCTCACTTGGGATTGTTGTTGGTGTGGAAAATCACTCGTGACCTACATTCACTTGTGATTTTCCCCACCAATGATCCCTTGTGAGAGAAAAATAGTAACTCGCTCTCAGCCATGTAAGATTCTCTATTTACATATGAGGACAACTTTTAATGACCTTTCTTTTAGTGTGCAGCATCCTGTGATTGGATTGTTAAAGGTACTCATGTGAAGTGTCTTGTGTCTTTCATGCCAGCCAAATGAATACACGTATGTTAAGTTTCTTATAAAACAGTCATTGATACTTTAACCTAAGATGCTAATTTAACAGACCATGGCAAACATGTAGAAAACCCAAAGATACTGCCATTGTGGTATGAACCACTTAAAAGGCCTCATACTGTAACAGTAATAACATGATACATCAGATTTACTGTCATCTGGGGCAGGGTAGGGCTGTCTTCACGTTTCACTGGGAGCTAAACCTGGGTCAGAATTAACATTGTACCCATGCAAGCTGAAACATTTGACATTAAATTCAGCACACATATGAAACTTCTACCATATTGCTCCTAACTGTCACCTTTTCCCCTCAAGACTGAGAAAACACTGAAATCATGGAAATTGTTGCAAACTGCCTACCATTTGCTATCATATTGAAGGAAAACAGATCAGCTGGCCAAGGCAACAGAATCCTT
The DNA here is from genome assembly GCA_964020975.1 of Hermodice carunculata. Taxonomy (NCBI): domain Eukaryota; kingdom Metazoa; phylum Annelida; class Polychaeta; order Eunicida; family Amphinomidae; genus Hermodice; species Hermodice carunculata. The sequence continues at coordinate 58,934,541 of OZ026627.1, read as the reverse complement.
TCAACATACCTGAGGTATTACTGGGTATTAACCATTTCTACTTCCCAGCACTAATTTTCTCCAGTTGACCCAAATATAGAATTTTCTGTGTTGTATTTCCCCAAATTAACCCAATGTTATATAAAAAAAAAAGAATTCTGTGGCAATATTCCACACTAAAATCCTCAAAAAAACATGATACTAATATTTTATTTTTTAGAATAATTTATGACTACAGTACAGTAAAACAGTGAGCAGAATATATGCATTTGTAAGACAAATAAACTAACAGCTCAATAAAATGTATCATTAGATGGAAAGTCTGATCCTTAATGAAAAATTCATCCTGTTGAGAATATATTAGGTGTATTGTCTATCAGAAACATAGCGAGCTCTTTAAATACATGTACATTTGTAGTGCATTCAATAACCCTTCAAATATAACAAATATTGACTTTACAGTGGCACCTGCAACTTAAGACCACTGCTGCAAGTGACCACCTATATTTTGTGACCATATTTCTGATGATACAAATCTAAATTCCTTGTGACATCACCTGCAATTTAAGACCACCTATTACATATGACCATTGTTGACTGGCAGTAGGGGTGGTCTTAGTAGGTACCACTGTATCATGTATATACACTGGTACCTGCAATTTAAGGCCACCTGACTTTTGTGACCACATTTTTATGGCACAACAGTCTAGATTCTTAGTAAATTTACCTCCAATTTAGGACCACCTGTTATATGTGACCACTACTGGCTGGCAGAAGGGGTGGTCTTACATAGCAGGTACCACTTTACTGAGCCGTCTCATACTGGACGCAGGACAACAAAGCATTCCCTTGCTCTCATGCACAAAATCAGGGTGTGCTGACCTTATATACTTCCCAACGGTATTAACAAGCAATATGTGAAAAAATGCCAAGAACCTGCTTTCCAAATATGCACCACTATCATCTCTTTGGTATCAGGATTTAAAATATAAATAACAACTGCCATTCTGTAAATGAATCACGGGCTACAGGTCTGACTCTCTACGTGTTGCATTATGTAGTGGCCATACGAAAAATGAACAACAAGTGTGTCTACAACTTACTGTAAGATACTTGATTGCATGCTTTAATCTTCAAGGTTTCATCAAAGTTGTAAAGTTAAATTTATGGTTTTTTGCTGCCAAAAATATGTTTTCTCAAAGACCTCATATTGAGCAGATCTCTATGTGCTGAATACAAGTATTAATTTTTGTGATTTTTTCCAAAGTTGACAATTTTGTGAGGTCTTATATTCATGATTCCAGCACCAAAAGAATTTTTTTAAAAAATTGTTTGAGTATCAGATCTGTCCATGTCAAAATAGTTTTAAGCAAAAATTGCTTGCTTTCCAGAAGGAAACTAATATAACATGTGGTCCCATATTATTTATCATTTTAAAATGTACAGAATTAATTGTTTTGTATAACATTAATACAGTGATAATGCAATTTACAATATAAGGGGCATTGACACTAGAATCTTTCATATGACCACTCAAAGGAAAATCAGACGGGAGAGTGGCCTCCATCTCTTGGATCCCTACATACCACTGCAGAGATTTACAGCATAAATTACTCATTCTTCATTTGATTAACCAGTATCAAACAACTTCATACGCAAAATGAAATAATAAAAATGCAGAACTGTAAATGGGCGAATGTAATTATAATAATGTGTCTTCCTATGGGGTTTCAATTAAGAAAAACTGAAGTACAAATTAGGTGGTACCCAGCAATATGTCTAAATAAATGCAAAAAACTGATGCAGTTTTGGTCCTGTAAAATGTACCAGGCCTCCATACAACAAATGTGATTTCACATTTAGGGGCTTACCTTTAACGTCCATCTCGTGAGACAGTACAGTGAAACTTCATAATAGCAACGCTGACATCTGACATATTCACTTAAGAACACAAGTTCTGAGGGACTTCAAGGTCAAGTCAAATCCCTTTGCTACTTGACCCATTTATCAGACATATCCAGATATCGGACACATTTTGCAGGGAACATATGCCATCATAACAATGAGGTTTCACTGCATGGAAAAAGTGGGACTGTAAAATATAGGACCCCAGTATGCGTGTAAATATTTTCACTGACGAAAGATCAACAGATAAAAACAACATAAAAGGCTACTATTTTCTATAGAAAGCATGTTTAAGGTACTATAAACGTGCCTACTTTGATGTGTATAAATTTTCGTCGTTTTTTCTTTCATTGGGGACATTTGACCTGCATTTCAGTTTCACTACTTTGGACACTGGTCCACCTTGATCTATGCCAAAATACTAAGTCTATTTTATAGTATCTTTATGTTCAGAGTTTTGTGCTCTCAGCAAACTATGAAATAAAAATAAATTTACAGCCAAAGTAAATGGAGTTAATTTATTGGCATGCTTTGGCATCTCTGAGGCATATCAACCCCTATCCTGTGTTGCAAAGTGGTGTAAAAATCAAGAAAAATAAGTACATGTGGAAATCTAACATTGTGAAGGCAGAGAAGTGTCCTTCCATATTCTTGAAACCAAACATTTTGGGAGAATCTGATACAATCTTTGGATGGTCCTAAGCAATACATTACACAAAAGTTAACACCTAAAAACGCCCAAGCTATGCCAAAGAAAGCTGATGACTCGGTCTTAATTTGATGAGGAAATGGCCAAGTACACGCAAGTAATACCTAAAAACATCTTGTCCATTGATCTTACATCTTGGCAGCACACTACAGATTAAATGCTTAATTCAACTTCAACATCCTGTGTTACATAATTCTAGATGAATATTCTATAAATATTAATGGCTTCATCACCATAACTATAATCCACACTTCGTAAAAATGAAACATTGTAACACTTACAAAATGGTCCCATAAATGTCTCATCATGCTACAATAATAATACTTTGTATAATATGTTCCATGACCATGCATTCAAAAAATAATAATAATACATGTAATAATTAGTCTCTAATGAGTATGTTTATGTCATATTATGTCAACTGAACTTCAGAATGAGTGGAATAAAATGAGAACAACTGAATGTGTGGCTACTTTACCTTTCCATGAGCATCATCTTTAAAGATGACCAGCGAAAGGAAAATCATGCCACAGAGTTTATGGATTTTTTTTTTTTTAAAGACGGTTTTCATATATGATCTCATCATTTTGTGCTATACAGTACCATCTGAAAGTCTTGCGCCATACCCACTGTGTGGGTACACACCGTAACGAATGCCCATATTGTGAATAAAATAAATTCTTGCCGTGTACCCAGGGATGTGCACCACAGACTGGTACCAGCAGACCACAGTGTAATTAGAATAGAATTTCCGGGAAGGGGGGGGGGGGGGAGGAGGAGTTACTATGTGGGAGTTCTTGAAGCAAAGGTACCTCAAGAAGCCACTGACGTTGGCCATGAGGGGTGCACATGAAGATAGCTGCAAGACTTTCAAGATGTACTGTATCTTTTCCCCTGTAAACTGACGGAAACCTGCTGGTCGAAAAATTTCTGTTTCAAACATTCCAGCGCTAATGAAGAAAAACAAAAAACCAATCTGAATGACAATTGTTAATTGATAACATGCCCCAGGTCAAGAGCTTATGTTGACCTGTGATGGAAGCTTAGTGCCCATCCCTCTCCAAGGAAAGCTGGTGACTGAGGTTTAACTCTTTCAGGGCCAAATTTTGGGCTGAGTCAAGAGCTTTTCTTGGTGCACATTGGGCGCATTGTGCCCTGAGAGGAGCTATTGTCCTGGGATAGTCTCTCAGGAACTATATGCATACTGGTACTTGAATGAAAGGTCTTTTTATGAGGAATACGAATCAGGGACCCTAATGATAATTCACACTAGCTTGACTTAAGTACATCAGCTTTAGTCGCGATTGGCACTGAAAAAGTTAATTCATGAGACAAAGGGTTAATATGTTTTAGCACGAAGTCTTCAGTCAGTCTGTATTAAAGAGTAATACACATAAATTTACTGTCACATTAAGTTTTAAAACTGGTTACAATAAATATTGTAGATTTACAAATATTGTAGATTTACAACCTTTATCTTCCAAGTAAAAACAACCTGAACATACACTTATATAATGTCTATACATTGTAAGTCTCAAAAGTTATATTGTACTGGTGTGCATTTTCCTTTTTGTTGAAACACTAACTATAATTATAGAAAACAAAACATAAAACACAAAAGAAAAAAACGCAGGCAGTACCACGGTGTTCCTGTCTGACTCTATTAGGAAACCCCTCATTGACAAAAAACTTCCCAAAAAGTTTTTGATTGATTGGTTAATTATCCTAAGCACATGGACATGTATATTGGGTTGAAGTTTTAATTCTCGCTAATACACCTTCCTAATATTTCTCACTTTTTCCCACTTTTTTTATTGCCAATTTGAAAGCTTATGATAGGGAGTATGCTACTGGAATTAAAACAAAAAACAAAAACAAAAACAAAAAACAAACAAAAACGCTTTCATTTGCCTCACTTAATTTGTGATGATTTTTTTCTGCAATCGGAGGCATATTTTTCTGTTAAATGCAAATGAATACAATATCCTGCATTTATGTAAATCTATTATCCGACAACAGTAATTCTCACTAAGATCTACTACAGTCATTCTTTACAATCAATCAGGGTTACATACAAAGAAAACTCATTCCCTCATCACAATTATCTGATCTGGAAAGCAGACCATATATTTTCATTATTTCTTTAACTGGAAGACTAGGAGTAGTATGCAACACATTTCCTGGCCATTCTAACATTGTCGAAAATATTAACAAATTAAATGTGTTGTATATATAGCCATGGTATGAAAATTATACCACAACAAAAATGCAAAGCGTAGCCATATTAAGCTTTGTGTAAGATGGAACAAATGGAGGTCCGTCAGACCAGGACATTCATATTGTGTGAAGTCTACACACACACACAACATATTGTACAGTGGTCCTCCTCTAATAAGACCACCCCAAATGCACTAGAAAAGTGGCCTTATAAGAGGAGTGGCCTCTATTGAGGGGTGAAATACAATGTAAATGCCATACTTGCTGCATGGACACCTTTGTAGAATGGGTGGCTGCACCTCAGGGGGGCCTTATAAGAGGGGACCACTTGAATACTTCGCAGTTGCAATATATTGTTTCACGTTGGATAAACAATACACTGTAATACTTTGTACATACAATATATTGTAACACTTTGCATGTAGAGCATGTTGTAATACTTCAAGTGTTGTCCCACCCAGGCCAATCTCTTTTGGTAAAGGTATGCACGTTTCAGACAGTTTAATATTTAGCACCTTGTTGAGAGATTCTGCAGTAACTGGATGTTTCTAGTGTTGGTGTCCATGTTTACGGCTGATCTTCTTACTTCTGTCTTGGGTCTTTGGGGGCGGGGCTGCTCCTGCCTCTATATGCCTTTTGTACAAACTGAAACAAAGCAAAAGATGAACTCACTTTCAATATTCCAGAACGGATAAAATTTCCTAAAGAAAGACTAGAAATGAAAGTACCTGCCAATCTCCCTGAAACAGAAATCTGTGTAAATGTTTTTTTTTTCCTTCCTTTTTACACAGACACCAGACCTAAAAACTAATACAAATGTGTCTATGAAACTAAGCATCACTCTCTTCTTTATATATTATGCCTCTACCAGGTAGCTTTAATTCAGTCCTTGCCGCCACCACGCGGCGCTGCGGCTCCAAATGATATTCAGAGACCTCTCGTGGCCAAAATTGCTTTTGCGGGGGTCGGATACGCGGGCCCATTCACTCACAGTGTATTTCCTATGGCTGAGAACATGTAAACAGAGGGCGATCTCGCCAAAAAAAACAAACGCAGAACTGAAGGAAATATTACAAAATCTTGGGAGAAAGAAGAATGGGAAAAAAGCAATCCTCATTCACAGGATTTTGTGTGCAACTCGCGCAAAAAAGTAACATCAGATCAAGCTGCCGATCATGAATGTATCAACTTTGGCAGACATATGGAAGGGGTGTGGCGACCAATGGACTGACAAACTTGCCGTTATACCAAAACTCAGCCTTGGATTTGTAACAGATTATCTAACCAATGGCGAATTGATAAATGTGAAAGCAAAAGACATTGAAAATTTACCTACGCGAAGGGTGTTAGACAGGGCAGATGCGGTATTCAGAGCCGGCAAAGTGAAAAAAGTTTTGTGTCTCCTGGTCAGTTGCGTCTTTTTTCTTCTCGGTCTTAGCATGGTTCTGCTTTGTAGATAGAACTTGTTACTGTTGTTTAATATGTATAAAAATAGTTACATTGTATCTTGTGATCAAAACCAGAGTATTAATTTCGTTTCGTCACTTTATTGACACTTGCAAGACGGCAGTCACCTTGCCAAGGCGAGACTCAGCAGCACAACTTTCGCTTAAAAAGTGCACATGATTGAGGCAGATTTACTCGTGGATTATTTCATTGTTTATATCTACTCAGTACCAAAACGGTCCTTTGCCCAAATATGAAAATTTAATTTCTATCAGAATAATGGGAAAGCAGTAAAATGACAAGGAAAGCGTAACAGTTAATGCCAGTAGGACTGTCCAGGCACAGAGCGCACGTTTGTGTATTTCACACCCCATGGGGCCCAAGCCAGCGGTAGCGCTCATTACCTGATAATGGGATTATGACACCTTGAGGCTGAAACGGCTACCGTGACTTACTGGTACGCAGCGGGGTAGCAGCTACGTTTGGCCCACTATTGTCCAGAGCCGTAGTCTTGGGGTCCGATTGGTCAGACGGGTCGGACCAACATCTAGGTTCAGTATCACCAAAACTATCTTATATGCCAGAGAGTTGCTGCGGAATTTACAATTTTTTTAATTTGGCCTGACCAACTTTAAATTGAAGGCCACAGCACTGTTGTCAGACGATTAGCTTGTTTGCCGCAGGGTGACCGCTTAAGAGCAGTTAAGCCTTGAGTATATAAATTTTGACAAGTTTCTTTAGCCAATCTTTTCACTAAAGAAGAGTCGATATCAATGATTGTCAAGCCATTTAATGCAGTATAATGACCGCTTTTAAATATCGCATGATGGTTTTGGCGTTTCCCCAGTCTTTTGCTTTCCCATGAATAATGTCGGTACAAAGTCTACATTGTTGCTATCTTTGGAGGGTTTCCTAGTTACAAAATGCTTACTACAAACAACCCAGTTATCGGTGGGTTTCTCTTTTCTGGAGATGGCGTGGATCCACCGGGCGCGTTGAGGCTGCCGAGCGACAAAGATTCACATCCCGCCTTCCCTCTTTTATTGCAACACCCAAACACTGCACAGTGATATTTACCCCCCAGATCGCTAAATAAAAAACTAACTATATATATATACATATTTACAACTTCGCAGGCATTAAAAAGTGGTGTCCTCACTATTCATTCACAATGGTGCCACAAGCCTGAACCCCGCAAGGCAAGTTTGCGCGTCTATGCGCATGCGTCGACTGCAGCGCCAGCTTCGGTGGAAAGTACTGAATTAAAGTGTGCCTGGTGTTCATATACATGTACACATGTAATAAATTTTTGCAATGCATATGGCCAGCAATGCAAGACATGTTGACCCAGGGGTCTACTACTTCATAGTGCAAAGTTCCCTCCATATGCAGTATGAGATGGAATTTCGTTAAGATCAACCATAAAACTAAGGTCAGTGGCATGTACAAAATTTCATGACTTTCGTGGCATTTCCAAGGCTACATGCCCTGACTACATTCAAAATCTTGACATGTGCCTCCACCTGTTACTCTTTACAAGTATCATGTGCATGATGGTATTAATGTTCTTGGTTCCCCGTGTTGACATGTTGGAAATTTCTATTACCTGAGAACATTTTAGCTTAAACTTCCACTAAGTTCTCAGAACTTGCACTATGATGTAGGCATCCATATAATACCCGAGTCATGAGATGCCAGTGTTGTTGGTTGACCCAGCAAATTGTGAAGGACACCTGCTGATTTGACAGAAACAAACATTCATAAACAAGAACCTTAGCTACCAGCCTCCCTCCCCCTCCCTCCACCTGTGTCAGCTAATTCCCAGGCCAAGAACACTGGCATCAGGTAACCAGGAGAATTAGATTGGTACCTGAGACATAGTGGAATTTGCAACTAAAATTTTCCAAAAGTAAGGAATAACAAATTTCAAACATATCGTGCACATGCAAAGATAAGTAGTCTGCAACACTGTATTGTTTATTTCTTTCAACAAGTTGGTATGTTAAAAACCAAATATAAAAAAAAAACGATGGAGACTGAAATGTTAATCTTGTGAACATCATTATGTAATTATGGGCCTACATTTGTTTCACACTTCATACGCAACAATGAAAGATGAAGAGATGATGGATGTTTTAGGTTAAGAGACCCAAGGGTTAATGCTTTGCCATGGGTGGTTAAAATACTTGTACTGCAGATGTACAGTACATGTGCTTATCTTTATGTGTAAGAGTTTCACAGTTTTGTGGCACCTCAGGCATTCAAGTAATTTTAATTTCTGTATTTTTTGGAGCAAGTTCCCTGTAAAGCTATCTTAAAAGACGGTCCTGTCCTATTTCATCAGTTTCATTTTCATGATTTTGTACCATTGGTGAAATAGGAAAAAATAATAAAAATACACCATAATTAAGTGAATTAACACTACTTTTAATTATCAGTCATGTAAACAGTAACATACAAGTACAGTAGAATCTCCAGTTAAGACCACCTCCATAAACAGACCATTTCTATATTAAGACCACCAATTTGCAGACCAATTTTTGTTGATCCTTAATTAAATTATATCCCCATTAAGACCACTCCCATATTAAGACTAGATTTTTCAGTCACTTAGGTGGTTTTGAATGGGAGATTCCACTGTACATGTACTACTCCATGTACTTACTATTTGTATGTATCCGATCTAATATAGTCAAACACATGTGACACGCCCACTTGGAACTGGTCAGCTATGGGGGGTACCCAGGGGTTGTTTTCTCCCTTGATTACCTGTTTCATGCCCACAAGATCAAGGTTACCTGCAACAAAAGGTCAAGGTCATGAACTTCTACTTCATAACCATAAAGTCAAGATCAATTAACCAACACACATGGTCAATGTTCTATGATCTATCTCACCTTCAGGAACAAGAATCTTCTGCAAGTGAAATCTGATGTCAAAAGACCTGAAGTTCTACTTGTGTTTTACTTTGAAGCTGGCAAGGTATATTAACTCTTTCAGTGCCAATCATGACTAAAGTGGATCTACTTAAGTCAGACTAGTCTGAATTATCTCTAGGATCCCAGATTCAATGTGCACATTTGGTGCAGTGCGCGCCAAGAAAAGCTGTGGAATCAATCCAAAATTTGGCACCAAAAGAGTTAATTTGTATTTTATTTTGTACAATATCTGTGACTGATGAATACTCCTTGTTTTCCCACCATTGATTAAAGCTGGCATAAAGGTATTCTGTTGCGAGAACAATCAGTGCATACTTCACCACTTGTGTACCCTGAACCCAAATTGTACTGATACAGTATATCACCTGCATGCTGCGAAGTGGGTGCAAACTTTGTGTGTGTGTATTTTTAATTAAAATGCACTTCTTTGGATATAATCACTTCCTGAGATACACAATAAGGCACAGGACTTTGAATGTGACAACTTAATATGCATGTATTCATAAGAAGGCTGGCTGAACAGCCTGTCCTCAGCTGACTTTAATCCTTTAGCCAAAAAATAGAAGTCCCACCCTGATGCATAGGTACCCAACACTTTTGTGTGCAGTTTCTAACCCATTTGCCAAGTGGCCTTATGGAAAATTTCTAAGATTTTCACAAATTAAAATACAGTAAAACCTCTCTAATCGAACACCTCCGTATACTAAACACCTCTCTAAACTGAACACCATTTCTCGGTCCCAAATACATGTATATACTTTCAATGCTATCAAAGCTCCCTATACCGAACACCTCACTATACTGAACACTTTTTTCCGGTCCCAAGGGTGATCGGTATAAGGAGGTTTCACTGTAAAAAACAAAAATCACTAGCACATGATCACATGATGGAATTTTATAGACTCGCCCCAGGTATTTCTTAACCAAGTTTCAAGCTAATCTGGCAGATGGTTTTGGAAAAGAAATAGAAAATGTGAATCACTAGTACAATCCCCATTGACTCACATAGTGATCCACAGGAATGTATGCATTGGCCAATAAGTACGCCAGTTGAATATAAAAAAAAATAAAATAAAATAAAAAAATAAATAAAAATAACTAACATAAAAATCAGGGATCTGGGGCATCACTGCCTAATGAATACCTTTGATTGATCCTTCCATAAGATACAGTTCTACAATGTTTCAGTACATTTGAGAGGCCCTTTTGGAGATGAAGTTGAAAATAGCTTCAGTGCACAAAAATTCATAATCACAATACCACCTGTTGAACAAATTCAGGTTTCAAGGTCCCTAAAAGTTTCCCTATGCAGTTTTGGTGAAGTTTTTTTTTCAAGATTTTCCCAAAAGATGAACAAAAACATTTTTAAATCACTGGAGCATGACTGATTGTACAAACTTAGTAGAGACCCATCCACAATTTCCAGCCAGTTTATCGAGGATCTGACAGACGATTTTGTGGAAGATGTCAAAAATAAGGAGTAAGTGAACTACCACCGCAATCCCCTTTCACTTGCATAGTAATCAATTAGAATGTAACCATGCATAAGCAGTACAGTGATGCACCAAAAATTTGCTAAGCATCAGGAATGCAGAGTGTTACCACTTAGTGAACAACTTTTTTTGACCATTCTACAAGATACATTTCCAGTATAGTACATGTACCTATTTTCAATATGTTCCTATTGTAGACAGGGTGGGTAAAAATACTGTTTTTATCACTTGCTAATTTATCTTTATACAATGTATGTGGTGAATTGCAGGTCTCTAAACTGTGAAATTTGGTGCCACGATGCATGTCTAGCTCCATTCCCTAGCATCTCAGTTGCTAGGTAAACACATAATTTGGTTCCTTACTCTTAAGCAAAAGCACACTTTTCAGAGAACGCACACATACAGTGGTACCTGCTCTAAAGACCACCTCTCGTGAAAGACCGCACTAGTTTTTAAGACTGCCATTTCAAGACAATGGCCTTTAATTTCTTTGTAAGCTTAACTGCAGTGAAAGACCACCTGCCATATGTGACCACTTTTGTCTGGCTTTAAGGTGGTCTTAAATAGCAGGTACCACTGTATTATATTTTAATAATAAGCAAAAGCACACTTTTCCGAGAATGCACACATGTTTTAATGATTGCACAGACCCTAGCTTTTTAGATGTTTCATAAACTGATTTCATGCAAAAATATTTGCCCCTGTGACCCATTCGGAACTTTACCCGTGAAGAGTTTTCAGTTGCTATACCAAGATAAGGAGCATTGTTTTTACAAGCTCGTCACTAGAATTAATGTGACATGTCTTGCACACACTACCTCCATTCATCAAGAAAAGACAACTTTGTTTAGGCCTGACTATGGAAGTGCAACTTAGAACTTGAAGTTTCTTATTTATAACAATAATGTTCCTACAGTGGTCCCTCTCTTATAAGGCCACCCAAACTGCAACCAAAAAGTGGCCTCATTAGAGGGGGATGGAGATATGGATGGATATCCAGATGGACGGATGGACAACCTGAAAACAGAAAGGGTCCCCCCATGGAGTGGACCTTTGAAATTTCCAAAAATCCATGGAGCATGACCATATGGACAAAGCAACAACCCCACCAAGATTGAAGTGAATCTGGCTGACAGTTTGGGAGAAGTCAAAAATGTGACTTACTATTGCAATCTCTATTGACTTGCATTGTGGTGAATGGGATGTACATGTACATGTATCATAATGCATCAAATGGTATGTACCCAAACTGAAAAAAAAATGTTAAAAATGAGAGATGCAGAATATCATCACCTAGTGAACAACTTTGTTTGACCCTTCCAAAAGCTACATTTTTATCAAGTTTCTGGACAACTTAAGTGCAAGTTTGAGGAGAGTTGAAAATTGCTTTAACACACTAAAATTGGCGCATGACCAATTGAACAAACATGGCAGGGACCCACCCCTGGGATATCCCCACCAAGTTTGAAGTGAATTTGGCCAGTGGTTTTGGAGAAGTTGAAAGTGTAAATTGTGGACATATGGACAGACTGAAGGACAGTGGACCATCCCGTAAACTCAGCTGACTGACAAGTCAGCTGAGGTACACATTGCTGCAGATCTCCACATATCTACAATATACGTGTATTCATCAAAATTCTATCTGTATGTGTGTGTGTTCACTGTAACATCTTTCTACATGTCAACGTACATGCATATGTATTTACTGAAACTCTAACTGTATACATGTGTGTACACATATCACCATTTTGCTCATGTAACCAGGACACTGGACATTGTTAAATTCTCAGTTCACATTACCAAGTTCAGGTGGCAGCACTGTCAGACGGTTGCCTTGAATGTGAAGTTCTCTCAAGCGTGTCAGCTCTCCTAACTCTGGAGGTAATGCTACCAGGTCATTATCTCTCAAAACAAGCTGTAACAGTCAAATGGACGTTTGATATCAGAAAGGTACATTTTGTAACTTGTGGTCAAAAGTAAAAAAATATATACATAGATCTGTAAGGAGATATACCCATCAAGGTCTTGCATTATCTTTACTTAATTGTGGTACTGAGCTCCTCTGTGGGATTTCTTAATAAAGTGGCATGTTACTTTCAAACTCTCTACAGCAGCTTAATTACATGTGTATCACTAAGTTAATGAGATAACAGACTTACTGGAGCCCTCCAATTCATAATTTACATACATGTCGATGTAGCAACGGTTAGGTGCTCTCTCTCAATATTACAATACAACTGATTACAAAGTGGTTTCTGATACAATATAGTTGGTACTTTGCATTCCATTTTAACATGATCTAAACATTTTTACAACTGAATTTTGATGTGCCTCCATCAGCGACATAGTTCATTAACATTCAGACAAAATCAAATGTGCACAGAGGATAACTGTTTGATTATACCTCACACATGACATGGAATAGCTGTGACGAACATAAACAAACACAGCACACAAGGTCGGCATTGAAAGTAAACCTAGGGCATATTTTAGCATTGAATACCCTACTAAACATATAATGAACAAATTCTTACATGGCTGGAGAGTGAGTTACCAGTCTGTGCCAAAAGCTTTTTCTCTTGTTAGTCATTTTGCTCAAACTTCAAGTCTCAATATTTTATTTTTAACATGTAACTTGATAGCATTTTCTATTGGTCCGGGGAATTTTTTATCATTAAAAACCGATGGACGGGGACTTTTGGCATGGACTGAGTTACTATATTTTTTCTTTCACTTGGGATCATTGTTGGTTGGGAAAATCACTTGTGACCTGCAGTCACTCATGATTTTCCCCACCACCAATGAACCCTCATGAGAGAAAAATAGTCCCTGACCCCCAGCCAAGTAAGGTTTTCTATCTATACTTACTATCTGCAGATTCTTCAACTTCCCTATCCCATCTGGCAGGATTTCAAAGTCATTGTCTCCCAGGTACAGTGCTCTCAGGGTTTCTATACGCAAGTGACATGACAATCGACACATGTATAAGGTAGAAGATAATCATCTTAGTTATGAAAATTATAAGCCAAACTTAGTCATTTACAAAATAAATACTCATTTCTATAAAGGATTTATAAGTTACGCACAATCTGCAATATTGGTAATTGTCATATTTGCACCCCCAATGCCTAATTTATTTTGATGTTATCTTTTACATGTACATTCCTTTGACTTGAATGTATATATTAATTAACACTAACAATGATACTTGACAAAATAGTATGCTTAAGTAAACACTGTCATCTGCGCATGGTTACAGTATAAATTTAATTGACAAAGTTTTATTTAAGTGTAACATTTTAGGGTGGCCTGCACAGCAGTGACTCATCACAGTCTTAATGCCATGTCTCCCTGGTTTCAAGAAAACAATATATCAACCTGTATCTTGACTAACATGAGACCAAATTAATTTCATTCATTCATATTTCACAACACTCAGTGTTAGGTTAATGGGGCATAAATATGTATGCAGGTTACAGTCAGCCTCCACCATAAGGTCACCTGAAGCATGACCTAGAGCAAGTGGATCTCTGTGGAAGAGGGGAACTTTGCTTACAGAGTGGGAAACTATGAAAAGTGTTGTGTGACATCATAGAGAATCAACTACATGACCAATGTCTGAGCTGGCACTAGAAAATTTTATCTTTTTAGCCAGTCTGGCTAACTTAGCTGAAACTTATTAGCCAAATAAAATTTTGGAGGTGCTAATTGGGGCTAGCTCTAAGAATTTTATTGCATGAGCCATTTTTTGCTAAAAAGTCAAGAATATTTTATTTGCCACAAAGAACCAGATTTAGGTACATGAATAATGATCATTTTGTAATAAATTGTGAACTTGTAGCCACATTTTACATGTATGCAATCTTAATTCATATGTGCAACATCCTTTAGCCAGGTTGGCTAACTGATGACAGAAACTTTTATCCAGTTCACACCTTTTTTAGCCAGCAGCTAACTGGCCATTGCTTACTGCTAGCCCAGAACGTCACACATGAACAAAATTGTTTTGTCTGTAACTACTTTTTTTCTGATCTGGTAATACTAGCAATGACTTCTAAGGTGTAGAATATTCAATTCATTTAAGATGGCACAATATGGCTGTCTGCTTACCCAAGCCCCACCTTGTTGTTCTTGATCACATTTGCAACAGGTTATGGGACAGTTGACATGGCATGCTAGACAATACACACTCAACCTGGACGGTGTATAGACAACAGACAGCAGTCAAATATAAGGTGCACTACTTGATTTATGTGAAATGCTCATCGTATGTCTCAATGTTTGAACAGCTTAATGGCAAGGCACTCACCCATGCAATAGAAATTGCCTGGTAGACTGTTTTCATTCAAATTGTTGTATGTTAAGTCCAAGACCTCGAGTACAGGGAATGCTCCAAAGCCACGTGGAAGACTGTATAGACGGTTCATTCTGACGAACAAAAAAAAACAAAAAAACAAAAAACCAAAGATCATCATGTGCTTATCTTAACCTTTGAACTGAGACCGAGTCTACAGCTTTTATTTTCTCCACATGTGACAGGGTTCAACAATTTCCATGTTTGCTAGCCCGGGACAGGTCAAATTTGAATTAGGATAAGTTGAAATCTCAAAGTGCTAGCCCTGGGGGCAAACAGAAATTTAGATTTTCTGAATACAATTTGTTTGTAAGGGTAAGCAGGTTGGAACAGGGGGCGAGTAAGATTCTCCAACTACTAGCCCTGAGGACTACAGGAGATAAAATGAATTGTTAAGCCCTGTTGTTATCTTGATAGGACTCCTCTACAATTCCCCCTCAGAATGTTTTCATTATGGCTGAAATGAAGCAAAAAACATTGAAGCAGATGTTTGAACACCAGCACTTTTTTGGGGGGGGGGGGGGAAGCATTAAAACAGGGCTGGGGGGGGGGGGAAGAAGCATTAAAACAGGGCTTTGTCCTTGGCCCAATTGTTTTTAATCTGCTCATTATTTAAAATGTGTTCTTTTAAAATGAAGCAAAACGATACCCTGTATAACTATCAATGTTTCATTCCCTTTTCCAAATAATACAAGCCTGAATGAATTCAAGATTGAAACACAATTTCAGGTACAAAATTATGGGGCATCCTAGAGTCCATGACTTCTTCATTTAAATGAGGGCTCCCTAAATTGTATACTGGAGGTTATTATTATTCCATTATAATAACTAACAATATAATAAAACGGTGACTGCCAAGTCCAAAACTTAACTTCAAGGGCTAACTAATATACATGTATTTCATATAATTAGGTCGGAAAGTTAGCAGCTGCATTCATTTGCATGTACCATAATCACAACAGGGGCACATTTACCGGAACCTGTATGTCACCTACCCGAGATTCAGGATCTTCAACTTTAACAGAGAACTGACAGCAGTCGGCAGCTCCTGCAACAAATGAGGTAGTTACGTGCCTGGCGTGTAACATCACTTACTTTCTTAAATGGTCATGATACAAAGACACCCTTGGTACATGTAAATCCATATGGAAATTTGGTAGGGAAATATTGATACCCAATGAATAAAGAATTTCTCAAAAAACAGATATTTATTTATTTGTATATTATCCAATGAACTCATTACATCTAACATCGCATTAAAATGAAAAACAGACAGCCATTTCTCATTACAAATTTGTTATGCTGCTTGAAATATCAGCAGCCTTGTTTTGGACTGTTATTTTGATTGTAAATTGATTGAAACATGAACTATGCAGCGTGATCATATACATCAACTTGAAGCTGCTGTTCAGATGGACTGTCAGGGATTTCCCCAGGAAAAATTGACACAGTTAAAAAGATCATTCTATGCAGGTACAGTTAGCCAATTAGCCAAATACTACTGTTTCTTCAATTTGGCTTAAGAAATTTGCAAAAGGCTACACTGTTTTAAAATGAAGTAATAAAGGCCCAGGAGAGGGCTTTCCATGAATTTGCCTCTAATTTCCAATTTTGGCTAAAGGTTTTCAAAGACCAGATCTGTCCCTGCTACGGCAACGGTCCTACCATTTAACATAACAAGTGCATATACAAATGGACTAAGCAGTGCATGGAAAGACACTGCAGAGCAGAGAAAAATTCATTTCTTTATATTTTAAGGTAGAAAAATAACTGAAAGGGCTGGTGCAATCAAAAGGTACCAAGAGGTCCATGTTTCAATTTTATTGCGATATTCATTATTAAGTTATATTCAAAGGATTAGATTCTACTATTGCACAATAAGCTAAGACTGAGAAACATGACCAAGATCTGACATAAACGTTTTGCTACCTGTGGTGCTGTTACTGGATATCGATCATTTATTTGTGAGGATATAAACCCTAACTGTGTATACTAAGTCATTTCATCTAATGCTTGCAACAAAGCTGTAGCTAGCAACATTGATGGAAGTGAAGGGAGCAAGCTTCAACTTTTTGATGTATCAGAGCATCAATGCCTTCATAGCAGCATTTACTCTGGCTTTAAGCCGCTTGCCATGATTATTATACTGATAATTGGTACCCAGGATTCTACCATCTACATACCTCTATATGGTTGTTGAACAGATTCAGGACTTCCAGGTTGGTCAGGTCTGCTATTGCTGGTGGCACAACTAAAATAATGAAAATAACTTGCACATTTATATGAGATATTGTGCAGAACTTGCAGGGAAGTTGGAACACAAAACAGAATGCGCACTTTAGACATGATACATGCAGTATTTAAGGCTGGTACAGATTTATGCATTGAAATAAATTATTTGTATTAGGACTTACATTTTGAACAATCATGTAAATTGTTTATAATAGCCATGACAAATAAACACCATAATTATGTTATTGGGAAAGTTACAGTCTTTTCACAACTTACCCTTGCCAAAAAAAAAAAAGTTCTTTTCTCTAATATCATATCCATTTTGTACTATTTTGCTTTTAAAAGGACAGGTTCCCTTAGAAGACAGCTGAAGTGTTGTGGTTCAGCCAGGTATCTAACCTGGGACCTCTCGCACTCCAAGCCAGAGTTTTGCCATTACATTAAAGGTCCGGACATTGAGTGCGAGGGCTCAACACTGCCTGGCCCTCAATACAAAAGTACATGCATTACAGGCTTTCTGAGAGTATTTTGTCAAACAATTGGATGATATTTCAAATGGCCATACGGCATATCCTTGCACATGTAACTAACAAAACATTTCTATCAATTCAATACATTTTATGTTTCATTTAAAAATCAATGACTGGTTATTGTTTGGAACAAAAGTTGTGATGAAATATATGTATGCAATTAATGAGAAAACATCAGACACTTTTGTCAAGAGCTCACCTGTTATTTTGTTGTGACTTAGTGTAATTCTGGTCAGCTGTCGGAGTGTTACTGCAACAATAAGGCATTAACGTATTCAAAATAAAGCAATTTTGATAATTATATCATAAGGGGACAATCCAGATGTGCCAATTTCAAAGAGGTCTATATAATGATACATAATGAGAGAGAGAGAGATGTGTTTTTGGACTAGGATATTTGGGTCTCAAATGACAGGTTTTGCATTCAAGTCTGTCACAAAATTAACGAGGTACAGGTATACACCCACATCTTTTACATGGATTGTAAAGCTGGCCATGCCTATAGTAATCACCCTCCATGGCACAGGTGGTGGCGTATACTTTCCTAGTTTGAAGAATTCGGAGAAAACCACCCATGCTCAGTCAGAGTGGTAGGAACTCTTTCCACTTGCTTCCCGGGCCATGCATCGAACCCACCTGCAGTGGTGAAAGGCAAGCGTGTTGCAGGTCTGCACCCGTGCACATCAATATTTGCTCAAATTGGGTTGTCTTTGCCAGATATTTAGTGTCAACAAGGAGCCAGTACTAAGAGAGACATGCACGGATATAGGCTCTGAAACATGTTCTGAGTAGTTACCTGCTGAAGACCCTTTGCTATATTTGAGATTATGCAGCTTGTGTCAAAATTTCTATTCTGCTCAATACTCAATTCCAGATTATACGATTTTTTCAATTGAATGAGCTATATACCACTTAATCAAATTGGCTTCAAGAAATAAGCAGAACATCTAATCATATTCTCACACTGAAAACTTTTATTGATAAGTACATGTACATTAACCACAACTGTAACAAACTTGCATACGTGTCTGCTTTGTAGACTTCAAATGTGCATTCAACTCAGTACAGCAACAAGCTCTAATGTATAAACTGCAACTCAAAGATGTTGGTGGCAATCTCTTGATTATTTTAATTTTTATGTATGAAGAAGTTTGCTATTGTATAAACAGAGATAATGGCTTTACAGAATCATTTACTTGCCACGTCAGTGTAAAACAAGGGTGTGTACTGACAAAGAGGTGACAGTGGGATATAGGAGAGCCACTAATCTGAAGGATATTTTGGTTAAATAACAAACAAAATACCCAGTTGAGCAAACAGCAACTGTGAAAACCCTACAGAATGAAATCCCTGCAACTCTAGTACTTGCAGGTGTCGCCCTAGGTTAGATGTGTCGGACATGGTCAAAAGCTCACACACTGGACGCTCATACAGTACACCACAAGGTGGCTCACTGCAAACATAACAGCCGGACCTATCTTCTGACCTGCCATACTTGTAACAAACAATATGTAGTTCAGACATTTTTTACGTTGATGGACAGGATAGCATTTCTACTGCAAAAATAAGGAAGATGTATTACAGCCTCTAGGCGGACATTTTGCCAGAGCAGACCACAATGGTCTGAACCTCAAGATTCAGATCTTGGAACATATTCGAACACCCCCAAAACCAAAAAAGACAGAAACACTGAGACTAAATAGGAATTTTTTCTGGATTCATCAGTTTTGTACCGTGGAATCATTTGGTCTCCACGTTTTGGGAAAATAAGCACATTTGCTTTGTATTATGCTAAATTTTTGTACTGTGCATACTTATTTTTTCACCACAAGTATCACAGAATGTATAATGCTAGGAGCAACTCAATCTCTCCCATTTCACAGCTGCTAAACATCTTTGAGGGATACTCAATTAATACAGTGGTCCCTGTCTTGAGAGACCGCCCCTAGGGCAGGTGAAAATGTGGTCTCTCAAAACAGGTGATCTTTTATTTGAGGTATAACATGGAATAGATAGCACAATGTTCTGAGAGAGCGGTTTTAAAAAGATATGCGGTCTCTCGTTGGCGGGGTCTCTCAAGACACGTACCACTGTATCCCTATATTTTCATAATAATTAAAGAAATTTTTCTTAGTTGTATATCTTGACCCATTTTTGAGTAAATACCCCCTCTCTGCACCAGCTTTATTCCCTTATAAAGTGGGCACAGGCTGTTCACTAGGATATGCTATCACACTACCAAGGATGCCTCCTCCCATAAATACATTTAGGAGACAAAAGCACCCAAAAACTACATGCAATTTGCATAAAGGTTGCCACACCATGTCACTGGACAATGGAGACGTGACTATAAATAGTCTAAACAAACACCAAAGCTCACCCTAGACATTAAGCTTAACTCGGTGTTAGCAACGTCTTTTGTTGCCAATGTACTGTGTCATCACGAAACAAACATACGTTATGTTTTAAACTGTACCACGCTGCAGCCGTTGAAATTTTCAGTCCCTTAAGAGCCACAATACTGGCAAAACCAGTCAGACTACACAGGGCATGAAAGAAGGATCCAAACTTTTGTTTCATGTTACAAAAAAGGGTGTATAAATTATTGAGCCCTAATTTGTTCAATTGATTCTTGGCAGATCTGCCTGCAACTTTTGATGATCTGTTTGAACTGTTTGACACAGTGCTCAACAAATTGTCTCTTATACAGTGGTACCTGCTCTAAAGACCACCTCTCGTAAAAGACCACACTAGATTTTAAGACCGCCCTTTCAAGACACTGGTCTTTAATTTCTTTGCTAGCTTACCTGCAGTGAAAGACCACCTGTCATATGTGACCACTTTTATCTGGCATTATGGGTGGTCTTAAATAGCAGGTACCACTGTATGCAGATATCTTATCTTTATGTCAGAGTTAGCTTCCGGATTACAGCACATACTTAACAAATTGAGAAAATATGGTGACTGTTGGAGACTAAATGTTAATCTCTCAAAAACTAAAATTACCCGTTTTCCGCTTCGGACTTGACACAATTGAGGTCATTCAAAATTATTGTTATCTTCTTGGCATGGAATTAAGTAATTCAGGCTCATTGGCAACCGCGACTGACAAACTAAAGGACTAAGCACTTAAAGCATTATTCAAACTAAGATAATTCAATAGTTACCAATAATGCCAGTCTATCAACAGTGATCAATGAAATTCTTTGATCATGCCTATTGTATCCTGTGGTGGTGTAGTATGGGGCCTTTTCCCATGAAAGGGGTTTACTCCTGCAAGCTTTATGACTCTGTGACAAACAAGCTTCAGAAAGGGTACGTGTACATTTTTTAAGTATATTTTGGGGATTCACAGCAAGGCCACAAATGCAGCAGTAATCTTGAAGGGAACTGGGGAGTTACCCAATTCATACTGAACCTAAATGTAAAACTATCAAATACTGGTCATATCTACAAAATTGCAACCATAATTCATTCGCATACAAGTGTCTTCTTGAAAGTTACTTTCAACTTTCATCAGGGTAAAACTGCTGACTAAAATATATGGGTTCTGCACCGGATGAGGAGCTGCGCCACTTCGGAATTATTCTCATTCAGTGCAGTACCACCTTGGAATTCCTAAGCAGGGCACCCAAATGAGAATGCAGAATCAGGTCATAACTTGGCTACCGAGACTGTCTTGTCATGGTAGCGATAACATTATTCCCAAATGGTCTAGGACCAGTTGAGATTTTTTTATATGTATTTTGCATGTATTAGTATGCTCTGAAATGGCCCAAGAACAGATGAGATTTTTAAAAAAAACTGGTCCAGCACCAGATCTGGTTTTTTTAACTAGTAATATTTTTCGTTGACTGGTATACATTGTCCCAAATGGTCCAGAACCAGATGAGAAATTTTTAAAACTTGTATTGTTCATTCATTGTGAAATATCCCCAAATGGTCCAGGACCAGATGAGATTTGTTTTAAAATGATATTTTTCATTCATTTATTGTTTTTCATTGAACACATGTAAGTACTCTTCTAGTTTTAGAAAATTCAATTCATAAAGTTCTCTGCAATTTTTCCTTTGAAGGTATAAATGAAACAAGTAATCAGAGGAAGATCAGAACCTGGCTAAGTACAATGGAATACACCACTGCGTGCTCTGACTAAAAAACACGACATAAAATAATTATTTTAAACCCTTTCACTCAAAATGGATTATTGGTGTGGAAGACCGGGTGGTGGAGTTTGGCCACAACACAGTTTTGCAGGATTCTCACAAGATCGCACCAAATGAGAATTCCCAGAATGGGCTCTACCGCTTTAAAAAATCTGCGCAGATTCCCAATTGGCATGGAACATATACATTATGTTCTGAATTGTGTGCCTTAAAATTGCTAATATATTAAAATACTAAAGACCACTGTGGGTAACCTTTAACAGTTACCAATACTTACACTAAGAGTCATTTGAGCTGACATGGACATGGCTTATCATAGCTCTTGTAGAGTTCATGTACGTTTACAGTAAGCACTATCAGACTAAATGTGAAAAAAAAAAGAAAAATCTTGCAGTTTGCGCCGATGGTGTCCTTGCAGCTATGCAGTTAGCATGGAGAGCGTCTTGTACATGGCATCACAACTACTTCTGGTAGTTGTTTCCCCAGTGGCATGCTTGCAAACCCTGCCCTGGGTCTGGCCCTGGATGGGCGACTGGGTTTTGGGCATGGCTTGAATTGAATATTTTGCTTCCAACTTTTTTTTTATTACTAGGGAGCGAAGCTCCCTCTACGGCAATGGGACCCACCACGATCGACATGTTGTTCAGCTCGATTTTTTTGTCCATGACCGGAAGCCAATGGGTAAACTGGCTTTCTTCAGCAGAATCAGATAATAATCGGTCCCCATTGGTTAGCAGCCAAAGTCACTCAAACAGGGCCGCCGTCCATGGTTCATGGCGATTGGTTGAATTAAATAGGAATAAACTGTTTAAATTTAAACTCTCTATGCATTGCGTGGCAAAAATCAGGGGTACACAAATTACTTAATTAAATTGAATGCATTGATTTATTTTCTATGCACAATAAATTACAAACTTGGCACTGTGTGAGTTATCGCATGTCCGTGCTTCCATGCCTCACACAATAAAGCGTGACGTCACGTAGCAGCGCGAGTCTCCGCCTATGAAGATTGCGTCACTATTTACAAATGATTGGCAGCACAGCAGACGACAATTTGCTTCAGACTCTCACACTGCGGCGCCACCGTTCAGACCGGGTTGCATGATTGCGGACAAAAAAGGCAGAGGCAGAGCCCTAAATCTAAGGTAAAAGTTCTTTTATTGAGCACCCAAATTGAAGTCGATTATTAAAACAAGTCAGGAATGATGTATGTTGGGCCTAAAAAAATGACACTTATCCAGGTCTTTTTTCTAAGTTATGATTTTTGGAAAAAATAAAAGTTGAAAGCTAAAAAAATTGTTATCAGGGCTTTTGGATGATGTATAACATTCAGTACATTTTTGTGATTATATACGTTTTTACGGAGGTTAAATAAAACATGTACATGGCCAAACCTTTTTCAGTTCATTTTATGACGCGCATACCTATAGTTGATGTCAGGTTTCAACTTAGATTCGAAATATATACCAATAAAAAATAAAATAAAATAAAACATCAAATTCAATTCAAACTTGCGCTTCGCTCCCCTTTCTGGGTTACACCCATTCATATTATTTTACTTTGGCCTGGTATTGGCAGACGACTCTATGGCTTATTTTATGTGAAGGGCATAAAACACCTGCAAAAAATGTGAACAAAATAGTCATTGTGGAGCAGGGTAGCCTTACGGCCTTAGTCCCAGTTGATCAAGCAATGTGACTGTGAGGAATCTTCCGCAGAAATCTACTCACAGATGCCAGGTATATCAAGGATGTTGGTGATGGACAGGTCCACCAGGCCTAACTCTGTGCCTCCATGTTCTCTCAGCTGTTCGTCCAGTACCTTCTTTACTTTAGACATGCTGACGTTGCCGTCAAATACAAGGCTCTGTCCCCTTGATGTCCTTAACTTTTCTCAAACTAGGGACCTGCTATTTGGATATCCCTGCTCAAACAATTTAACCAAATTTGGGACAGCAGCTAACCGGAAGTGCCCTGGAACAGCCATGGAATTTCACGATGAATGCGCATATTTCCATGCAGAGAAGTTCCGCTAGATTTTAAAATCAGTTGGTAACACACTGTAAAGGTATTCAGGCATTTTACACAATTAGATCACTCTTCGTAAATGCATTTATAAAGATTTTTTTCGTGTTTTGAGTTCCTTTCCGGCATAATTTATTTCACTGCATTATCGTCTGTAATGTATCTCTGCGCGAAAGGGAGCGACCATTTTACTGAAAAGCGCTTGATAATTGCGGCTGAAAGGGACCGCTACGTTATTGAAACTCCGATGGAGCGACAAACGTGTCAGCATAATATTCTACCTAGCATATGTTTTTTTTTCGATTTTCGTAATGCCATATTACCTTTGTTGACAAGTTTCCAAATTAAACAGTTTTTTTTCAATCGGTTGATAGTTTACCGAAAAGACGAGTCTTATGTCATATTCTTGATAATTTTATATAATTTATAATGTGTATTTCTGATTTTGTATTCATTAACACATTATTTTACCATTGTTATGAGCCTCCATGTGTCAACAGAATTGTATTCTGAAAATGGATTGCTAAATAAATTTGTAAACTTGAGAAAAAGAAAAAGTGTCAATTTCATAAATTGATCAATGTTTAGTAAGGAAAGAACTGATTTGTTTCAAAAGGAATAAACTTTATTGTACACACACTGACACATGGTCAGTATGGTACAGCATGCATATAATATAAACACATGGTTTCACGATAAACAGAGAAAAACAATTTAACTAAATATAATAGCACATATTTGCACAATATGTTTCAAAAGTTAACTACACTGTGCCCACTGGAAAATTCTGTTTCCAGGCCATTGAGAGAAAAAAAGGTAAATCTCTATCCTACATTGCATCAAGGACTCCTTGATGCAATACCACTGCAAGTGTGGACCACATGATTCGTTTCATGGTCCAAGACGCAACACATGTATCGTGCTACTCTCGCACATTTTATTTGTTATTAACGTCTATCACCAATTGAAGCCTTCTCCATTAGGTCTTGTTTGTTCCATATATATGATTTCTTGTTTTATTTCATTATTTAGAGTTGTCGTCAAATCGATTTACAGATATATCTTAATCAGCTGGATCTAACCATATCTTTAAATGGATTTAAAGATATCTCTAAGTATATTTAATTATATATCTCTAAATGTAGGATTAAAGCTTGCGTTCCCTAAATACTCATTCTCCCTAGGCAGACATGCATTTTCTGGCACAAATATTTATGTTACCAACTTTCGTGTCCTGTCTATTATTTTCCCTTTTAACAATTAAATCTTTTTCACGTTGGAAAGTGATAGGCATAGCCGATAAAACAAAGGAAGAAATGTTGAAATGATGTAAAACAAGGAATGAAACATTAAATTTAGGGATGGTTCTACATTTTCATCTTTTTTTAATTAATACTTAGAGTACGTAGTGGGGGAGGGAGTTAAATGGGTCTGTACATTTTCACAGAATATGGAAAATGATTAGTCAATTTTTGGCCTATTTTGTGCAATTTTGGTTTGATTTTTTTAGGAAAATCATCATTTTTAAAGTATTAATTTGGGTTGAGGTGGTCATGAAATTTAGTACCCTAAGTACTCATTAAAAAATGATGATAATGTTGAACCATCCATCGTGAAAATATATGTTGCTGCGTCTTGGCTGAACAGGCTATCCAGTATAAAGATGTTCAATTATTATTATTATTATTATTATTATTATTATTATTATTATTATTATTATTACTATTATTATTATTATTATTATTATTATTATTATTATTATTATTATTATTATTATTATTATTATTATTATTATTACTATTACTATTACTACTACTATTATTATTATTATTATTATTATTATTATTATTATTATTATTATTATCATTATTATTATTATTATTATTATTATTATTATTATTATTATTATTAAACCGAACACACGCGGGGAAACGCACATTATGCCTGCTGAAAGACAGCGGCTCACCGACATGGTCTCTACGGTCATGTCTGAGTCGTCATCTGCAGAGAATGAACATCACAAGACCCTGGTTTGCAGGTCCACGTCCTTATTCACCCATTTTTCCGCATGGTCAATTTGGTCGACAATTCCATGTTTCACATTTTTCCTCTCTCAAAGACAGCGGCAGCTTCAATGGGCCTAAAAATTGCTTCCAAGACGGACAATGTCACATTATTTGCCATTTCACCCCGAACACACGCGGGAGTGCACTCCCATATGCAAAAACATAAACTATATCGACATCGTGAAAGGCGACAGAAATCTGTTATCACAAGTTGTAATGCCACTGAACAATTAATACAGAAACATGATCCATGCAGGATTGTATGTCGTGCAAAGGAACCTCCAAAATCATGATAGACTCATGGATATGGTCTGCAGTATCCTTGAACACACAGTTAAGTTGTCTCTAAAGTTATCACTAAATCTGGCAGGCCATAATTCGATTTGAAGATTATGTTTAAATACATTTAGAGATACTAAACATTGAACAAACAAGAAAGGGCGTTCCACACACACACAAACACACACACACACACACACACACACACACACACACATACATACATACATATATATATATACGTATATATATAAATGTGTGTGTATATATGTGTGTGTGTAAAACTATGTATGTATGTATGTATGTATGTATGTATGTATGTATGTATGTATGTATGTATGTGTGTGTGTATGTCTACATAGATGACCGCTGCCAAACAAGTGCAAAAAAATAAACAACACGCGACGTCACAAATAGAATAACAGAAGTTAAAGTCGCCTTCCGAACAGATATGTAAATAATCATCTATAAGACCACAAAATGTTTTTATGTATATATTAGGATGCATTTTGAAATTATTTTGAGCACTAAAATACTGAGGTTCTCACCCAAAAGGCAGAAGCACGGTTTGCAGCTACAAAGTGAACAGAAGTATCTTGGAGCCAAATACCTTTCCATTTCCGACATTTGGGCACACGAATATTTCTTCTCATGACAGAATTTTCTGGATTATTTGTTGTAAAACAAATGCTCGTTCATAACAAAATAATCATGGATCTACTATCTGATGGTCCAGGGGCATGTTCCCTCGGAATTTTTTTAATAGTGAATTTCAGTGTATTTTGGAAGCAAAAATATAACATTTAATTTCTGCCTAATAACCCTGTCCATTCAATGTGAAAAAAAAACACAATTCAAAAATATAAATCACCTGTGATGCAAAGTCAGTCTCCGCTACTTAGTATAAAAAATGTTTTATGGTCAAACTGTATGATAAAACGAAGTAAATTAATATTCTCACTAGTAATCAAAATTTCAATGTACCATTGCATGTTCTTTTGCAGTCATGGGCCCAGCATTTATTGAGCGATTAGTTTATTTTGAAACCTATTCAAAAGCCAGCAGCAGGCGGTGAGAACCGCCGACAGCGAAGCTTTTCAGGTAATAAACATAGTTTCCTGGCATTAACTTGCAACTTAACATATAGATGGAGGTGCTGTCACTTGGATTTTGAATAAGTTTGCCAATCACATCTTAAGTTGATCTACTTAAGTCATACAGGAGGTGGGAACCACCAACAGGAAACTGAACTATCATTAGCATTCCAGATTCGTATTCCTCGCAAAGGGACCTTTCATTCAAGTACCAGTGTGACAAAAGTTCCAGAGAGAATACCCCAGGTCAACAGCTTTTCTCGGCGCGCATTGGGCGCAATGCAAGCTGTTGACTCAGTCCAAAAATGGGCACTGAAAGGATTTAACAACTGGATCTTATAAGCAACAGAGCAACATTCATTTTACCTATGAAAAATAAATAATATATATTTTTTTACTTTGTATGTCATGTGCTGTACAACGAGAGAAGTAACGACTGACAGACTTGGTACTTATATGCATATCCACTATGGTACGCTACTTGATTTTGGTCTTACAGTGGACCAGTTTGCCAAGATGCCCCACATAAACTTTAAATGGAAATGCTACTTTCTAAAGAAACACACCATGTACTCAGTCTTCATTTGATGCTAATCCACTGACCCTATGATTTATTTGTGATTTCTTTGGCAGCAAACGCATTTTCTAGATACATGTATAAAATGCTGCTCCTTCAGTTATTTTGAATTTCCAACTGTTTTCCATGCAAAACGGTTCAAATTGTGCTTGGTATTGTGGAGACATTGTTTATCAAAAGCAGATAAGCGTCACGTGGTGCTATCATGGAGGTATAAACTACATTCTAGTTTATGCCTCCATGCTACTTTCAAGGCAAAGACTACACAATTCACTTCTGTTTTGAACAAATCGGTTAGTCTCTGCAACTATGTCATACGTTGTGCGGTAAATGTTCCTGCATGGCTCTGTTTCAGTGTTGGTCAAAAGTCTTTGTGATCGGACAAGTACAACATCTCATAAAAAAAAACTAACGGCATCCCAGATCGGTAAGGGTGGTTTGTGTAAAGTTTTTTTTTCTTTTAACCACGTAGAACAATTTCCCTGTACAATTTTATGACATAACATGGAAGTCATTGACAAATTCATCATATTGTAAAGTACTGCAGCGACTTTTTCTGGCAAACATATCAAAGTCCTGCAGTGACTTTAATTACATTTCTAATATTGAGAATTTCAAAAGTAAGAGGAAAGGGTTAATGGCAGTAAAAGTTGCACACTAGCTAAATTGTAGTTATTTGTGGATAGGTGATGGAACCATCTTATGTAGTATTTACTTTAAGCAGTTCAGATGCACGTGGGTCATTAACAAGTCATTAATCACCACACAGCGAGAAGCCAATAAGACTGTAAAAATACGTTCTGGTCGTTAAATAGTCATTTAGTTATTACTTGATGAAGAGTCAACAAGGCATCTGGTCCATCCTTGCTTATTTAGTCATGAAGTCGTAAATATCGCATTAAGCTATTTGGTAAACCAGACATTCAGATATTATTGTAAACATTGAAGTATTTATTGAAAACAGGTAACTGGTAAAAATATACGTTCTTTGAACAGTACGAGACTTCACTGGCGCTTCTCGGTGCTGATCTAAGAAAGATTACATGAGTTCATTAGTCATTGTCGTTATGAGTGTATTATCAAAACAAAACCCACGAAGGCATATAGGTGACTCAGTGAAGGTGACGTGTATTCTACATAAGCTATGTACATCAGAAATAAACAGCCTTTCTTACCATCTTGGCCACTGAACGGACGTGTTGGGTTGTCTCTCCCTTGCTTGCCTGCGCGACTGTATTATTTTATCATACCTGAACTATGGAACAGTGAATCTTCTGAAGTGACGCGAGTCAGCGCGTTTGCCAACAAGCCCTAACATTATAAAGAAAGTAAAGGACACCTCTCTCTTCTAGGGAGTAAAGAACTTTACAATATGAACTACTCCTTAACATTTCTAATCTTTAAATGTGTATGTTCATGGGATATATGTGAACACATAAGTCAGAAACCCAGTAGCTATTATAATTGTCATTACAAAATCACCATTACTGATTTCGCAACTCATAAGAGTTTAATGAGCGTCCGTATACAGCGATCAACATGCCGATAACTGATTTCTTAAACTTGACAAGACTGTAGTCTAACTGTGTATGAATTACATGCACTTGAAAATATGTCATGGTTGTTGGCTTTTTCAAGGTTCCCTTTTTAGTGAAACACTGCATGTTGTCATGACACGAACCTCTTTTAAGATGGCTTGGAGTGGCGCTCTACTAAACGAGAGAATCTAGGTTGTCTCAGTTTTTATTTCTTTTTCAAAATATCCATGTGAAAGTATTTATGTTTTTAACTTTTTAGTCTAAAAATCCTAGATGTATTAAAAGAGAGTGTACATGTATTTGACATCATGTGTCAACTTCTACCCCTCTGAGAAATGGCAACTTTCCCGGTTTGAAAATTTTTCTCCAGAAATGTACCTTCTGTTTAACCTCAGAAACATTATTTTGCCCTATATCAACATTATGAAATACCAAGGTTAATACGTTTGACATGGACTGGTGTCTTACCCAGTTTGACAGTTTTATCTTGCGATGAAGTATAGATGAAATTTGGACTTACAAACTTTGGTGATTGGCTTTTAGTAACAGTTTAACTTCAATGTAACAAATAACAAAATCGAAATTTGAACAATAAGACCATGGTAGACATATTATGTTTATGAATTTACAAGTTTGAAGCAGATTGGACAAAAACATAACTTTCTGGCTAAAAGAAAAGTATATTTTTCAAGTGACATTAATAAACACTACAAGATGAGATTCCATTTTTCATCAAAATCGATCTTACTTAACAAGAAATATACCCCTTGTTATATGTAGTCATCTGTAGATTCATACAATTCTAAAATGCATACTTTAAAAAGACTTTCTGAAAAGTAAAAATCTTGTAAACCATCAAAATCAAAAACCTTTTTGGTGACTGAGCATCCCACCGGCCACCTAAAGCCCGTGTCTGTTGCATTAATATCATCATATAAGTGGTATATTCATCTAGCAACTGTTTGATTTAAGTTGGATATGGCATTGCATTATGGACAAAAATTTTACCCGAACGCAAACGCTTGCCAGAACGCACTATATAGGGTTTAGTTTTTATTTTCTGAAAGCTTCTACCTTGGGGGGGGGGGGAGAGGGGGGGAGGGGGGGGGCTCAAGAAACCCTACAACAAAAGCTGTGATGGGCCTGGCTTGATATGTGCGCACCGGCGTAGTTGCGTATTTGCTGGCTACGGCCCTGCAGTCTCGTCTTTTCAGTGGCACTGCCAAACAACATCGGCAAAATGAGATTTGATTGATAGCATGTTATGAACGCAACGTTAACCTTCCGACAACAATTAGGGACCCCACGTTCAGCTAACCACATGTTTAATGTATGATTCTATTTGCTATATCTTTTCGACAATCAGCTGATTCTCAATGAACTTCCCGCCTCATTGATGCACTCTTTCTCGTAACTTTGATCTCAACATCAGTGTCGAGCAGACGACAATGCTTAATATAATATTACTCTCACCACTCAAGATAGCCATGGGGCCCGTCAGACTAGCGGAGGCGTGGCTCTGAGCGCGAATTGCATTTACTTTCTAAAATGACATGTACATTCTGCACACGCCTTAAATGTACAGAGCTGGACCCAGAGCTATATACCTACGTGCTGAAGGCCTACACAACAGGACAAGTGTATTGTGAATCTATCTTTCCTTGTATTGTATTTGTGTCTTTTTGTCCAGAACCACTTCCTAGTACTCATTACCCTATTCCGCAGTCCGAACTCTTTATTCTCCATAAGCTAAACTGTTACAGTCTAATCTATATACATATGAAAGTACTATTGTCCATATTGCACACGTTCTTTTGTATAATTTTGACATAGGCTGTATTAGCCCAAAGAAATTAAAGGGTCTTCAGCGGGTAACTATTCAGAGCATGTTTTGGAGCCTATACCCGTACATGTCTTTTTGAGTAGCGGCTCTTAACATTCAGCAAAGACAACTGTTTTCGCATAAATATCACATATATTTGATTGTGATATATAACCAATAGCTCCAATCCATATTTGGAGGTTAAAGAAGACAGCGGATATATAATATAATATTTTTTGCTATAATCCATAATTTATGAGGCCTAAAATAATAAATCAGTGATACAATGGTAATTCTGTTGCCCTCATTAAAATCATCAATTACTTTGTTGCAATAGATTCATTTGAGACCTTTTCCTGAAAAAAGAAGAAGTCTGGGGTTAAGGATTGCATTGGTTCCTCTCTCTCTCTCTCTCTCTCTCTCTCTGTCTCTCTCTCTCTCTGTCTGTCTGTCTGTCTGTCTGTCTGTCTGTCTCTCTCTCTCTCTGTCTGTCTGTCTGTCTGTCTGTCTGTCTCTCTCTCTCTCTCTCTCTCTCTCTCTCTCTCTCTCTCTCTCTAGGAAACATCATACCGTCGCATAAAAGTTATACTGTCGTGAGTCGTTTTTGACAACTTTGCCGGTCACCCAAAATTGGACTGAATTGTACGCTTATATTTGAATTTACTTAAACACATGCCCTGTTTGTGGCATATTCTTCATATTTCTCCCGGTAGATCATTGGTTATGCCAAACGTCCAGCACAGGCTTTATGAGGAGCTAAAGAAGGTACAACAGTATAAAACTGATATATTTTTGTGGTGTTACAGTTTTCACATTATTAAAGGGATGTATCTGAGGGTACTATTTAGAATATTTTTTCTTGAGTTAGATATATTTTGGTTCTTCATTTTGTCACACAACATTGCACTAATAGGTAAATGTGATACATGCAAGTTTACATTATTCTATTCAATCAGAATAATAAAGTTGAATGTGTTACACACATTCAACTGTATATTACCTGGACTATGGAACGAAATGTCACCACTAAATATATTTTAAAGTTGCATGTAAATATACAACACTGTAACACTTTATTTGGGGAGTAAATATATTATTTTTTCAAAGGATATATACAATCACTATTATTTTTCTGCTTTGTATTACATTTCAGGAAAAAGGTTATAAATTGTAACTATAGGGTCGTATAGTCGTATATGCCAGTTACAACACTATAATATTGCTGATCTAATGAAAGAAGCATACATACTTTTAGTTTATACCGAAATATGTTGAGATGCAACTATGACATGTTAAATTTGAAGGTGAAATATTAACATGTATTATCTGTTGTTATTTATTGTGAAAATAATCAAAGAGTAAATATGTAGTGGATTCTTTCTATAAAATATATGTCCATACTATACTGTTGTATGCTGGACTAACAATATAACATGCAAATTCATGACGGAACTATCAACAAACTTTATCCAATACTGTTGTATCACTAGATACAATAGAGACACAACTAGTGTTTCTTATAATAAGCTAGTTTTCACGCACTTAGGTGCTTGCCAGATGCAGAGCCCACATTAAAAAATTCAGGGATCCAGTGCGGTATTATGCTACTTTATTGAACCCATCCAGGCCCTGTGGCGTGGCACAGTGCTCCTGGTGGCCGTAAGGCATATTAGCAAGCAGTTGTGAGTCAGTTTCTAACACAAGAGAGGAGAGACCGAAAAGCGGGGATGGTCGGGTGGGACTGGTGGTGACTTATGGTGAGTACGGTTTCTTAATAAAAGACTTACATTGAAAAACTTTATATGAAGGACACAGTACAACACCATAGGTCACTTAAGCTGATGTGCCATCAGACTGGAGGCAGGAGGAACCTCCAAAGTGTGCAGACCAAAAGACTCTACACTTGAGATCCATGGCCCAGAAAATCATCCCGGATCCTCAGTGCACTTTCTCTAACTGACAAAGTTGTAACTGGGCAACTCTTGCAGCCACTCCCTGAGAGAAGCAGGCTGAAGTAACACCCTTGGTGATATTCATTGGGTGTGAAGCCTGAAAAAACTGAGGTCTGCAGTGAAAACCTGTTGGATCTTGGTTGCTTGAGCAGTTGAAGGAAAAGCGGCAGTGACCGAGGAGGCTCTACCCTCAGCTCCAGTAGATCCATTCAGGACCATTCCCTCATGGGCCACCATGGGCCCACAAGAAGGACTTTGATCTGTCCTTCCTGAATCTTGCAAAGAATCGTCGACAAAAAAGCAGGGTTAGATGCAGTTATATTCCCACATTCCCTGCCACAAAGTTGACAAGGCATCTGTCGCCCATACCAACTTGTCCGGACACAGGGGACACAAAGGTGTTGATCTAGTGATTGTTCTTGGTGGCAAAGAGATCGATGTGCAATCAACCCTAAAGGACCTAGATCTCTTCCACCACCTGGGGATTCAACGACCACTTGGTCTGAATCACCTGCAATTGGTGTAAAAGCAGGTTGGCCTTGACATTCAAGCAACCCAAAATGTGCTGACAGCAAAGCCTGATGCGGTTACGAGGGCACCAGAGCAGGATCAACATGCCAGAGAGAACAATTTCTTTGACCTAGTATGTACCTCCCTGTTTTTTGATGTACGCAACTGTGGTGCGGTTGTCCCACATCACCAGTAAATTTGTTCTGCCTCTGTGACTGAAACTGGACAACGGCATGATGGATCCCTTCCAGTTGTAGCCAATTGATGGCAAACCACCTCCACTGAGGAGGCCATTCGCCTGAGGATGTCACAGAATCCAAATGTGCTCCCCAACTGCAGGGAGGCATCGCTGAACAAAGTCATCTCACCATTGAAGGGACCCACGGGCTGCCCCGGCTTCACCTTAACCCAGAAAGACCACCAACTCTAAATCAGCCAATCATATGGCTGAATTCTGACACACTGAGACAAGAGCCGTCTTTTTTGATCCCAGCGATCTTGGAAGCTGAACTGGATCGGCCAATATTACAGCCTCCCCACATCCCCAGAGGGAACTGAGAATCCAGGGATGTCAGCCTCCCTATCAGGTACATACACTGACGCACTGTTGGCGCCGATGCACTCTTGAACTATGCTCAAAAGAGCCAAGAGCCTCTTCCATATCTGTCCTCTGATGGCCGACAGATGAAAGGGACCATCAAAAACTGAATCCCCAAGAATATGAACTCCCTCGAGGGAGTCATGCAGGACTTTATGAGATTCACAATCTGGCCTAACTTTGCACACAGATCTCTGATGAACTGCATGTCCTGCAGATGAAGCTCTTGACCTGAGAACACAGCAGCCAATCATCCAGATAAATGTGCACGCAGATCCTTTCCCCAATCCACAAATGCAGCCACCTTGTCCTTGACCTGACTTAAGACCAGCTGTGCTGGCGCTAGGCCAAATGGCAAAGCTTTGAACTGGAAAGCCTTACCATCAATCAGGAAAAGCAGTAATATGAGAGACTGCTTGGCTACGGAAATGTGAAAGTACGTGTCTTTCAGGTAAATCGAAGTTACCCAAGAGCCTTGTCGCATTGCTGCCCTCATGGTGGCTGTGGTGTCCATCTTGAAGTGCTGTTTGCAGTGCTGCCACTTTATACTTTTTTTAAAGTATGATGCTTTATTTTCACTGTTTTACTTTTTCATACTTTATTTATACTTTTTTCCCTGAAATACTTTTTTATACTTTTTTTTCGACAGATTTTTTAATTTGATTGGAATTCAGTTTAGATATTAAGGGTAGTGTTTTAAGCATTCCCACAGCCTTTGTGAGTGTCTGGTTAACAAGAATGATGAACCATCTTCCCACTGAGTGACAACCATGGGTCCATGTCAGTGTTTCTGTTAGGAATTTTTTCAAAGGGTACGTCCCAACCTGAAAGAGATTCAATTTTTTTTTGCTATCCTTTGCAAAGTTAACAAAGAAAATAGGAAGTTGGGACCCTTTAAATTTTGCTGAGAGGGTATTTCATGATATGAAAGGGCAGTATACTCCCATTTGGGGGTTAGGGGAAACCTTGCATGTTTTGGTGTCAGTCATAATGAGGATATGGACCATGGTACAGATATACCTGATGCATAGCCAAGGTCCTGGTTCCCATCAGGCACAGCCAAAAATGCACTTTGAGTGGTACAACTCAGCATGGAAGTCTGTTCTTTGTTCATTACAAGCAACTATGGGTGATTTTTAGCTCAGCTGACTTGTCATTCAGCTGAGCTTATGTGGTGGTCAGGCATCCATCGTCCGTCTGTCGGTATCCACAATTCACATTTTCGACTCCTTCTCCAAAGTCACTGGCCAGATTTACCTCAAACTTGGTGGGAATGTACTTGGGTCCCTACCAGGTTTGTACAAATGGTGATGGTCCTTTGATTTTTGGATTTTTTATGAATTTATTTTTGTTTTTTTTTTTTTTTTGGGGGGGGGGGGGGCAAATCTTAAAAAAATCTTTTCCAAAACTTCTCGGCCAATTGCTTTGAAATTGCTTAGGAAGACTTCTGGGGACCCTTAGACCTTATTTGTTCAACAGGTGGCACAGTGATTTTTCAAATATTTTTCATGTACAAAATGTGTTTTTGCTATTTTCCACTTTTCCAAAACTGTCAATCAGGTTATGCTAGAACTTGATGGAAATGTTCCTTTTAGAAGGGCCAAACAAAGGTGTTCACAAGGTGATGATGCTATTGTAAAGATTTTTTAAAATTCTTTTTAATTTTCCAGTGAATTGTAATTTTTACAGTGATTTGAGGTGTCCAAGAACAAGCATAAAATCTTATGCATTGTGCAACTGACTGCTTCTGCTTGGGCCATCTATGGGTATCTTGAGTTTCATCAGGCCAAGTCCACTGTTATTTAATAATGATGTGATCTTGGGTAAGAGCACAGTGTCATAATTTGAAAGATCAGAGATAATGTTGTCTGTCCTAGAGTCTGGCACAGTAATCTTGACCGGAAAATAGGATGACCTGAATGACGCTGCAATCAAAAGGTGCAAGGGGAAGGTCAGCGTTAACATGTCAGAACTTTCGGCCAATGAACATTTCCAAATTATATGCAAATCATGCATGTAACAAACAAGTGTGAAGCATGCAAAGTCTATTTCATATGCAATTTATATAGATTATTAATAAGTGCTAGTGAAAATCTGCCTTGTTGAAATTATGTTGTTAAAAGAGGCTGGCTGTGAGTTTCGTCATCCAGGCAATACTGTGCCTTGGGAACGAACAGGAATTGTAGTTGATACATTATATATATGGACCGTGGAATTAATAAACTTGTCACGTTTTCAAAGCGACAACATTCGTGTGAGAACTTCACACTATGAATTGCTGATTTTTAATTAATTTTTCAATTCGGGTACTTGTCCGTTAATGCATACAGTGTTGTTGATTACAATGGTAATTCACATTTTGAACTTTTTTTTCAAAACCACTCATCAGATTCACTTCAAACTCGGTGGGGATGTTTCCTGGGTGGGTCTCTGCTAAGTTCATTCAATGGTCGTGTTCCAGTGATTTTTGGATTTGTTTAGGAGTTTTTGGTTCATTTTTTGGCCAAATTTAAAAAAAAAATCTTCTCAAAAACCACTTGGCCAATTGATTCAAAATTTAATAGGAAGACTTGAAGGCATGACAGCCGGAGTTACACAGTGCATGGGTGACCTTAACTTCATTGTGAAGGTCACAGGGTTACTTAGGTTTATTTAACTCTTCAGATGATAACTTGAGAACTACTTGTTCTACTTTCACGTTTTACAGGGCCATCAGATAACCTCTTTGAGGGCCACACTCAGTACATGAGTGACCTAAGGTCACTGGACAATTGATATGAAATTTACTGTTCACTTGATAACTTAAAATCTATTTTAAGTAAGCTAGGACATTGATGTTGCACGTTAATTTTCTTTATGAAGGTCACGCTTAGACAGTACATGAGTGACCTTGATCTCATTTCTGAGGTCACAGTGCAACATACATTTATTTTACTCATCAGTGCTATAACTTGAGAAGTACTTGAACTGGGACTTTGGTGTTGCACATGTAGGTGTTCTCCCGTATAAGTCAGACTTATTCAGTACATGGGTGACCTTGATCCGATTTAATACAAAGAGAAACTTAACAAACCTAATTCTGTAAGCCCATGTACCGTTTGAACACTATCAAGTCCGATATTCTAAGAGCAAAGTCCTATTCAGTACCATTCACTGAAAAACTGTATTGTTCTAAATCATAATAGCAAATTGATTTATAAAAGGAATAAATTATATTCATAAAATTTGAAATTTTGAAGAAAGTTTTAGGCATTATTAGCCTTTAAAAATTCGGGCCATCAGCGGGGAACCAGCGCAAGACTTGTTTCGGTGCCATTAATCCCCGGACAAGTCATTCTGCTAACTGGCGGCACCATGTTTGCATTTCCAATACAAACATCCCAAGCTGATGTATTACGGAATAAAGCGAATATGATGTTCCTTTGTTAATATGCCTACTTAAAAACGTAGCCCATATGACAAAAATATAATGAAATTACACCTAACACTCATGATTAGGCCTACCAAAATTGAATAATAAAATAATAAACCATCCCACACTTACCTACAGCGCCTGGTCTTACAACAAACCCGACTAGGCCTACCTGAAGGACTGATCAGATCAAATCCCAAGTTTACAGAGCCACAAGTGTGATGAATCTCTAGGTCAGCTGAGCATGGGCTATTCACACAGCTCTCTTGTTACAGTATAATTTTGCTGCAATACCCATGAGTTACTTCAGATTTATACTTTTTATACCTTTTTTTCTGAAAATGTATACTTTTTAAAGTTGAATTGGATACTTGTTTTGTATTTAGCCAGTGGCAGCACTGTGTTTGACAAAATTAGCAGTTGAGACAGGGCAAGCCAATGACTGGTCTTTGTCAACTATCTCTTTTTGGCATCAAAAAGAGAAGACTGTAAAAGCCTGGGGACCCCTCGTCCAACACTGGCATGATGGTCTGTTTGTTCCCAATCTTTTACATGGTTTCTTTCAAGAGTTTCCAATCCACCTCTTCGCAAGGCAAATCGAAAGAAAGGGGAACTCTTGATAGGGGAGGGGAGTTCGCTTCAGCAAACTCCAATGAGCAGTCGTGCAGAGTGATGTACCTCACAAAAACATCATCTGAGATGCAATTCCCATATTGGTGGGCAAACAACATGTGCAGGTGCCAACCTATCCTTGCCAGAAAGGTGGACAGGAATCACTGACTGGTGGGTCTGCAGAGGCGTCAGACGATGGATGTGCACCTTTAGGGGCATGGCATTGACTTCTGGTGGCCCTTAGGCCAGAAGAGCCCAGCTTCGAGGGCTGCCCGCCCTGCTCAACCGGTTTCTTCGTTCGCACATCTGTGTAAAGAGCGTCGTCTGACCACACAGTGGTTCCAGGTCCTCTCTTCCCCCTTCCCATCTTATCATCACAAATGATGGACTGCGCAGATGACTACATTGTACTTTATTGCAGACAAGGCCCTGCGGGGGCTATTACACGCACAGATGTTCACGGTTCACCTTTTCTACCTTCCCCCTGTTTCTTATTGCAATATTGGCACAAACGCTTGACTGACTGAACATTATGAGCGCCTGTACCCTGCTGTGTGTCCTCCATGT
>OZ026627.1:58854320-58895320 GCA_964020975.1 Hermodice carunculata | reverse complement strand
TCAATGATGCGAGACCTGTTATGTCCCGTTATCACAAATCGTTAATAATTCTCATTTCTGAATGAACACCGTTAAATTGCCTTAATTAGCATAAATTATGTTAATTTAGGTCAAAAGAAACACATTCCAACATTTTAATCATTTAGCGTGAAACATGTGATTCATTTGGCATGGCTAATCTGAGGGTGTGAAATGCATGGACATTAATATACACAAACAAATAGCTGTTGGCACCCCAATGAATTCAGACATATTAGTCTCCTGTATTTTTCCAGAAGTCTGCATACAACAGATTTCTTAAGCATAAATAAGTCTACAGCTCTAGTTAACGTGTAGCCTGTCCTATTACTGCCTCAATTTTCCACTTCTGTCCATCTGTAGGACTAGGTCTTCTAGCCGCGTGGGGACTTGGATCATATGCCACCCAGCAGTGATGCACTACAGAGGCATATTTTCAGAGCTGCTTATCAGGTATAAGACAATACATAATAATAAAAAATACTGTACAACCATGGGCCTGCTAACAACTATGACTCAGTTTGTTTTGATTCATAATCTCATTGATTATTAAGCTACTGTACATCTACATTTGTCATATTTATACAGAACTTCTAATCCACGTGAGAGTAGGCCTAATTCTTTTAAGAAGGACCCTAAGCTGCAACCGCCCGCTGGGTGGGGATGGACACATCTGGCCCTTGAGACTGCCCCACTACCAGTGTACACTTCCAACCACCTCCAGGAAATTACCTCAACTGGCAGTCTGTGGTTGTTTGAGTGATTGTAAACCCCTAAGTAGATGTTGCATAAATGGCACGTAAATAAGAGTCATAAAATTGGAGTCTGATGACTTAATCCGATTTCTGATATTGAAGAAAAAGTACTAGGTAGATCTAATATATAATATCGCCCCATCCCTAATATCATATATTGATATATGATAATCAGCAGATGCCGCAGAGAGTGTTGGAAGTCTAATTGCCTGGGCGTACAAAAACATTAATTTTACATTATGTTTGCGGACTAGAGACTGAAGACTGAAGACTCATAAAACGTGAATACTTGCCGATATATATATATATATATATATATATATATATATATATATATATATATATATATATATATATATATATATATATATATATATATATAGCGACTCAAGTTTTTCCTCGACCATTATATTATGACACTCTTTGCTAATACGTATTCAGAGCTATGAAAATGTATAATTTAAAAAAAGGACAAAGTCAAATGTTAAGAAAATTGTTCATGAATTTTCTGGTGACCGATTCACTCACAGAATCTATGCACAAATGGGCATGGTCTTCACCCGACTGAACTATTATCTCTC
Source organism: Hermodice carunculata (assembly GCA_964020975.1). NCBI lineage: Eukaryota > Metazoa > Annelida > Polychaeta > Eunicida > Amphinomidae > Hermodice > Hermodice carunculata. Next base: position 58,893,966 of record OZ026627.1, on the reverse strand, counting down.
CAAAATGAAAATTGTTATCTGTGCGCTCTGTTCTGGTGATGAGGGTAAAGAAGACTTGTTACAGTATCGTTTTTCATTTCGAATAATATATTGTGCAAAGGGACTTTCCACATCGTGAAATATGCCCCCTTGTACTTAGGCTACCCTTTTACGGATCCGAAAATACACCATCTGTGCTAATAAGTGTATTGTTAAAACTCTACATCAATATACATTAAGGCGAACGAGAGATTTCTGAATAAGTAACTCGGTCCGCTTTTTGCGGCGTGTCGTGTACCCTTCTTTAAAAAGCAATAACGTTAGATGTTTGTATACGTATCTTTTACCATCTGGGAGATGGTAAATCTGTTTGTATCTGTTTCACATCAAAGTCTTTGATCAATTGTACTTTCATTTACTTTTAACCAGAACGATTTGCTTGTAAATTTTTGCAGTGTCCCTATTTCCGATATGATAGCATTCCATTAAACGTATAGTTTGTGTGGCAAAGGGAAAACAAACGTTATCAATCAGTCTCATTTATTTGCTATGTATATTTCTCCATTAAACTTCGAAACTTTATTGGCAGTATCAAAAAGTACATTTGACATCAACGTGCCAGTAGTCAGTAGCAGGGAAGACTTACCGGGATAACACTTACATACATAGTATCACAACTACAAAATGATAATACTACAACACAACCGCATGACCAAATGAGCAATGGAAAAGAAGGGGAAAAATAGCAACAAACTCAAAACTGCCCTCTAGCGGTAATAATGGAACCAGAAGCAAAATAAAGCTGTGTGCTGTTTCACATCAAAGTCTTCAAATTTCATAATAAATGTGATATTTTTCCATATCCAAACAAAACAAAACGCAGACAAAAATAATAATTCCCTCAAAATATTGTTTAAGACAGGCCATAATTTCTTTCAGTTACCGGGTAATTAAAATATGTATCTCCTGTTCAATTGTTCTGCATGTTCTCTCTTCCAAATATAATATATTTAATAGGTCTTTTATGTCTTTCAGTTTCTTAGTTTTGGATCGATTCATCCCTTTCTTAATATTATAGTCATTTATCAAATAAAAATTTAGCTAGGATCTAAAATTGCATTTTAATTTCATATATGTTCTTTTTTTTTCTTCAGATTTGCCCTCTTCCAGAAGAGCCTGATTCCATTACATAAAAAAAAAAATTCTGCATTCGTTTATTTCACCCGTTCAGGGGGAATTCTTCTCTATTACCATCAACTTTGTACCACATATGATAAAAGCCAGGCATTTCAAAATGGTTTGCAACCTGTACAGCCGTAGAATTTGTCCGGAATTCATATTTTGTATATGACCAATGAAACAGTCAGATAACAATGATTGGGTGTCTTGTTTTCCCGTTAGGTATTTACATAAATGCAAAATGTTTTCGATGATAAGGTGTACTGGTCCAGTTCATTTTATACAGCAAAAATGCACGTTTTTGTGTGCGACTAAGCAAACTTTCAAATAGCTAAGGTGCATTTTTGTTTCAAAAGAGCACAAGGTGTAATTTTGGATGGCGCAAGTTGCAAAACATTTCTCTGATTTAACAATAAACGGTCACGTGCATGTAAAAAGCGATTCTGTATCCTTATCGTGTTATATCAGTATATACCCGAGTGTATTCAATACTTTACCAAAATTTAGTTCATATTTCCATGAGGTTTCCATGGCGTTAGAATTTCAGATTTGCAGTACACATGAGTTTCCTTCTTCCAAATACTATCACTTGCAAAAATTGCATGCCTTGTCAAAGAAATGATGATAACTTCCTCCTCGTTGTCGTGTTCCCCGGGCATACAATCATGCTGCATCTTCTCAGATTGAATATTCATGCCCACATGAAAATTGGACAATCGCTGCATAGTGTTATTTTTCATGTACACTATTGAATCTTACATGGTCTCCTTAGTTCTTTTAGTGCCACGTTTTGGACCGGATCAACAGCTTTCCTCGAGTACCCAAGCGCGCCGAGGAAAGCCCTTGACCTGGAATATTATATTTCCTGTAAATACAGGCAGCTGGTACTCGAATGAACGATTTTTTTTACAAGAAACATAAATTTAGTTCCCTTATTATAATTCAGAGCAGTTCGTTTTACGGTATTCGGCTTTGGTCGCAGTTGGCACTAAAAGAGTTAAGCAGGCCCAGCAAAGACAGCTTTAAGCCTGTGATTCTGACTTGTTTTTCATTAAAAAGGGACCGCATACCTAGTTTAACATTGAGTTAGGTATCTATTTTTGAAAAATAAAAATAAAAATTGCTTTCAGCCTGTGATTCTAACTTGGTTTTCATTAAAAAGTGACCGCATACCTAGTTTAACATTATGTTAGGTACCTGTTTTTGAAAAACAATAAAAGCTACACGCTTTTTACATGTTCTCATGGTTTCATTTTCAAGTAAATGTTGATGGTCCAAAATGCATGACAAGAGCACATAGAGTGGCTGACATATATACTTCTCACGACAACTTAATGTTTTCCGTTATTGGCCAAAGAAGCCAGACTTTGTACTGAAAGAGTCAAAGAAAGCATGTTGTTTTTGCATTTCCACGTCCAATCACTCTCATTTATATCAGCTTTATTTTAGGTTATAAGACTCTAGGATTTGAACCTTTTCGAAACATTGCTTTGTATGAGTCATCGGTTTTGTTTTTGTTTGTTTATTATTTTTTTTAATTTTTGGTGGTATAGCATAGTTGCCTTGTCACGACATGTGCATAAATTTTATTCTTCGTGGGTTTATATACTATGCTTGAATGGATTGCATTCATTTTTTTTTTACATCAGTGATTTTTTTTTGGGGGGGGGGGGAGGCGGAGGTACAGACTTTCAAAGTAAAATTGATGGCACAAAACAACCTCACAGCATACAAAGTTAAATTTCATGGCGTACAGGCTTAAAGTTAAAGCGTCTTCGTTATCAAATATTCGAAAACAGTACTCAGGATTGATACGACTAGAAACAGGCCATCTTACTTTTTACATGTATAATGCAGTTTATTTCAAGAAAAGAGTGTCACTAGACCAATAACTTACATTAAATACGCAATTTGTATTCTCATCAACCGATGCACTTTGATGGACTGTTCGTTTGATTTCAAAACACTCGCTGCTGTGTAACACAAGCTACTTACACACAATTGCGGACGGACAGTCCTCTTTCTTGGCTGCTGCTTTTTCTTTTGTTTGATCCTGGACTGATGTCTTGGGAAACATGCTCCTGTGTGAATTTACCAACTTTTCACAAGGAGGTACTTCATGAAATAAATGCTTTTCGGAAAGTATTGGATTGCTTCATCCAGATACTGATTTTTTTTAATGGACGGAAATGCAGACGCTATATGTCAAACGCTGCAATGCTATAAGTGTAACACCAGAGCAATAAGTCACTGATTCAGTTATTTGAGTCATAGTAAACTATGTGTTTGCCAAGGAGGCGATGGCGTGCACCCAGACTGCAGACAGCGTATCGCCCATGTTTTGTAATCCCTTTAAGAAATCGTAAAAGTGGTTTTGTACTTTCATCGACACTACCGTCTCCCTGTAAAGTTTATCAGATAATCCCACGGACCATCACGTCAGTCAGAAAACTGTTTGAAATACAACGTGAAGTAAAACCTCGCGTATCTAGTAATCCTGTCGTCTCATGCAGCAGAAAATCATCCGATCTTTTACATCATTTTTTTTTGGGGGGGGGGGGGGTCCTTGTTTAAACTGTGGAAAGAGATAAGCACCTGAGGTGAAATAATTTTTTCAGAGCAGACGATATATATATATATATATATATACATATATATATATATATATATATATATATATATATATATATATATATATATATAATGTATATAATATATATGTATGTATATATGTATATGAGAGTTTGTACCAAATTAAAATATAACACTTTACCTCATATATAAAATGATGTTCAAAAAATATGTGGAATAAAAAAAAACGTTAGTTGCAAGAGACAACCGGTCGCTATTTTGATGGCTCACAAATACTCAGGTTTCTCATGATATTGCCTTTGTCCGCTTGGTGGCGACCCCAGTGGTGCTTCCAACACTTAAGATGCCACAAGGCAGACAAAAAATTCAAAGTTGGCAGAAGTAATTCTGGTGAGTACAGGTTACACACGTATTCTAGTTATGCACAGTTTCGTGATATAATAGATATCTGTGACGTCAGATGTCTGTATTGCTGGTTTTACGTCCAGACGGCGTCAATTCTGCAACAGGCAAGTCGACTGCCGGCGTTTCCATCCACTTGACTCGAGGGTTTCCAGCCCTTTCCCATGTCATCTGCGTGCTGGTGAATCTAAAACACATATATGCATGGTACACACAAAGCTACCAACAAGTTTTATCCTGTCAGTCCTAATCACAAGAGACATTTATGCAGGGCCCTCTTGAAAAAAACAAAAACAAAACAAAAAACAAAACAAAAAACAAACAAAAAACGAACAGACAAAAAACAAACAAAAACAGAAAAAAGAACAAACAAACAAACAACAAAAAAACCAACAACAACAACAAAAAATGACGTAACTATCGAACTACCTGCAGCCCCAGAAAAGGCAATAATAGCTCGGGTCCCAGCCGTCCTCGCCACAAGGCGTGCGGATGAAACCTGTGCGCTGTGTCTGACCTCGTGTCCAAACGGTTATTGTGGATCTTTGAACTAGTTAATTGAAGTAGGAAGGCCCCAATCTACATTTATCGTTTGAATACCTGCCAATTATATTTCCGTTTCATAATATATTCGGGGATATTTACTCATGTCTTTATATGCATATATATATATATATATATATATATATATATATATATATATATATATATATATATATATATATATATATATATATATATGTATATATATATATGTATATATATATATATATATATATATATATATATATATATATATATGTATATATATATATATATATATATATATATATATATATATATATGCTGAGAAAGCACTGAAGAGTCAACAAAGCGTTTGTGTGTTCCTGTCTGTTAATTTATTCTCTAGCATTAATGGGGCATTTTCACAGTACTTTTCACTTCTAGAAATAAATGACGCAAAACTAGATCCAGGAGCTTTATCGTACTCTCCTCAAGAGCCCTTGCCTGCGAAGCGGCCAAATGCTGCACACTTAGTGTAACACACATAAACAAGAACATTAGAGTCTGCTTCGAAGGCAACAAGAACGCCCACTTTTATTGTAACTTTCAAAATGCCTTGCAAGTGAAACACTTAAGGCTATGTAAAGCTAATAATTATGTTTTTACCGGGTCAACAGCTTATTATAAATTAGCGATCCCTGGTTAGTTAGGACCCAGGGTGAGTCAGGGAAAGCTACTGACAACTGGTACGTTTTACCGGTCCGTATCCCCTGATACTGACTATTGGCATGTTATGACGGTCAGTGTTCCTTGCTGTTGACTACTGGCGTGTGTTCACGGCCAATCTTCCCTGCTGTTGAATACTGACATGTTATCACGGTCAGCTTTCCCAGAAATTTGCGTTGAAAATGTTTTGAAAACAGACAATATTAAAGTGGATGGAGCCAACGATCTTTGAAATTGCCAATCGCTACAGAGCGCTTAGAAAGGGACATTGACGAAGAACTAATATACACGTTACAATGGTACAAGTGTATCCCATGAGTTGTAACAACTGCTTCGCCATACAAACACATGAACACATATGATATTGAGTTTTACACAAAACTCAACCATATTGACCTGCCTAAAGTTCATGTACCAGCTCGGATTCTAGGTCTACATTGCTACCACCCGACCTGGTCGAAATTCAGACAAGTCTGAATACTCTTCGACCGCGATTTCGTTTCTTTTTCAATGCCATTTTGTAATGTGGGTCATTATTGTTGGGTCTCAGCAATTCGCAAATGTGTATTGGCGGGGATGGTCAAAACCTTTCAACCGTTGGCCACTCATAGTTTGACGTAACCGTTGGTCACTCTTAGTTTGATGTAACCACTGGTCACTTATATATAGTTATAGTTGGACGTATTCAGCTTTTGTTATTCCATTTACAATAGACAAAAGCCACGGCATTGCCATGTTACTTTAATTTTTCTTTCCACCAGTTTGCAGAGAACGGTTGAAATATTGCATCATGAGCAGATCAAGATAGTTGTTCATTTTTGCACTCCTTTATAGGGTTGGTCGGAACGTGGACTTGACTCACCTGAATGCCATTTTATTATTGGCCTGTTTCCCTTCCCTTACTCAACACTGTTTATTTAAAACCATCTCTTTACACTTTGATGACTGTCGCGCCACTGAGGACGTTTCTCACTGCAGCGCCACTTATAATTGTGTTTACTGACAGATTTTTACTTATGAAATAGAACTGCAAGCTTTCGAATCTTCTGTGAGCAAACAGGGAAACCAACTTGCACCTTTATCTTTACTCATAGATACTGCTTAATCTCTTTGACTTTTCCATGTGGAAGGCAAAATAACATACTCTCATGTCTTAATAATTGAATGGATTTTTGTACATAATACTTGACCCATGGCACAGTCGATTACACCTTGGTTCATAGGTTCATTTAATCAACATGAGGAAGCCTTGTGTAAACCCGTGGCTTTTCGTCGTCGAATCCCTTGACTATTGGACAGCTACACGCTGTATGCAGGCCAACACTACCCTTCAATGTTGTACATTTGCGTGAATTTACGTTACATACTAAAACAAGTTTTATTTTCATAAAGTATCAAGTTTAATATGGTCTTGACTTACTTTTTTAAACTTCCACCAGGGGCAACTGGCACACCTATCCCTGAACATTGTCAGGCACTGGTCTAAAAACGACTACTGAGACACCACAGATCTAGGTCACTGCCATAAAAAAGCCTATTGAACCCCGAGGTATAGTTTGATAGCGGCAAGGCACCAAGCTTTGTTACAATATAGTAGAGGTAAAGTTATTTTTATTCAGGGTCCTCAATGGGCCATATACAGAGTAAAAACTACACATATGCCGCCCACTGATGGGCCTACAATTCATTACATGAAGAGATGAAGCCACAAGACACTACATTACAAAATCACAACATGATTAGTGAAACATTAATGCACTAAAAAGCATAAATATAAAGACTTGTCTTAGTGTCCAATGTGTTGTCTACACCTGAGATCAAGTCACGGTGCTGAACATCTGAAACTGAATGATGTGGTGTTAAAGTCTGCTTAAATTGTAGCCCTATAGATCATCTTATACCCTGGCTTTTACATGTCAAGTAATGAACATGATGCATAGTATGAAAATTAAAATAACAAGATCGAATGGCTTTAATTTCAGAAGTACTATGGCTTTTGACAGCCTCAAAGATCCAAACTACTGCTGCTGCTGCTGCTGCTGCTGCTGCTGCTGCTGCTACTACTACTACTACTACTACTACTACTACTACTACTACTACTACTACTACTACTACTACTACTACTACTACTACTACTACTACTACTACTACCACCGCTACCACTACTACTACTCTACTGCAACTATTACCACTTCTACTACTGTTACCACTACTGCTACCACTGATAAATAATAAGTAGAGCCACTTTGATGATCTACTACTACTACTGCTGCTACTACTGCAACTACTACTGCTACTACTACTTCTACTACTACTACTACTACTACTACTACTACTACCGCCAATAAATAATGAGTAGAGCCACTTTGATCACTCACAACAACGGAACGACTTATCACGGAGTCAGAGCCTATCAGCGACACCTGGTGGTCAATGAGGGTAATTCTTACATTGCCGAAGGCGTCTTCTTCAATGTTCCCAAGGTCTCCCACATGCCTGATGAAATAATATGGAAAGTAACATTACTACTTACAATGCCCATTCGGCAGCTTTCATGTTATATGTTAATAAGTCCTTATGCGTTACACTTATCGCTAACTGCCGATGACGTTTACATTTATGCGCGTGCACACCCAGTCATTGATAACTCATCCGCTACTCCTCGATTAAATAATACCTAATTGTGTTTATAATTTGATTTGATTCGGTGCCAGTCACATAATGCATAAAAATGAACAATATATAAAAAACTGAATACAGACAATTACACAAACAAAAGAGGCATAATCAAAACTAAAATTTCACAATATATAAAGACATATCACAATAATGTGTACATAAAATAAAACTTATATATAAGGTATCGCAAGGTATCACATGAAAAACACAGGATGTATCACAAAAAACTTAGGAAATCACATCACCGAATAAACAAATAAAAATACGCATAAAAAATAAAATCAAACGATGAAAGGAATTTGTGAAAACATGGGCAACAGGATAACTCAAGAAGGCTGGCTTAAATGGCTTGCTTATTCCCATTTGGGTCCTGGGGATAAAAATTACGGACAAAAAACTCCGAAAAACTGAATACATGTAAATATGTTTTGTAATAAGCTAAAATGTAAACAAGAGTAATCTTGAATAAAAAGAAGTAAAATATCACAGTACATCTTTTAGAATTTTGTGCAAGCTGTGTACAGCACGGCCACAATGAACATTAGTAACAAATGAAATCCCTATTTTCCTTTAGTTTGCCTTTTTCGGAAAGGTGTGCTTTTAGTTGAAATTTGAAATTCCTTTTGTCTGATATTGATTTTGGTACTTCGCTCCAACTTTTGATGGCAGAGAAGTAGAAAGGATAAGCAACGGTAGTTTTGACACTTGATACGGGAAAATTATTATTGTTTTGGTTGAACCTGGTAAAATATTGGTGCTGATCATTTACCTTATGAAAGTGATGGTGCATGTAGGCTGGTGCTTTGTTGTTAGGAATCCTAAAGACATGATTCAGTTTCAATTGTTTAACCCGATCTTCGACAGTAAGTGTACCAACTGCATCCAGTTCCTTTTGTCCAACGTGATACCGAGTATCGAGGGCCCAATGTTCAGAGTAAAACGGAATTATTTTGTTTTGTATGATCTGAAGCTTTTTTTTTTTTTTTGGTGAGTTTTGGATAAACAAGAGTACAAGGAAGAACAACAACAGTCAAATAGACATTGTGTTAATGCTGAACAGAGCTTTTTTTTTGCTTTTAAGTTAAGGGCAGGGGCACGTCTGTATATATATATTAGTCTATAATTTGATTTATCTATAACGGCTTTGATCATGACAACTCCGGACAAGGAACTGTCTAAGGTCACACCCAAATATTTTGCTGAGTCACTGCGTTTTATGTCCATGCCATCCCATGACACTGTGAAATCTTTGATCAAAAAGTATATTGTTTTTGTGAAGATGAGACTCCAATTGCATGTATACCTCTCTCGAGTATTTTAGAGAGAGCTGTAAGAATAATTACAGGTCTGTACTTTCTGACTTGGAGTTTGTCTTGTTCTTTGTACAATGGCTTAACTCTAGCCGATTTGAAATCTTCTGGGATAGAATTAGTCGTGATTGACTAATTAACCATATTGGCATTTTTAGAACAATTGCACCATCTTTCAGAAATTTTACAGGTATCTCATCGAGATCAGTACTCTTGTGGGGATTCAAAAAGTGTTTAGTTCTTTCAAGACAAATTCTTCAGTTGCAGTTTCCAAATTGAATTTTGAAGATGCAATCTCTGAATAATACTCTTTAAAAGTTGAATACTCGGTATTAAATTTACCTGAAGGAGTAGCTAATTTTGAGGCAAGTTTCTCAGCTATTGTAGCGTAAAAGGTGTTGAAATAAGAAGCTACCTTGGTTGGATAAAAACATAACTCACCATTTATATTCAAAATGACATTTGACACGATCTACGATTTTTGGTTGTAACCCAAAGACTACAGTTGTTGCCACAACTACTTGGAATTGTTTTTACTTTCTCCAATTTTGTTCCAAAAGTATTCCGACTTAACCTTTTTTATTTCTCCGTCAGCATTGTTTCTCATATGACAATAACCTTTATAAGGTTCAGCTTTACTTCTTTCTTCCCAAGAAACGTGTGAAAAGCCATTCTACCAGAAAACGAACATAGAATCAATCAAATGGCGACTCCGGTGTGAGACTAATTTATTTTCCTACCGCATTTTGTTAGAATGCATTTGTTTATTCAATTAAAATATTTCAATCTGAACTGCATTTACTAATATCGGAAAGAATATAGAACTGGCAAACATGATGTTCAAGAAACCCTTAAGACAATTTCTGACACCACATGAAGCACACAATTATTTTGAATTGAAAATCGGCTCTAACTATAAGCGTTCAATGATATCTATTCAATGAAAGCAATGTTTGCGTGCAAAGGTAACAAATAATATTTGTATGAGATTAATACATTTTAATACCTGCAACATTCACACAGCCAGATATGTATGTAAGTTGACAACGTACAAAACTTTGACAACTTACATACGAGCAACGGAGGAAGAAAAGAACGGCTGCGAATTGTCACACAGCTATTGAACCCCACTACATTCCTGCACCATTTTTGTGTGTAACGACTTTCGCTGCTGTATGACTACGCGTGGTTACAATTTTACGTCACTGTCCAATAACACATTAACATGACCAAACATTTAAAGTTCCCTTGTAACAATATTTAGAACACACACACACAAAAAAGGGATGACATTACGTCAGTACCAAACAATTGGTCATGTATTTGATTCCGTGCCCCTAGGTGTGTTCAAGTTAGCATCTACATGGGTGTAGTATTTGAACCAAGTGAACAGATTCTTGTCAAACAATATCTAGGCGTTAAGTTATTTTTGGCAGAAGTAAAATTTGTAACCGTTGTGTGTGTGTGTGCAATGCGCGCGCGTGTGTAACAGTGCATCTTAGTTTGTACGGGGTTTGGGGTTTGGACTCCTACCACTAGTTTTTATTTGAGATGAAAATGGTTCTTACTGCTTAGCATAATATTTATCCAAGAATACAAGCATCGAAGTAAAGCATTCAGAACTCAATAGTATTAATGCAACAGAGTTATGCAAGTCCGCGCAGATGAATCAGACTCACGAACCAAGAACACTTTAATATTTCCTCAAAAACCATTCCCGTATGTTTTATCAAATACTTTTAACATATATCAGTTCAGTCTGAACTATTGTTGCACATACAGCCACTAGGCCTACCTCCTGTGTCTATACTCAGAATTGTATAAGATGCAGGGCAGTGTAGCATAAATTGGACAGGAGATGTTTGAGTCGTACATAGTTAGGCTTTGTTTGCTTTTGAATGTTACTATTCGCCCTGACGTTTACGCGCTTGACCTTGAGGTTTAGCATTGAGAGCTACCTAACGGCAAACTTTCATCCGGGTAATGTATTATCATTAGGCCTATATGTTATACATATGTATCTCTTTGACTCAAATCTGCGCCCTGTAGGGCATAAATGGTAGTTAATGAAGATATCTGATCTGATCCGTAGCCCCGGGTAAGGCGATGCATTTCAAAATACACGACATGTCTCAAGGCAACTCATAAAATACAAGTTACGAAAATCATGCTAAATAGGTCGCACATGGTCCGCAACCACATTCCCGTATAATGATACAATGTTTTCGTGAAATATACTCGGGTTTTTATATTTTCTCTATGATAAGACAAATTGTGTTGATTTTGAAATTATTAAAATGTTCTAAAAGAGTAGATGAAGTCCCTTTATAAAAGTCATGTGACATGCCCCGGTGCTTTAAAATATACAATTGCGGAAAAAAGTGTAATAATTATCCTTATCCATTATTAAAGGGAATGAGAAGTGCTGCTCTCACTAGGTGGCTAAATGCACGGGGCAGACCAGTATACATAATTCCTTGTCAGCTCAAGAAGTGGGTAACACCTCAACCGATGTCACTCTGCCCGCATGCCCGGCCCACAAACAGAGATAAAAGAAAAGCTGATTATGACAAGACCAATGTGGGATGACATCACACCTAAAGAGCCCACCCAGGAAGTAAAAAGTGGCCCACTTTTTCTACCCACTTTCTTTTATCTTTAATTGAGTATCTCTTATTTTGGCGGGTTGCCTTTATTTCAAATTTGTTTGAAGCTACTCCTTGTACGAAAGGTACCATCGGCGGGGATGGGTGCATCAAATCTCAAGAGTTCACATGGAAATGAATTAACATAAAACAAAAATATAGGTGTCATGATTAAAAATAATAAATAACATTCTTCAAGAAATAGAGGATTAAATGCGAAATAAAAAGGAATAAAAATTTTAATGTCATGATCAAAAATAATAACAATCTTATTTAAAGAAATAGAAAATTAAATGGCAAATAAAAGGAAATAAAAATGTTCATTGAAAAACATTATAAACCAGTTGTACAACGTGTATACAGTTTATAGAACATCTGTCCTTCACAGTTAGAGGGCAAACTTTCCAAACGTGATACAAATCATAAGACAAGTTCATGTTTCAGACCTACGTGTAAAACTTTTTTGAAACACACACAAAGTCAAATTTCAATATTTTCATATGCATATCTAAAAAGTCAGAGTTCGGCCATTCAAATATTTTCTTCTTTATTTTCTGATTTGAGAAACTGGATGCAAGTGGTCACATGACTAAGTATGGCTGGTATAAATACCTGAAGGGGCTGGCTGTTCTTCAGCCAGCCTGGGGTTGTATTGAGGAGAAAAGATTGTATTGTAAGGCTCGTCAATACAAGATTTTATTATCTTACAACCTCATGTTTGCTCTTCTCTCTGATTGGTTTTGTTTTATTTGGTTATTTGGCCCCTAAAGAATTCGTTTTTCATTTCCTAAATTATTCACATCTCTTATTTTCTGTTTTTGGCATTTTTAAATGACAACTGATAATACTCGTAAGTTGTATTGCATTTATTTATAATCAAACCATCAACTTCTATTTTATGGTCTCTTTGAAACTCAAAATCAATGTTACGGCATTTCCTGGATCCTCTCATCAAAATCTACGCCAAACGACTGCTGAAGTGATAACACAAGTTGGCATTCAGCCATACGATAGGTACCAATGGTAATGTCCTATATAGGGTTTTCCTCGGCTTACAAGATTCTTTGATAATATTGCAAGGAAACGTGTCAGCAACTAATTCAAGACTTCTTCCAATATCTGAGTACGTATGAAATTCTCAATTTTAACAAAGACGTGTTTTAAATGAGACCAATGTCTCAAAGCCGAAATGGCCAGCAACATAACGAACAAACCGTGACCAACAGTTGGGTAAAAAATCCCACAAACCAAAAAATCAAAGTTTCTTCAGACACAAATGAATGAAATAATAATAATAATAATGATAATGATAATGATAATGATAATAATGATAATGATAATAATAATAATAATAATAATAATAATAATAATAATAATAATAATAATAATAATAATGACAATGATTATGATAATAATAATAATAATAATAATAATAATAATAATAATAATAATAATAATAATAATAATAATAATAATAATAATAATAATAATAATAATAACAATAATTTATTAGGAAAGCTTCCCCTTTACAGCGGGGGCACCAACGGAACGGGGGAAATTCCACGATGCGTCCAAAATATATACAAATAATCAGGCATCCTTATTATCAATCAAATGATCTTCGTATGTTAAAATAAGTATAGTAGCTATAACTAATAATTTATGTCCTACGCACCAAAACTAGAGATTAACCACTCATTGGGACAAAACTCTAGAAAGCGTAAGGACATGTACATTAGACATGTTTCATATACAATGCAGAACATATAGCCAAAATGATGGGAGATTCTTTGGTCATCTTTCGGTTGTATCGAGGGGCGAAAAAATGCAAAAAAAAATTGTTTTGTTTAGATTAATGTTTTGTCTACAACATCGAAAATTATTGATGATCTCATTATCAGAATCATTGCACTGCTTAAACGTATAGAAAACTTTTCGTATGACTATGAAGCTGACGGGCTGGAGGAGATAACAGAATTTACTTATAGAAAGGTCATTATACTTAACGAGGAGATAGTAAAATGTACCAATACAAAGTTAACTTTGATTAAGGAGTAGATGGTAAAATATACCAATACACAGGCCACTTTTATTTATGAGCAGAGAGTTAAATGTGCCCAATACAAAGGTTACCTTGATTAACGAGGAGAGAGTAAAATGTAACAATAAGCTCAGTATGCGTAACATGGAGAGAGTAATATGTACCAATTCAATGGTCACTATACTTAACGAGGAGATAGGAAAGTGTACCAATAGACTGTATTCATATTTAAATGCGGTCCTACTCTAGCACCTGTTGAGCTAAAGAGGGAGCCACCTGCATCTGGGCTGATTCATGTATTTAGCATGGTCAAAAGTACTTTCTCAATAAAATAAACAACACGAACACAGAATAATCTCAAAAAAATGTATTAATATAGATTTGAAACATAAAGGATGTCTAAATTGATTAGAAGTTGGCTCTCTTTTGGTTGAAAAGGTTTTATTTATGGATGTTTATGTAGTATATGGCATAAATCTGCCCTGATCATGGTGGAAGCATCAGTCTGGTGCCCCGGCAACACAGGAAGTGAGCAGGATCGCAGTTAAATATGAATGTCTCATATTCAAAGGTCACTATACGTAACGAGGAGATAGTAAAATGTACCAATGCAAAGGTCACTATACACAACAAGGAGATAGTAAAGTGTATGAATACAAATATCATCATACGTAATGAGTAATTGGTAAAATGTACCAATATAACGGTCACTCTGATTAACGAGTAGATGGAAAATTGTACCAATACACAAGCCACTTTATTTATTGGCAGATAGTAAAATGTGCCCAATACAAAGGTCACTTTAATTAACGATGAGAGACTAAAATATGACAATGCAAAAGTCACCATACTTAACGAGAAGATCACGGTAAAACGCACGAATTCACAGTCACCTTTTATTCATGAGCAGAGAGTAAAATGTGCCCAATACAGAGATCACTTTGATTAACGAGGAGAGAGTAAAATGTCCCAAATGCAGAGTTCAGTGCATTTTTTGAGGAGACAGTAAAATGTACTTATCATAAAGTCATTATACTAAAGAAGGAGATTGTAAAATGTACGGATCCACACACTACTTTATTTATGAGCAGACAACAAAGTGTGCCAGTACAAAAGTCACTTTGATCAACGAAGAGAGAGTAAAATGTACCAATGCACTAGCCACTGTCGTTTGCAAGGTGATAGCAGAAGTTACCTCTTCAAAGGTCCCTTTGATTAACGAGGAGAGAGCGAAATGTGCCAATGCAAAGGTCAATATGATTAAAGGGGTGATAGCTAAACGTACCAACACAAAGGTCACAATAATTAACGATATGTGATGGGCAAGCAAAAGGCATATGTGGTCATCTTGTTTTTTTTAGAAAGGTCCGTGTTGCCATTTGGTAACAATGTTAATATATATTTTTTTTCAGTCGTTGAATATTTAGTGCCATCGCCATCACCAAAGATGGCCATACATACTTAGAACGATTATTGATAAATACACGAAACTATGTAAGAAAAATAAGTATTTGTATGGTTGCTTTGTCGACTTTAGACAAGCATATGATATGGTATGGCACGATGGTTTGTTGTACAAGTTATTGAAATATGATATCAGTGGAAAGATGTATGATATAATAAGAGACATGTACTGTGGGGCAATGGAACAATTGAAACTGAAAGATGGACTGTTAGGTTATATAATCCTAAACAATGGCCTAAGACAAGAGTGTAAGCTCAGCCCTACCCTATCTAATATCTTCATAAATGATCTCCCTAGTATTTTTGATTCCCAGTGCCAACCTGTCAAACTATATGATAAAAACATTAATTGTCTTTTATTTGCTGATGATTTAATCTTATTATCCGAAAACGAATGCGGACTATAAAACTGTTTAGATAAATTACAACAATATTGTGTAGATTGGAATATGACGATTAATATGCAAAAATCTAAGGTGGTGATTTTCAATAAATCCAGTCGAAAGCTAAAACGATGTTTTACGTTAGGAAACGAAATCCTCGAAGTAACACATACGTATTGTTATTTGGACATAAAACTAAAAACTGACGGTTCCTTCAGTAATGCAATCAAAATTCTCTCAAATAAAGCAATGAAAGCTGTCGGTAGACTTAAAAGATTATTTTTCAATACTCAAATAACTATACCAATACTATTACGTTTATTTCATAGCCTAATATCACCAATATTATTATATGCAAGTGATATTTGGGAACCATATATATTATCGGCAGCCAAATGTTTTTCAAAGGGAGAAATCAGCGAATATCTTTGTTTTCCTTTTGAAAAAGTTGACCTTAGTTTTTTGCGGTTTTGTCTGGGTGTGCATAAAAAATCGACCAATATTGCTGTATTGAGTGAATTTGGTGAATATCCACTAGCTTTAAAAATATTTTTTCTAATATGTATAAACTGGTTACGAATAGTCCACATGGAACCAAAATCATTACTTTATGACGGTTTTCTTTGCAATGCAGAAAATATACATACGGGAAAATTTCAATGGATAACAGTAATACGAGACACTTGCTGCAATTTGGGTTTTACACAAATATGGGAAAATATCAGCCTATTGACAGACAATTTTCCGACATTAAAATTTCGATCAAAGATTAGAAAATATTTCTTGGAACAGTGGAAAGAAGATATGAGAGTTAATTCAGGAGCTGATAAAAAGTTACGAACCTACACTAATTTTTAAAAAAGAATTCAAAAGAGAATTATATTTACCTGCAATAAAAAATCGATATATCAGAAAAAATATAACACGTTTTAGAATCAGCGCACATAATTCAAAAATCGAAACAGGTAGACATAGAAGACCACAAAAAACATCTATGGAATTAAGAATTTGTGACAAATGTAATATATTGGAAGATGAAATACATGTCATCATTTTTTGCCAAAAAAAAAAAAAAAAAAGTGAAAATGAGAGGAAAAAACTATTCTTGGAAATGGCCGATATTTTTCCTTTATTCTCATCACTAGAAAATAATGATAAATTTACCTTTTTGATGAAGTTAGACGATATAGAAAAAATAAAATATATTGAAATTTTCTTTGCAGCTATCATGGAGCAGAGGGGACCCTTTTAATTTTTGAACATAAACTACCGGTACCAACAACATCAATGACGCATCAGGAACAGTGAGTTTTTTTTCTTTTTTTTTCTTTTTTTTTTCCAGTCAGGGGTTTTTATGTATATACTTCTTATTATTCTTGCCAGTAATTATGTATTTTGCATTACCGTGTATACGTTTGACTTTGTCAAAATGTGATGTTAATGTAACTTGTGTGTATATGTGTGGATGGTTGTATATATTGCATAATATCACGTTAGTATGTTTGATGCAGCAATAAAGTTTCAAGTTTCACATAAAACGGCTTATCCATGTGCGGTAAATGGTAATTAAGAAAAGGTGCTTCTTTTCTTGCGTTTATTTCTTGAATATCAAATGACCAGGCCCTGGTAAAAGACGAAACCTCCTATACGCTTCCCAAGTCAAAACATATGGATCCCGGGGTAAATACTCTACACGGATTTTGAAAACCCGCTAGACTCTTATGGAAAAAATGAAAAGCGCATGCAAATACACAAATTAATCGGTTTGAGTGCAAACACTCAAGTTAGGGTAATTTTTTTTCAATATATATTTGAATGCATCCAGTAGTGCTAATCGTATGCTACTAAATGGAACATGTAAGTAACATCACCAAAATAATATAATATAATATTATATATATACATATATATATATATATATATATATATATATATATATATATATATATATATATATATATATATATTGGGGTGGGGGTGGGGGGTCATTTAACAGTGGCCATTGGTTTAACTCCTGCGTCCTGCATTCCCAATTTCGACAAAGCTTGGCGTGTTTTAAATTGCAAAGTGAAACCAGATTTCTAATACTTGTAAGCACATCTTTTACTCAGGCACCAACATGCCTACAGTTGTAAAAAAAACACGGGAATGATCCAGCTCAACAGCTTTGCAGGGCTTGTTTTGGGCGCATTGCAAAACAAACGATGGAGAGCTGTTGATTCATTCAATCTTTCAATCACTGAGAGTTACGACGAATTTGTCATTTCTCACGTCCCGAATGTATGGAGTACTTTCACTTTAATTACTAATGTTAATGCATTTTGATTCAAAATAATTTCCCTTCGTAAGTCTAGTTTTACCCAGCGCAAGATTAAAATGTTCTGCATCCACCAAACCACAACAGCTATAGCCGGCTGTCAGTGATGCACCGGGCTTTAAATGGAATGGCACGAACCTTTCTTTGTCATTGCGTCCACCATGCTTATATCCATTAGGATTGTAATGCTCGCCTGTCTTCATACATTCGTCGCTGGTGTCGCCACTTTCGTGAATATGGATGGCGTGTTCTCTGTTGTAGTCAGATAAGCGGAAGCCGCTAAGGCTAATTTTGATTGTCGTCGGACCGCCCAGACTCTGTGTGAAATGATAGAAAACACACATCGGCGAACGGATTACATTAATTTCACAGATAAAAATGACCACGAACAGAAAATCTGCGCACCAACTATAATAATTAGTGCTGACTGTGGGGTCAAACGATAGCCCATTGGCACCTTGTCCGTGGTCCATTAGGTGCATTTTGCCTGCTAGCTCTGGGAGTAAGGCACGAGTATTTCATAGACATAATGATTTTAAGTGGACCTTGATGGTCTTGAAGACACCGTCATAGTTAGAGGTGATCTCTTTGGAAAGTTACTTTAATTTTATTGGTATCATTTTTCGTCGAAAAAAAAAAAATAGAGAAGTCAATGATTCTGTCAAACTTACAACTTAAGCCAAGATGGCACTCATTGTCTACTTACCTTTTGAATAAATCTTATGACACCCCGAACAGGCTCAATAGGGACCCCTGACTTTTCACTGATGACACATTTGGCCTGAACAAATTGTTCTAGTTTGTCTGAAAAATACATATCAGCAAGATTCGATTGCAAGATTGTAACCATGTTTGATTGTGTCATATCATCAAGTGACAGACACAGGAACACCCTTAATTGTATCTAAAAAAAAAAATAAAAAAAAAAAAAAAAAAAAAAAAAAAAAAAAATCCTAGTTCAGACACTATAAAATAAATCTTCTGTTTCTCATCTTTTTGTCTTTTCACATAATATAGTGTAAGCAGCGAGGTTTTACAGTTGTTATCCTATACGGCATACAACTTTTTTAAAAAACAAATTGTTAGTTATACACAACATTCGGTTTGACTTAACTAGATAAAATTGAAATTGCGGGTCAAAATGTTGGGGCTTGCGGTGATGAGAAAAAGGACATTTATTTGATGGTACCTTAAGTATAAATGCAAATTTGCGGGAGGGAACAGTTGGGGTACATGTAATTTGGACTCGTCATCAAACTAGGCACGGATATCGTACTCTGCCATAAAGTTCTACAATATACTTTTTATGGAAAAAAATTTAGGTGATTTGTCGCTTGTCACATAAAGGTGGCCGTTACTTCTTCTTGTAATAACTCTCGTCACTTGATGGCGTTGTGGGAACATGTGTTTTGCAATCACTCGTATGCGCCGACCTGATTGCATACACAGGTCGGTGCTGCCAATCTGTGTGTGCAGTGAGATCTGCGTATCACCATAAGTGCGACGCATGAGTCCAGTTCTTCACCAAGATTTATTTCATACAGCAGTTTTTAAGTCTTAAGCCAGTTATAATATCGTGGATTTGTACTTCATTTTTAAAGCATTCACTACAGTCACTGATTACACTGCATCTGAGGCAACATCTGAGCATTTAGACTGCGACAGACTCTGACAGATTTCCCGGGTGCCTGCTGGAGGGTGGGTGGGGGTGGGAGAGGGCGCGGCTGCAGACCTGAAGTATGGTATGCCGATAGGTCTTTCTTGTTTTCATGAAAATGTTTTAGCGACAATTGAAGAAAAACGTTAGGGCAGACGATAATTCACGTCCATCCACTTTGGGACTTGAGCGTGAATACATTACTGTTTGGAATGATGGTAGGGGAATCCTGACAAAAGTACACGTAAAACCTAAGGTAAAGGACCGAGAGCATTTATCCTCTATCACTTCTTTAAAAAACAACAGAGCCATGTAGGGATCAAAATGAGTTCAATGAATAAATCAATTACAATGTATCATTTTATGTTCTATGTTTGAATCATCATCGCGGTAATTTCTTTTCAAAAACTTTTGGTAAATTCTGTTTTCTATAACATTCGACCGAATATATATATTACATCTAAACAATCACTTTAACATATGCGGCACAAAATAAAATTCTTTCATTGATGTTGGTCTTGGCTTATGTTAGTAACGTTCGAGGCCTGTCAAAAGGGTTCATATGCAGAATTTCTAGTATTTTATGGGCTTTTTTCCGCAAATCTTTGCTTTGCGCCCTAAAGATTGGTGAAATTAATGTTCGCTGAGTCGTCATTTCTGATTAAAAAACAAATAAGGTACGCTGTTGTTACTTTCCCTGAGGTAGGTACTGTTGTACTTCAGTTTCCGTCAAGGTCACTGAAATTTTTATGTCCAATTAATTGTTTTAGTTCTGTCACAATATGTGCTGGAATACTAACCTTGCCTTGTTTGTCTTTGGGGGTTATAGTCGGCACAGTCTATAATTATTGACGATCAAATGACAGTAAACTTCGTCCTATGAGTTCATATGCAAATTGTCTAAACCGCAAGTAAAGCAAAACAATAGGATCGGTACCAAAAGTAGTCATGACCAAGCTATGACTTGCATAGTAAAGTCATAGTTTCAGGTGACACAGTGACCTTTAGTTGACCTCTCAGATGCGGTAGGAAGACAATAAAAGGTTGTCTGGGAGTTAAAAATGGCATTGACAAGCTTGGGAAACATGTTTGATTGTTACCCGCCGATGACCCGTTGACAAATTCATTTGCCTGTTGAAGCCTTGCAATTTCAATATTTTTTTTTAATCGAACGTGACATGATAGCAGTGTTTAGACACAGACACTGACCGGATTGCTCATGTAACATAGAGAGACAAGTTTTTTTGTTTGTTAATTAGTTAATTAATGAATTTATTTACTTATTTATTTTTCAATTACACTGATGATATGTCACTGTTGCTTTTGTTTCTATTATTGGTGCAGTTCCATACAAACAAAAATGGGTAACAGTAAAAATATGTGTTCATATGCTTGTCATGAAGCTTGAAGGCCATTCGCCCTTGAACTTGACCGTGAGGCATTATAGTCCTATTACAAACTAGGGAAATCTCTGTATTGACATCACCCATTGAACGAAAAAAAAAATGGTGCTAATCAGTGCTTGGCCTATGCCCATTCTGATCATATGCGAAAAAATCTTGTGGGGGGATATTTGCCAATGATCCCTGTATAATTTTAGGTCAATGTCGGCGACAACATATTAAGTGCAAGTCTGCAATACATCCATCCATCCACCCATCCATCCATCCATCCATCCATCCATCCATCCATACATACATACATACATACATACATACATACATACATTCATACATACATACGAACGTACGTGCGTAAGCACGTATGTGTGTATAAACATGACTAAAATGAACAATTGCTTTTAGATTTTGTACGGACACACAAAGTATGCAACAACGTTTAAGTGCTAATTTGACTTTTACTTCGGTATTACTATTAATGTAAAGTTCTATGAGCAGATTATCTTTTTACCAAAAACGTTCTTCTGATTTCGGGTGAAAGAACAAAGTAATGGTTCGGACAATCACGCTGTGAAATTTACGACACCTGCCTGACTGACCGTGACGTCCTGCGGCAATATTTAAATTAGTATAGGTTGTTTGGTTTAAACGTATTTTATAGCAGGCTCATCAGCCTATATGAAGGCCTCGTGTACTTACAGCAAGACACCATTTAGATATCAAAATACCACTGCGTGGATAGATAACAAATAACACCACAAGTAAGAAGGGAATTGGGGGAAATGGAATGGTGTATGAAGCAGCACAACTGTACCACGTTACAACTTACTATATATATATATATGTGTGTGTGTGTGTGTGTGTGTGTGTGTTTGTGTGTGTGTGTGTGTATAAAAGGTCTCAATGAGTTCCTCATTTTGACTTTTGGCAATCCTTCTTCCCTCAATCTGAAAAATACAGCTGAGAGAGAGAGAGAGAGAGAGAGAGAGAGAGAGAGAGACAGAGAGAGAGAGAGAGAGAGAGAGAGAGAGAGCAGAACAAAACAGAAGAAATAAACATCTTCCAACAGCGGGGGGGGGGGGTAGGAGCAGAATTACTAAATTAAATCCGCAACTGATAAATTTCACCACTGCATTTCGGGTATAAGCGTACAACAACGTTTTACAACAACTACGTCCATGTTAAAATTTCGTTTTAAGTAATGACTATTTTATCACCGGAGAAGGTGCTTATCTTGTTGACAGAGATATAAGGCTGCCCTTCTAGCGTATCCAACACGTCATGGACACACCAGGTTAAAATATGATTTAATACTCGTTTATGTACGTCACCTCACCGAGAGATATGGCCCAAGGCTGCCTTGATGTAATATAGGTCATAAAAGTTGTATGTTACATTGAAATTTATTGCTGACTTTAAAGTTATGAATGGAACATAAAGCTAAGATAAGATCGGAGCAACTCTACTTTCACACCATGAATTAGACAAAAAATTTATACTATGGGAAAGTACATTGCAATTTTAAATACGTTTTGGGTAACACTTTGACCAATGAACCCAGCAAAAAGGATCCATGATTTGGTTCAAAAATATTTTCACTCAGTAGTGCAGAAACGCAATTAGAAGATAGGAACTGCCATACGAAGTTAATCATAAAATTAGATTATCATAGTAAGTTGACATATCAAACAAGTTAAGGGTCATGTGTGTCACGGGACACACGAACTATAATGACCACAAATGTTGCACGAAGACAGAAACAAGGGCTTGTCACATTAGCTGGATCAACAGTGCTTCACAAGATTGCAAGATAAAATTTGAACGTTTGGCAACCAGATATAGATGGATTTGAAATGTGTAAAAGCCATTATAATATTAAAATTGTTACATCTAAATTAAACTTCAATAAAGGTGTAAACGTGGTCAAATAAACACATAATATATTTTTAGATAGATAGATTGATAGACAGACATATAGATAGATAGATAGATAGACAACAGACAGACAGATAGACAGACAGACAGATAGATAGACAGACAGATAGATAGATAGATAGATAGATAGATAGATAGATAGATAGATAGATAGATAGATAGATAGATAGATAGATAGATAGATAGATAGATAGATAGATAGATAGATAGATAGACATACGTGCGTAAATACTCACATACAGTCAGTCAGACAGGCTGACAACATTTAATTGTGGCATCCACAGAATAATATTGTCACATAGTCATGAAAGGAGCTATAGGAACAACAGGGTTAACTAACTCATCTCCGGAATTGACGAGCAAGTAAAAAGTAATTTTTGTCTCCCACAACACAAACAGATATAGTAAAATTCATTACATCAATGTTATACAGGGGAGCATTCGGACCACAATAACCTATAGGATCTGGCGTGTGTCATAACTGCATGACCTTTACCATAATGATATTACTCGTCGCATTTAACTGGTCATTTTGCCACAAATTTTAATTCAGTTTGAAACTAAGAGACATGGTTCCTGGGTACTATCATTGATTTGTAGCCAGCTCCAAGTCCTGTTGGTTGAGGGAAAACACTACAATGTGTTAAGACATATTAAAGCCACACCAATAAGTCAGAACGCGGTAAAGATAATACAGATGATAGGGTATACACGCTTTTTTGTTTCGCTGGTGGTACATTGCATCTCCAAAATATAAATATGGTGCCCCGAGCAAAACTATATACCACTTCCTGTTAGAGTGCCCAAAATATCAATAAGATTAAGACTTTTTGGCAATTTTGAGACTCCGCTAAATGCAAAAATTCTCCTTCATAGTGATTCCACTAAGTACAATGTTTGAAATACATCTCTATTTGGTAATGTATAAAATTTCATTTGGACTTCAAAACGTCTTAAAAATTGAGACCCTTTCTATTAATTAAATTATAAATGCCCGTTTAAATCCACTAACTCTTATTTTTTAAACAAAAAGCGTTGACTTGCAACTACTCAAGAGCACGTCTCTCATGAGTCAAACTTTCATACATGTTTCGGTTATGTTCTGAAAATTCTGACATGTTGTGCACGGTAGAGAAATTTGTATAAATCTCAATCAAGACTTGTTCTCCAATCACCATTTTTCACGAAATAAAAGTGTGTGTTAATCAACCAATCAGATGATACGGTAATTGATAAAAAAAAAATTGACTATTGTGCCATACTTACAGTCATCAGAACAAACATTTGAACTGAAACCAGAGATTCCGATCAAATGGCACAAGTATAAACACTTGAGCTCGATGATTTTAACCACGAAGCCATATCAAACGTAAGAATGATGTGTCCTACAACTCATAAATCGGGGCACAAAATTCCACATGCAGGTTATTTGCATTTTTTTAATAGACATTCATAAGTTTATAAAGTGATACACGAACAAGCTTTTATGTGCATTAATACCTCTCGGCGGTGGAACATAATGTGCATTTCAGCGACATACACTGATGGACAAGGAGGAGTTTAATGTCTTTAACCGATTCTGTGTCAGAAGAAGACTGGATCAACAGTTTTCTTTGTATTGGCTACGGCCCCATGATGACCCGTAACTTGCCTTCCCTATAGGGTACGGGTACAATTCTTATTCCGTGTGGCAGAAGTCTGTAGCTAAAAGAAATTTGAAATGAAGAAGAATTTACATCCGGGCAATTCCGAGCCTTCTAGGGAGGAAAGGTTTAAATGCAACATTTGTCTGGTCGTTTGGTTGACCCTTCAGGGGAACGACTTGACGCCTGTCCAATTTGCTCGTCGTATGTTAAGTCTTGACTTGGACGAAGAAGGTGACCTTTAGTTTACGCCATTTAGTAGCTTGTTTTTCGATCCAATTTCCAATTATGAAAATGAATTATATTTAAGCTTTCTAAAGATTGAACATTCGCTATTTTTGTACCATTCCTCAAAATTTTTGGCAGACGATACGGACAACAGCAAAAGTTACAGTTTTGTGCGAAAATTCGTGGTTTTTAATTCAAATGAGGATATCGTGTTATCATGCCCTCAAATATCCTTCACAGTGTGAAATATTTATCCCTTAAGAAAACTGTATATGTCGCTATTTGTGTCTTTTCTTTTGATGTGTAAATGCTTACCTTTACCATGGACACGTAGATGATCTTTTCTTTCACAAAGAATCTAACTGCCCCAGTAAAGATGGCAAGCAATGTCTAGGTAGCAGCTATATATATGTAGCCGCTGCTACTAATGTGACGACTGAAAACGACAATGTTGTTTGTACATCATGAATCCTGCATGCTTTTTCTAGAATGTATCAGCTATGTTACAGCTTTCTTGTAAATGTAGCAGCTAGGTTGAAGCCTAAACTTGCAGACATCTGTGGCTTTAGAAATGTAGCCAATACATTTTAGTTTGTTTGAAATTGTGACAGAGATGTTATAGACAACAGCGGCTTCATAACAACTCAAATGATATTCTACTCCCCACACATACATGTGGCAGCTGGGCAGATGCCACATGAGGTATTAATGAAGGAAATGTGACCTGTAAACTTTGGATAAAGAAACCCTCCCTCATTTCATGTTTGCATGCCTCAAACTAGTTCCATAAGGACCAACATTTTGTAACTTTGGAAGATGGACTAGAAGAACTGAATTCGTGTCGTGTAAAATGTGTGGTCGCATCATTGCTGAGAAAGCTGTCCTTTTTCTAAGGTGACCAGGCGTACCAACTATGGAAGTAAGATTGGGCCACTCTTTGACTTTACATGTAAAGCCTGTTTAATGGAAGCATGGCATTGAAGGCGCGTGTCAATTTCCCCCTCCGACACCGACCTTTTAGTACATTGACATTGTATATATATATATCGAATCTGTTGTCAGTGTCTTGTATATGCAATGTGCTTTATGTCTTCTTAGTTCTTGTCACTTTTTATATTGTGTTTTACTGCTGTGTTCTTAATGGACGCACTGCGTGTCATGCCACCCTCCGTTGTAATTTCAACCAATAAATTATCATCATCATCATCATCATCATCATCATCATCATCATCATCATCATCATCATCATCATCATCATCATCATCATCATTATTATTATCACTATAGCAGATCACTGCACTTGCACATGGTATTGACAGCTCATCAGCGGGCAGGCAGCAGCAACATATAACAACCCAAGCATTACTTTTACCTGGATACGCTTGAACAGTGGGTGTGGCAACACGTTTATATTATAAACATATTTATTTCTACTTGATTACATAATAGCTCAACTTCGTTATCTTACACATTGTGCTTATGAAAGAGTTATTACAATCAGCGTTTCTCAATATAAATCACATACTAATGAATAAGTTTGTGAGAATCTCTCCAAATTGGTGTATAATCCCTACCCTTTACACCGACCAAAACTGGCTGCTGATCAAATGCCGTCTTTCTCAGCGTATTATCTGAGGGGTAGTTCAATATTATCATCATTTTTGAATTAGTACTTGTGGTACTAAATTTTATGACCCCGCCCTCATCCTTCCCCCAAATTAGTCCTTTAAAAATGATGATTCTTAAAAAATATCATACCAAAATTGCACAAAATAGGCAAAAATTGACCACCATTTTCCATATTCTGTGTACAGACACATTTAACCCCCTCCCCACCTTGGTTACCGTAGAAGTACTAAGTAGAAAAATGTTGAACCATCCCTAAATCAACAATGATGAAAAATGATTTGAATGAGATTTGAAGCCCCATATCAAGGTAACATGCCCAACGTCAACAGCTTTCCTTGGCCTGGAAGCTGAGCTGTTGACTCGGCCTTAATTCTTTCCCGTGTAAAGCGGTACACGGAAGCTGGTCATTTCAAAAGTCGTCTGCTTCAATCATTTGATTAGATATTGACCTGAATCATACTATTTTAAATTGAAATTTCGATGAAGGCGTACCAAAATAACATGTCCATAGTCAACAGCGTCGACGGAAGCTATTGTCTCAGTCCGAAAATATCACCTTTAAGGGTGAAGCTGAAAAGCGAACGAGCTAAGATCCATTGTACTCTTGTGAATGTTGTTAAATTTCTTAGTGGAGGTGTAGAGACCGTTTAACAAATTGTTGTCAAATAAGGTGAGCATATGTTTTTGTCAAAGTGTTCTTCGAGTGCATTGCTGATGTCGAACTTTCGTTCCTACCATGTAGCGCATGGCAGCTTTTTGCGAAACATTTGGCCACCCTCAGTACTTTTTGACAACTGTAATCTTAATATCAGCATATTTGTACAGTCCAGCATACATTTTAGATTGCTTATATAGTTGTTTATTATTATTATTATTATTATTATTATTATTATTATTATTATTATTATTATTATTATTATTATTATTATTATTTATTATTATTATTATTCATTATTTATTATTATTATTATTATTATTATTATTATTATTATTATTTTGTAAAATAAAAATTTGTATGTTCATTCTATAAATACGGGCAAGTCACATTCTTTGTGAAAGGCACTGGGTATTACAATATCAGAAAAACAACAAAGCAAATTGTTTAAACTTGCATTGCTGCAATATGTATTCTCGACCTTTATACTCTTTTGGCAAATAGTTGTTCTTTCGCTGTTCAAGACGTGGACACAAGTATTTGTCCCTAACACGTATATATATATATATATATATATATATATATATATATATATATATATAGATATATATATATATATATATATATATATATACATATATGTATATATGTATATGTATATATATATATATATATATATATAATATATATATATATATATATATATATATATATATATATATATATATATATATATATATATATATGTATGTGTGTGTGTGTGTTATAGTCTCTACTAGTGCAGACATGCCGGTACTGGAATGAAAGGTCGGCTCACTAAGAATAAGAGTCTGGCATTGTTATGTCGATTTGGTGCAAGTCACGTTTGTGGAAATTTGCCCTGAGAGAGCTAAACTACGCACTTCATCTCGCAACACAAAAGGAATGTTCATTGAAATTCAGTATGCTGTGACTAAAAGTGCGGGAATCTGTCGATCAAGAGCCCTTCATACTAATGAACATGGAAGCGGGCTATTATTATGGCAATATATAGTTATATCCTGTATAATTTGTAGCCTTGGTTTATTATAATATACAGTACAATAAACGCATATGATGTACTATATATGACTTTATAAGCACAATTACAACAAAAGTGTGAAGAAGCGCGCAGGAGAAAACGTGGTTGAGTATTACGCTACTGGTATCGTGGATGTCAGAAAAAGACACACAACCCCCCCCCCAAAAAAAAAAAAAAAACCAAAAAAAAAAAAAAAAAAAAAACCCCAAAAAACAAACAAACAAACAAACAAAAAAAAAAAAAAAAAACAAACAAACAAAAACCACCACCACCACCACCACCACCACCACCAGCAACAACAACAACAGCAACAACAACAACAACCCCCAACAATAAAATGAAATAAGATTGAAAAAAGAGTAAAGAATAGAATACAACTAAAAATAGATAAACTAAATAACAGAAACGTCAAGGGCATTAGTACATGCTATTTACCCTGATGTTTTTTCACATTCCTTTAGAGATGGTCGGTTTACAAAATCTGAACATTTAATGTCGCAGGATTGCATGTTCAGCAGTATGTTTGTTCTACAAGATTTTTAGGGGTTGTGTAATTCTCCAGTGACAAGTGTGATATTTACCATAACCTATTGAAGGTAGCTTGTAATTGAACTTAACTTCAAAAAGTGGACATTTCTGATTGCTAAGTTTTGCGCTGAAGTTCATTCTCTCAAAGTAAGTTCAAAGTCATTTAATACTATCCCAGGGATTCAGTGTGAGCGCATGTAACAGATATATCTAGTCGTAAGTTCCGTTTAGTCTGCTCTGACACTGAGTTGTTGTGAGTTACTAGTATGAACGTGAAGTTGTGAGCCCAGGCCGGTTATCTGTCTCTGTCAGATATTTATATACCACACAGAAACGAAGTCAAAGCACCGTTTAATGTACTGCCAAATAGTAATACTGTAAATTGCTTTATTTTCACTTGTTTAATTTTTCACGGTATTTGTATTTTTAACATTTCATTGTAGTTTTAATTTCACTATTATGGTCATAGTTTATATTCAAGCAATGTTAAAACACTATTTTACTGTTTTTATTTTTTATTTTTTGGGTTTTGTGCCATCAAGAAAATAAGCAAAAATAAGAATACAGCAAAACTAAAGCAATTTACAGTACTATGTGTTGGTACCAAGTACAGATTCGTTAAATAAACATGTTATTATTACACAATACGCTGAAATATGTATACATAGGCAAGTATAAAATTAATAGTACTGAAAACATTGCACATAGAGAGGCAGATCTAGAGTAGGCCCTACTTAAGGAAT
Source organism: Hermodice carunculata (assembly GCA_964020975.1). Classification (NCBI taxonomy): domain Eukaryota; kingdom Metazoa; phylum Annelida; class Polychaeta; order Eunicida; family Amphinomidae; genus Hermodice; species Hermodice carunculata. The sequence goes on along the minus strand of OZ026627.1, from coordinate 58,864,267 downwards.
AAGACAATAATGCTGATTTAAAAGAAATTGTACGAGTATTACACATAATAAAACTATACAAGTATTTAGCGTTTTTATATTTATGCAAGTTTAGGTGTACCTGTATCGAACACTTTCTATATTTTAAGATACGGTTCTATGTTGCAGCATAAGTGAGCGTTAGGTATAATGTAGCCCCATTGCTTTCTTTGTAAACCTTGCCACGTTTGGTTTCAATTTGCAAGCCTCTGAGGGCAATTGAGTTTTTAGATATAATTCAATTTCAATTTCAATTCAATTTTATTGATTTTTTTTGCCCTAAAGGGCTCATGGTTACATATAGATTTGTAGTCATAAAAATACATAGAAGACAATATATACACCACATAATACATTAAGAAAGTGACTTAGCTAAAATTGCTGTCAATGTACAATTGTCTGAGGCTCATGCTCTTGTATACAAGGTTCGTAATTATGTAGGCTGACGTGCTTCCATCAGGTGACATGATTATGTCGAGTTTTTTACTTTCCTGTAACGAGTCAAAGTCTGGGTACAGTTTTTTAAGGCTGTTAAAAGCGTAATTTCTTATGGTGTTAAATGAATCACAATGTAACAGAAAATGTGACTCGTTTTCAACAACTTGTTGCGAACATATACATAATCAGTAAATCCAATGTCGTAAGTAATTCTGTGTACGTCTGCCATCAAGTATCGCTGAGTTATTGATTCAGAATTACGACGAGTAGAGAAAGATTGCTTGTCTGAAAATCATGTAATCTTTAAGAATGTCTGGACAAACCGTATTTACGAATAACAATTGAACAGGGCGAAAAAAGAACACAAGAAAGGTACGCAAAAAAAGTTGCAGAAAAAACAAACAAAAAACAAAGCAAAAAAACAAAAAACAAAAACAAAAACAAACAAACAAAAGAAAACAAAACAAAAAAAAAAAAAAAACAAAAAAAAAACAAAAAAAAGAAACCCACGAAGCCCGGGAGAAACATTCCAAGCGGATACTGTGCATATCAGCCGGAAAGAGACATTCAGTATAAAGAGTGTGCATTTCACAGCCCGGACGAGACATTAAATATGGAGACTGTTCATTTCACAGCCCGGAAGAGACATTCAAAGTGGAGACTGTTCGTTTCACAGCACGAAAGAGACATTCAACATGGAGACCATGTATTTCACAGAATGGAAGATATATTCAACATGGGGACCGTGCATTTCACAGCCTGGAAGAGATATGCAACATAGAGACCGTGTTTTTCATAGGTCGGAAGGGACATTCAACATGAAGGCTGTACATCTCGTTCCCATCCGTGAGCGTGTGACCTTCGGCCAGGCCTCGGTGTGGGTTTTTGATCGTACCGGAAATGTATGCAGAGATGAAACAAAGAGCACATAGGGTGTACTATAAATTCGGTCAGTCAACAGTACATCAGTAAGACAAGCTTGGGCAGAGCACATTCTGAACTGCGAAATAAATGCAGACCTATGTATCCCATCATAGTGCAGCGGCTCAGAAAGCAGGACTAATTCATGCAGTCTGCAAGTACGAAGGGGAGCGCTTGAAATCATTTTGAAATCATTACAAAAACGAGGAAATTGTGGCTTCCGTATGTGGCATTTCTTCAAATCGTCACCAACATCGAGTAACAACACCCACATTAGTGTAACATATCGCACAAGTGCATGTTTGTTGACAAATCATAGACAATGAAAAAATATTTAACATACGCTGCAGCGTAGTGACTAATACAATGGTCTAGTTTTGGTAGACCGACGCTTAGAGACACACTTAATAGTATGAATCTCCCCTGCAGACATTACAAATGAAATTCAACGAGGAAGTCATAAGCTAGGTGAATGTGTGATGGAAAGTAACATGTGAACAATGTTTTCTTACCTTCATCAGCAGAAGACGTTATAAACAGAAGACAAAAACATGAAATGAGAATGGCTAGCATGGCCAGGCATTGCCCCCACCATTCAGATGCTATTTCTCGTGGTTTTACAGACGTGTATCCTGTAAATAAAGTTCATTCACAGCAGTGCGTGGTGTGTGTGAACCAAGATTCAAGGTCATATGCAGAGCGTATTCCAAACCTGTATATTTATGCCTGCAATTAAAAATTGACCCATCAGCGACCTGTTTGAGCGCCCAACATTTACAGTTTGTCTGGCTTCATTTTCATGTGAACTGGAAAGATATGACAAGCGTGTAAGAGCAAAGCCTCAGCATGCACGATTTCCTTTATGTTTTCAAAATGCAAAACGTACATAAAACGCTTGTAAAATAGTGATCGATGGCTGTTATCCCACTTGGGACTACAAAGGGTTAACGTCTGACATTTAAATTATTGTTGTAGAATTTTAATGAAGCAATGTGTCGATGGAGTTCAGGTAAATGTTTCTTTATGTGTTAATAATTGCATTCACAAAATTTAATGGGTGCGCTAATACTTACTAAAACAACAATTTGTATATTTTGTGTTTCCATTTCTTAATAAGATACTTAGACTTGATGACAGGTTGCTCATAACGAAGGATATTGTAACGTTATCGGTACCAGTAGTATTGATACAACGGGTGTCCTCTGGTCAACTGGGACTTCAAGAGTGCCCATTTACAGGAGATGTGACCCACACTGTGCGTCATTGACGATCTATGATTAGATTGGCAGGGCAGTGGCGATGGGCATAATGGTAAGCACCATGTAAGACTACCTTGCATGAAAATGGCCATTAATTTAATTTTGGGGTTAGTTTAACGGTTACAATGTCCAAGAAGGTAGAAATACTTTTCATGTTTCCTCTCTCCCCTGAAATATGAGGAAATACAGTGGAATCTCCAATTAAGACCAGATCCATAAAGAGACTATTTGTATGTTAAGACCACCAACATACAGACCCTTTTTGTTTATTCTTAATCAAATTATATCCTCCATTAAGACCACTTCCCTGTGTTTTTCTCGGTGTCCGCAAGATCTAAAGATGGCTGTAAGCACTGCTCAGATTCTTTTTTTGTAAGGTTGCTCTAGGCATTACAGTGTAATATCACGTGTATTACATCTTCCACCTGGCCTGCACTGCACATGGTACATTTTCTTTGATCTAGCGGCGTTTTTGTTTGGGTATGTTGGCCAGTTTCTACTGCCAGCGCATGGGCACTTATTCCCAGTTATCTGAGCTCATTTCTTTTATCCACAGGAATATTCAACAACAAATTTGTTCTTGAGCTTGCAGCACTTACGAAGCTTATTTTGTTCATCTCTGTCTACACTATTGATATTTTTAGCCACTATCGCTCATGCACATGTTGAAGCCGTGTTCTTTGTTTCATAATGCTTGTAGACTATTTGGTTCCCCCCCCCCCGATATTCCAGGTTTCTGCATACCAGTATGATAGAGAATACCATGAATAAATTTGACCCAACAGTCTGTGCTGTGTTCATAGTTTTGTAACAAACATTTGTATGCAAGCGAATTCTGATTATAATTTCAGAGATGAATCCGGTATTTTACCGCTTCGCTTGCTATATCAAGCAAAACGCCGGTAGCTCCCAAGTTCATCCATTCCGGAAACATTTGTACCTTTTCGATGGACTCCACGTATATATTTTCCAAACTTGACATGTATGCTTTCTGGGGCAGGTAAATAACAAAATGACATAAAATTCTTTTTGCTTAGTCCCTTTATTGGGTTAGAAAACCGTACTTCACCACTGTAACATATCGGAGTAACCAAAACGTCAAATACATTCAAAGACAAATTATTTTATTATTCTCTATTCTTATTCTGAAAAGTGTCTTGGCGTGGCCTTAATTTATTTATAGCAGGGACGAATTTACCCAGGACACTGAATTGCACACGTGAACAAAACTAATTTTGCACGACTTCTATATGAGCTTTTTGTTCAAACAAAACAAGAGAATATTGATTTCGCGTCCCCACTCCGATTGTTGAATAGAATAATTCCAGTTTTGACAATATTTAGAGTTTGCAATTTTCTTGAAGTCTATCAAGGGAACGTTTGAGACCCGTTGCAGATTGAGACATCAGAACAAGATCAATAAGCAGATAAGAGTGAGATTATAAAACTCTACATGGCCATAGGAATCATTGAAAATCGGTGGCAAATCAGCAATGAAAACACTGAACAAAATGGGACTTATCACACCGTGTTCAAGACCGATATAAAATGCAAACGACTCTGTGTATCCACCAGCTGTCTTACGGCAGTATCACACCTCGGTACATGGATGCTGGTACATTGAGGAAATTACCGCCCACACCATATAATAACAACTTGAGCTTCAAAGCTTGCCTCCGAACAGTGTTACATGTAAAATCAACAAAGCATGGAAAATGCAAGCGTTTCTCGTACCGCAGTTCAAGTATCTATCAATTAAAATGTTCATAGTAAGAATGTAATCGGCAGTTCTACTGTTCTTTTTAAACGCTATTTGGTGCTTGGAATTAACATTTATACCTCGAGATAGTCGTATAATCTGGCATGTAAAACCTTTCAGAACAGTTTGCAAAAGTAACTGGATAAAGCGATACCTCTGTAGGTTTCTGGTTGATCAGAAACTCTTTTTTTGTGGACAGGAGCCAGAGCGTTTCCTCTCAATGGTTCTGGAAATGAACCACTACTAAGAATTACGCTGGAAATTTTGAGTAATAGAGGTGATATTATATCACATTTGCTCTTAAACATTTCATTTAATATGCTACCTGCAGCAGCTTCTTTTCCACACGTCAATTCATGTATGCCTGTCTGGATTTTTTCGATACTGAATTTAAACTTCAGTTCGTTCAAAATTTTATCTTTGTTTCATGATGTATGAAGCCATCTATATTTTTATCGTGTGGGATGTTTGCATGGTTAAATAATTTATTGAAGTAATTAATCCATTCAGGAAGGACTATAGGTTTGCTTAGTGTAGATTTAGAGCAAGTCTGCAATTTAACATATAAATCCCAGACGGCTGACCGGTTTCTGTCTTCTAGGTTTTCCAACTGCTTTACAATATAAATTCGCTCTTTTTACCAATTGAGTAATTTTGTTTCGATTATATCTTTCACTTTGTAACAGGTTTATGTCAAAGGGTTGTGCACGGAGAATAGTTGCTGCGCCTTTAAATCTTTATAAAGTTGGTTACAGTTTGTGTCTTACCAACTTTTCTGTTTCGTTTTTTTCTTCACTCTTTGTACAAGTTTTCTGTCTCTTTCCTCCGTGATGGACACTATTAATATGCGCAAGTTCACCAGCATATGATAGTAAGATTGTAGCACCAGACACAAAGTCTGATGCCTCCCAATTCCCCTTAGACACCCCCCGGAGATAATTTGAGTTGTATTTGAGCCTTTACACTTGAAGATAGTAGAGCAGTTCTATATTTGATGTCATCAGAATTTTGCCAAGGAACTTGGAGATAAAATGTATCAACCTAGTTGTCAGAACTTTTTACCATTTTCAGTTGATACACCATGTGAATACACGTCGAATATATCGGTGACTATGCAAGTAACGATCATACAGTGTATAATGTGGGTTGTTGCATTAGTACAGCCAGGTCACTTAACATATAATCAATAATGCTAGGTGTACGCACATGACTGAAACATGTACGGTATCATACAGCGTCACCAAAAACTCTACCATACAGAATATGGAGATCAGAAGCTTTACATAAATCGAGGAGATTTTGGCCATGTACATCTGGTCTGGATTGGTCTTGGGTTTTTATGGTTGAGACATGCATTAAGTATATGTTTTTTGGACCAAGCAAGTATATGTCCCTTTCTTCAGAAACAAAGTCGCATTCTGTTGCAGTGTAAGCATTAAAATCACACACTAAACAAGAACCTACCTTTAAATCCATAGTTATGTCACTTTCTAGTAAGTAAAAAAAATCATCTCTTTTTGCTTGAGTACGATAAGCCATGCGGACCTACATATACAATGGATAAGTAGATGTTTACAGCCATTTTGAATAAAAATCTGGCTCGTCCGTAACCATACTCTGATAGTTTCTCATTGATAGTACAGTTACACCAGCCTTGATACTGCTTCTTATTGAAACTGCTTAACCACCATCGTGTTTATGGGCATTTTGAGTTTTCAGGCGTATATTTGTTTTTACTACAGAGTCGTGTATGGATAGCGATTCATCCTTTATATAATGTGTTTCAAGTAACAACAATTTTAAATTTATTAACTTCAGTTCAGTCGATTTTGTGACATACTGTGATGTTCTGCAGGCAATCTCCCCCCCCCCAAAAAAAAACTGATTAACTCTTTGCAAAAGACCTGAGAGGAGACGAAAGAAGTGCAAAACTCCTTTAATTCAACAGATATTTAAACAGCTAGGGCTACAAAACTTGTGTATGATTTAATGATTAAAAATATTACATTATTACCAATTTCCCCAGTGGAAAAATGGAAAATTGAATTAAAAATATTAATTTTACAAGCGGAATTTAATGAGATACTCAGTCTAATCTATTATACTACTATTTCAGCTAAACTTAGATCCTTTTGTATCGTTTTCTGCATAGATGTGTAAAACAAACACGCTCTTGTTCAAAATAGGAATTGAGGAATCTGGTCAGTGTACATTCTGTGTAGCTAAAAAAAGAGTCATTCACTCATGTATATTGCGGATGCCCAATCACTCAGAGATTTATTGGTCAACTAAAACATGGTTATTACAATTTACTGGAATTACTCAACTTACATGTGGGGAAATTTTATAAGGAATTCATATTGAATCCTTAGGTTATGCAAATATGATTTTTGGTGTTGTAAAGCAGTATATTTGGCGTTGTAAAGTATAAAAAGGCACCCTCTGTTCAAAGGCTATCTTTACCTTTTTAGTCAGTACATTGAAATAGAACATTATATAGCCGAAAAGAATAAGAAACGACAAAATCACGAGAAAAGGTGAAAACACCTCCACTCAGTTTGTTTCATAGTGAGTTATCTATTCAGTATGGGTATGTAAATCTATGCTAAAAATGTGACGTACTTGACCCTGTATTCAATCTGAACTATGATACAGTGAAAACTCGTTATAATGACACCATCTCATCCCTAAGAAATGTGTCGGATGACTAAATATGTCAGATAAATGAGTCAAATAACAAAGAAAATAAACCCTTTTCCATGAAAACTTGTGTCATTATATTGAATATGTCGGCTGTTTAAGTGTCATTACAATTTATAATCATATATAATTTATTTAATGTGAACTATGGAACACCACTGTAAGCCTGTAATATGTTGGCACTTGACTCTGTAATTAGTATGAACTGGGATACATCAATGTAAGCCTGTAAGGTGTTGGTCCTTGACTCTGTGTTTAACACTGACTGTGATACACCAATGCAAACTTACTACTTGTTGGTGCTTGACTGTGCATTTAAGATCAACTATGATACACTGATGTAAGCTTGCCCTAGGTCGGTACTTGTCTCTGTATTTGATATGAATTATGATCCAGCAATATAAGCTTGAAATATGTCGGCTCAATCAAACATATCAAAAAACAAAAAAAAAAACTTTAGTTTTTATTTGATCATCATCATCATCATCATCATCATCATCATCATCATCATCATCATCATCATCATCATCATCATCATCATCATCATCATCATCATCACATTTTCATTGTTTCCAGCCTCCTGTTCTTTGAAAGTGACCATCTACTTTTCAACAAGCTATGTGAACATTACCATCAGATATCATATATGAACTTAGAGAACACATAGCAGTCAGGGACCACAATAAACCATGGGATAAAATATTAATGCAAAATAGATGATTAATAATAATTAAAGAAAAAAGTAAATAAATAAATAAAGCTGGACTGCTTATAAAGTATTCTAACCATATTATACTGACATGTCATTGTGAAATCTAAATAGCAGCATAAACATTCAGCATTCATATGTACCCGAAACGGCCAACTTTTAAGTGGCTATGGAATGAACCATGTTCATATCACAGCTGTATGTTGTACACTTTGTGTGGATCCTTGGGAAAAATGTAACATTATGCAATATTGGATATTTCTTGGCACCCACATAGGCGTAAGAGAGTACTTGAATAGTTTATAAGTCTTTTATTTCAGCACCGCCCAAAAAAGCAAAATAAATACAATGAAATGTGCGTAAATTAACAGTCCTAAATTCCAGAGGTCATAGTCCACAACACATTATCATTCATTCTATACTTCAGAGCTGAGACCCTCAAACGTTAATACAGAGCACTGCTTACCGTCTGAAGCCAGCTAGATCTTGCTCTTTGCCTTCAAGACAGTTCATCAAGGGTTCGGTGTCTACGTAGTCTACAGGGAATAAATCTTAAAAAAGCACCAGGTTATCCCATGTTCTGTGACGTGAAAATGTTTGATCTTCCCATTCATTGTGGGACATGCGCGGTGGTCCGTGCAGAGCGTATCGCTCATCCCTGATTTGGTTATGTGATATCGTGTTACAACAAGTGTCTTTGCCTTGCTGTGGCATCGCACTTAATTTCTGTATCGACTGGAATAACAGTTTAGCCTCACACCCCAGTTCCTTTTCCGTCATATTTATCTCATCGTCTCGCAGGGAGTGCCTCGTTTGGCGGTAATTTGAAATTTCGAACCATCAGTCATGTCCCTTTATGGGTCAGATGTCCGTCCATGTATTCCGTCAGGTCGGAAAGCAGTCGGATCACCAACAATAGAGCCTGGCTGTGAAGTTACCTTGGCGATTTGTTGTGGATCAGCTCCTGCCAAAGGCGGTCCCTCATTACCCAATGACCGCGACAGAAGTTCATATATTATGCAAGAATGCTTGCAGTTTCGAACTTTGAATTTGTAGCGCAGATTACCTACTCCATTAGCATTTTGTTCTTCACAAGTTTGGTGACTGTGTTGTGACCAGGTTCTTTCAGCCAACACGAAAGTACGAAACAGCACACACTCAGGTTTTAGTCTGCAGCTGTTGGAATAACTTATGTTATGGCACCGGGGAATGTTTAATTATCCCCACAATGAGCAGGTCAATTCCGAGATCTGGTGTGATGTGTTAGATTAGTACGTGTAATCATTTGACTCGCCTTCATCATCCGTCTCTGGCGGTTGCTTCTTGTAATTACTCGGATTCACCTGCTTCAGTCTGGGCAGTGGGGCAAACTGATTGGGAAAAGACGATTTGCTGAGAGCCCCTACCCCCACCCCCTGTTCCTCTATTATTGCACCTTTATCTTCTAGCTTAGCAGCATCAGCTAATGTCACCGATTTGTTCAGATTGTAATACCTGCAGTTTTGTAAATTTTAACAGACCTACTGAAACTCCAAACCTGTGTTTTATCAATTTTTTACTAAGGTGTGGCATCACTTATGAGGTGACACTACTATCAGCGGCCTGGCCGGAGTTTTTCGGCCGGCCATTTGAGTTTTTTAGTTGTTTCATTTTCTTAGCTTTTAGATCAGTTTTAATGTCAAGTTCCTTTATCCTTCAGTCTTTCTGTTTTAGAGTTTCCTCTAAGGTTGCAATTTAGGTGATTTAAAAATTTTGTAGATAAGCCAATGAAACAGATTAAACAAATTATCTTTCTTCTGATTCTAAAGGTGGCTGGATCATGTTTTTCTAGTCCTGATAAATATGTGTCAGACTCTGAAGCATCCCTATCGAGACGGTCATCAAATAAGTGTTTATCTGAGGCCGGAATTGAGTGCTAGTTTGCACCCAATGTGCGGCTTGTGAACAGATACGTTAACAATGATATAGACGGTATGATGTTTCGGCATATAATTTGTACCTTATTTATCTACTTTTTAGGTTAGGAACTTATTGTTTTTCCTCGACGGGCAACGTTCAGGGGTCTTATATATCTATGAAACGTCTTTGTCGACATAAAGAAGATTAAATATGTACAGTGATGTACGCATACACCATTTGACAT